>OY787678.1:11083208-11444440 GCA_963678985.1 Spisula subtruncata | reverse complement strand
TCCCTAACAACTCGTGGGTCATAGTCTCTTATTTAGTTATTTTGCAGCCCCAGTCACGCGCCATTCACAGTAGGAAGCAACCACCTAGCTAAACTATTTTAAACCCCAGTGTTATGGAAGGGAATTTCCGCCATATGTCTATTGATCCTAATTACATTCTTATTCGTGTTTCGTCATACATGTATCTATCTAGATTGCACTTCTATGTATGGTTATTGCAAGTTACTTGATGCAAACGCCATGCATTATGTTCTATGTATGGTTCGTCATAGTTGTATATTCTTATTTTGAATTTGTATGTATTCTATTTGCAAGTCTCTTATGGTTACTGCATTTTTCTTGGTGTAAATGCCATGCTTGGCTTTCTTATACATGCTTCGTCTTAGTGTTTGATTCAATATTGCACTTCCATGTATGTTTATTGCAAGTTACTTGATGCAAACGCCATGCATTATGTTCTATGTATGATTCGTCATAGTTGTATATTCTTATTTTGAATTTGTATGTATTCTATTTGCAAGTCTCTTATGGTTACTGCATTTCTTGGTGTAAATGCCATGCTTGGCTTTCTTATAGGCCTACATGCTTCGTCTTAGTGTTTGATTCAATATTGCATTTCTATGTATGCTAATTGATCTTTTGCATATGTATTATGCAATAGCGTAAGATGATTCAACTATCAATGAACTGCTATATGCATTGTAACAATCCAACTTAAATATCTTAAAGTTCCTACTTTATCTTATAGTAGTACAGTATGTATCTATGTGAGATTCTTTACTCTCTTCATGCAAAAGAATAATAAGAACGATAATACACAATTGTATAAAATTACATTTACATATTGCCCGGTTGCAGTAAGAACTTGAACGAAAGACAAATAGCATTTGAACGAAAACGTAGTTGTCATTATGACGCCAGGTGGCGCTGAAGAACGTTTAGGATTAATGACTTCTCCCTTTCGCTGTGTGTTTTTTACGATCGCATTATTCTCACGGCAGTTCCGGTTTTTTACAACAACAACAACAAGAAAGGCGGAGATTTACTGTTTTGCACCAGGTAATTGCCATTTTCGCCAATTTAAAGCAATTTAAAGCAATTCTCCTTACTCAGCATCTCTGGGCGGAAAAAATATGAGGGTCGACCCGGGGGACGGGATCCTCAAGATAGTGTTTGGTGCCCAACATAAGTTGCACCTATTTCGGATAAAACTTTAACCTTGCTATATTTCAATAACCAATGCATATATTGGATTGTGACTTTGCACTGGCCTTCCCTGCTATGTAATCAACCATGTTAGATAACTCTTGGTTGAATTTAATGCAAATTATGGCCCTTTTTGACTTAGAAAATCTGGTTAAAGTTTTGCATGCAAGTTACTTATTAGGCCATATCTCACATAGTACCCATGCTATGTCATTGAAACTTACAACACTTGCTTACCATCATTAGGGAATGGTACCGGTCAAGGGCAATAACTCTATTATGATTTTTATTGGAGTTATGCCCCTTTTATAACATAAAAATTTCTTGGTTAAAGTTTTACATGCAAGTTTTATTGAGACCATATCTTAGTTACTATCTATGATATTGCATTGAAACTTACAACACTTGTTTACCACCAACAATCAATGGTAGCGGTCAAGGGCAATAACTCTATTTTGATTTTATTTGAGTTATGCCCCTTTTTAACATAGAATTTTCTTGGTTAAAGTTTTACATGCAAGTTTTATTGAGACCATATCTTAGTTACTATCTATGATATTGCATTGCAACTTACAACACTTGTTTATCATCATTAGTCAATGGTACTGGTCAAGTGCAATAACCCTGTTTTGATTTTAATTGGAGTTATGCCCCTTTTTAACTTAGAATTTTTTTGGTTAAAGTTTTGCATGCAAATTTCATTCAGACCATATCTCAGCTACTATCCATGATACTGCATTGAAACTTATCACACTTGTTTCCCACCATCTGTCAATGGTACTAGTCAAGTGCAATAACTCCAGTTTGATTTAAATTGGAGTTATGCCCCTTTTACACTTAGACTTTTCTTGGTTAAAGTTTTACATGCAAGTTACATTCAGACCATATCTCACCTACTATCAATGGTTTTGCATTGAAACTTACAACACTTGCTTACCATCATTAGTCAGTGCTACCGGCCATGTGCAATAACTCTATCATGATTTAATTGGAGTTATGCCCCTTTTACACTTAGACTTTTCTTGGTTAAAGTTTTGCATGAAAGATACTATGAAGGTCATATTTCAACAACCAATGCATGTGTTGGATTATAACTTTACATTAGCTTTCTTTGCCATGTAGTCAACTAAGTAAGTAGCATAACTTTTGTTTCAATATAATACAAATTAAAATGGCCTGTTTTGAACTTTGATTTTTACTGACAAATGGCTGCAAATAGTCGAGCGCGCTGTCTAGTGACAGCTCTTGTTTTAAACACTATCAAAGCTTACAATTTTAAACTTGATACTTTTGTAGAATGTGATCACCAGCATCACCTACATCTATTGACATGGGGAGACAACCCTGGCATGCATTAAATAAGAGTTATTTCCCTTTTTTGACTTAGAAATTTGCTGAAAATGTCAATTTCTCAAACACTATCAAAGCTTTCAACTTAATGCACTTGTACAATGTGATTAATCTCCTGGTTAAATACTTCAGTTGAAATGAGGAGAAAACTCTGTCAAGCATGATTAAATATGAGTTAGTCCCCTTTTCTGTGTCAGGCACTTGAAATACTAGCAGGCACTGAGAAAAGTCGAGCGTGCTGTCTTATAGACAGCCCTTGTTTAAGAAATCACTAGGTTTTATTCACTTTCAGAAGAAAATGAGCAAGCAGCTTGAGGCGGCAGAATTTTTGAGGAAAGCTGCAGCAGCATTGGAAGTTCCTGGTAGTCATACAAGTACAACTACAAGTATTGCGAATCCTGTGACCACTGTCCGGTCTCTGTTTGCTCCATACAGCAGCAGATCAGCAAGCAGCAGGAATGCTAGTAGAGGCCGGACTGGGGGTATAAAGCACAATCCAGCCTCCTATTGGACACACAGATTCTGTGTGCTCTCCTCCACAACACAGGTAATAACTAACATTCTAATCTATTTTTACATATCAGGGGGGGTATATTTTTTTCTGAGAGCCACTCACCCAGTAGGACTAGTGACCTAAGAAAGTCACTTGCCCCTCTCCAACTTCCACTCAACCTACATTTTAGGGTGACAAAATTTTAACAGTTGATGGTAGGAATTGATATCAATTGTGCTGTGCTAAAAATATGATAAAATTGAAAACCCTCCTTAAATTATTGATATAATTTTGCAGTCTGCAAAATAAGCACTTGTCCGATTGCCCGGGACAAGTAATAATGCATTCAGACTTAAGTAATATTTCCAAGAATTTTGCATGGAATATATAGTAATATGATTCCATTTTTGTGATTCCAACAAGTAGTTTCAAATCCTAAATTTACAGACTGATTTTGTTGAAATGTTGATCATTGTTGATAGGGCACTAATTTACTACTGTACAAAGTAACTAAAATCATTTTGTTCTGGTGATCAATATGGTCTTGGCCTTGGGTACACCAATGTCTCAGTTACTTGATTCATATTTGATTTTCAGGATGTTGCTCCCACCCGGGAACAGAAGCACCACCTACACCTAGCTGGGTTGGGGGAAAAGAAAGTGACTTTTGTAAAGGATGAGAACACTGGTTCATTCAAAGCCAAGTTAGAAGAAAGTTTTCCGAAGTTGGTAGACTGTGGAGGGTTCGACCTCCTTCGGACGTCTTTTGGGAGCAGGGTTTCCTTAGAGACTATTCCGCAACCCTCAATGGGATTTAGTGCTGCCTATTTGTCCAACGAAACAGACTTGGGGCAGGCGCTATGCTACGTCCGCCCAATTCAACGGAATCTAGATGACTTTCCTGTAGATGCTGACGAGGTTAGTCTTCAGCATGCCTTCACAAACATAATGAAGGACAACCTTCCAATATACATGTATATATCTATATATAAAAACTAAAAAAACGACATCAGATGGATTTTAAAATCTATTTAACAACTTCTATAATTATATCTGCCAACCGGTTTTGGTTCTTCAGGACAGTTTGATTATATATATATATATATATATATAGAGAGAGCATTATAGAATGATTGATCGTTGATTATTGAAAATATTACATGCGTTGTCCTAAATGATATAACGGGAGGCAATAGCCAAATATATACTGACCACAAATGTTATACATGTTTTCTATACTCTGCAAAAAAGAAAGTACGGTACCCATCATACGTTTCGGAATATCTACTTGAAATTAGCACATATTTTGACTATTTTTAGCTCGACTTTTCAAAGAAATTTAATTGAGAACTTATACTGTGACTTGGACGTTTGCGTCTGCGTTGCAACATAGGGTTACAGTTTTTAACAAACTTGAATATCTTCATTTCCATCAAAGATATTCTAATCAAACATGGAATACCTGTTGACAATCACCACTCCCACCTTAATATGAAGTCTCGTAACCCTGGCTTTCCTAATTTTGGAATTATGCCCTTTTTATACCTAGAAAATAGCGAAAATCAAGGTTAAACATTTTTACATGAACAATATTACAACTATTATAACTACAACAACTTCAATACACTTTGAATTGCTACATTTGACCATTCCAATCCATATCTACCACCATCACCTGACCTCAGCTTGACCTTGACCTAATTTTTTGTTTTTAACTTAATTCAATTTGGCCCATTTCTAGGTTAAGAAAAGTGTAAAGTTTCGTGATTCAAGAACACTAGTATACTCATGCAACTATTTCCTGTAACCATTTCTCATCCACCACCATCACCTGACATCAGTGTGACCTTGACTTATGTAAGTTGGGCCTACTTCTTGGTAAAGAAAAGTGTAAAGTTTCTCGTCCTCCACCAATACTATCAACCAGAACACTTGGATACTCATGCAACTGCTAGTATTTCCTGTAACTATTCCTCATCCACCACCATCACCTCTAGACAGGGTTGGTAACTCAAATATTTTGTCAAAAATGTTTTGTCTTTTGGTCTTAAAACCTTTATTATACTATCTGTATTAAGCACTGAGAATAATCGAGCGCTCTGTTCCTCTGACAGCTCTTGTTAATGTTCATTGTCTTCAATATATTTCCAGAACAGTTGTGATGGTCAGATAGCAACTGAAGAATGCATCAACTGCAGAGATCATATACCGTTGTCTAAATTGCGAGACCATTTGCAGGACTGCAAGAGCAGTGTGAGTAAAATAGATCATTGTGAATACTTAAAAACCAATGTCATTTAAATGCCTCAAAATTTTCATAGCTGGCTGATACAAATGCAATGGGAGCCATTGCAGTACATTGACATCATCAGGTTGTGCATCTAACTTTAGTTACTCTTTACATGATTATGTAGCTATGTGTATGTTAACTCATTCAGCACTGGTGATGTCTGGACTTCGAGTCTGCTTTTGCAAATAAAGTGTACCCTGGTCCCTGATAAGAGAGATGAAGTAGGAGAAGTCTGATCAATGTAAACTTTACTTGCTTATTCATGACCTTAGAACAAACATTTTCTCTCTACAAAGACAAAAGATATGCATGTTGCTTATATTATTTCGGCATTTAAGCAAAGAAATATTCATATAATAGTCAATAGTCAAAGTTATGACCAAAATCAATTGGCCGTATTGTTATTTTTTTTGCAGAATAACTCCCAGCCTTCCAAGAGATTGAAGATGGATCGTCAAATGCCTGTCTGTGAGTTTGCATGCTTACAGGTATATATGGGTAAACCTTATTTACGAGGTATGTCCGGAAAGTTCGTGGACAATGTCGATTTTAGAAAAACTAGCGTTCTGACGATAATTTTAGGGGTTTCAATACTTCCGAATTATGTATTCTGCATTATTTT
The DNA here is from genome assembly GCA_963678985.1 of Spisula subtruncata. NCBI lineage: Eukaryota > Metazoa > Mollusca > Bivalvia > Venerida > Mactridae > Spisula > Spisula subtruncata. The sequence continues at coordinate 11,438,479 of OY787678.1, read as the reverse complement.
TCAAATTTACAAATGTGTATCAAGTGCGGATCCAGGATGTCCGACCATTTTCCCTGGTGGGGTCCAAGCCAAAATCTGCCGCCATTTCAGGTGGATTTGGCTTAAATTTCATAAAATTTGAAAATTCTAGGTGGGGTCCGGACCCCTCGGATCCCACCGCTGGATCCGCCCTTGTGTATCATTTAAAATTAATAAATTATTTACTTTGTTTCGAGTTAAGGATGTGACACCTGGGGCACTTCGAGAAAAGTTTGAAATGTATTAAATACAATTCAGTGTTTTGGTTAATTGCTTGACTAATATTTTTTCAACCCATTCAAGAAATGCATGTGTATATAAGTATGATTAAAGCATTATTTGTAGAAACAATTAACAGTATCATCACATCCATTAAAATTTTATGCGCGAAACTACAGAAGCACCCCAAAATTAATGTTGATAAAAATGACGTCAGTTAAACGTTATTGAATAATGGGGGACCTATGATCCATGCATTTTTCGAAAGTTTGGTCGAAAAATACAATTAAACATTTTCAAGGGAATATCTTAAAACCTACAGAATGCCTTTCACTTGCATAAAAATGACTCAAAAGATTACTGATATATCAGAATGCAGTATTCTAAAAAAATTGCCATGACCAATTCAAAACGCAGACGGAAGAGAACATGAAACAGACGTGAAATTGGTACTTCGGCTGTTTGTTGGGCCATTCTGCGACATTGCATAGAGGAAATTGATTGTTATACGTCAACTGTGCAGGGATACACTCAGACTGTATTTGAAATCAAACTTTAGAATAGCTGAATCAAACAATTGTCGATTAAACAAGCTTCTACTTGACCGACCACTAGCCCGACGTAAAGCTGATGACGTCATATTGACGTCGACACCTGCGCCGCATATAGCGAGTTGTGTGAGAGAAAATGTCTGACAAAAATAAAATATAAACACTAGAATCATTATTTTTTACTCACAAACTAATAAATGTTTAAATTTTAAGTTAATATACATATTTTCCATGTGAAGCTTTAAACTGTCCGTTATCTAGGGTTGTCTACGAACTTTACGGACATACCTCGTACTTTTATATCGGCATCTATGCCTTTAAAGATACTTGATATTCACCACTATGTCCTGTTTTCAGAGGTCTTATTAGCTCACCTGTCACTTTGTGACAAGGTGAGCTTTTGGGATACCAGGCGGTTCGTCGTCCATCGTCTGTCCATCGAATGTCAACAATTACTTGTAAGCACTCTACAGGTCTCATTGTTGGTTAGATCTTCACCAAACTTGGTCACAATGTGTATCTAGATGATATCTAGGTCATGCTCAAAATTAGGTCAACATGAAAACTACATCACAAGGTCAAATCATATAAAAACCTTGTAAACACTATAGAGGTCACATTTCCTGTTCAATCTTCACCAAACTTGGTCACAATGTATATCTAGATGATAGCTAGGTCAAGTTCTAAACTGGGTCACTTGACCTCGAAAACTAGGTCTGTCGTCATAAGGTCATACCATAGAGAAACCTTGTAAAGATTCTAGTAGAGGTCACAGTTCTTGTTCAATCTTCAAAAACTTTGTCACAATGTATATTTATATAATATCTAGGTCAAGATGGAATCTGGGTTGTGTGACCTTGAAAACTAGGTCAAAAGGTTAAATGATAGAAAAACCTTGTAAGCACTTTACAGGTCTCATTGTTGGTTGGATCTTCACCAAACTTGGTCACAATGTACATCTAGATAATATCTAGGCCAGTTTAGAACCTTGGTCACGTGACCTTGATAACTAGGTCACAAGGCAAAACCATAGAAAAACATTGTAAACACTCTAGAGGTCACATTTCTTGTTAAATCTTCACTAAACTTGGTAACAATGTATATCTAGACTGACGATATTTAGGTCAAGTTTGAAACTGGTTCATGCGACCTAGAAAACTAGGTCACGAGGTTAAAGCATAGAAAAACCTTGTAAACCCTTTAGATGTCTGGTCCGTTCTTCATCAACTTGGTCTCTATGTAAATGTGGATAATATCTAGGTCAAGTTCATATCGTGGTCACATGACCTTGAAAACTACATGTTTGTCACAATGTCAAAATCATAGAAAAACCTTTTAAACACTAAAGGTCACATTTTTGGTTTGATTTTCCCCAAACTTGTGCATTGTATATTTTGATAATACCTAGGTCAAGTTCGAATCTGGATTACATGACATTGAAAACTAGGTCACAATGTTAATGATAGAAAGACCTTCGTTCTTCATTTGACTTTGAAGACAGGTGAGGGACCAAAGGATCTACTGGTCCTCTTGTTGTATTTCTTCTTAGACATGTCAACTTTTAAAAATGGACTTGTTGAATATAAGGGCTCAAGCCCTTTATGTTAAAGACCTCTATTATTTGTCGTATTTTGACTAAAGGCATACTTACATGCTAGTCTATTGGCTTAGTGTGATTGTTAATTTCAATATTTAGGATAACAACGGCGTAAAAGATGTCACGTAAGTATATAGCAAGTTATATTGTATGGATGTTCAGTTTTTTTGTTTGTTTTTTTGATACCGAAGTATTGTATTGTTCAAAGTTACAGTTCCATGGTTTGTTAATTAGTTTGAACTATGACCTTATGCACCAGTCAATTGATTCCACTGAATACAGTAGACTCAGTCTAAACAGGATGAATATTGCGGGTGATTTTAAAGGTTTAACATAAGTGGTTGCTAAATGCAGGTCAACAGTGCTACAAACAGTTCCTGTAGGAGTTGTTTGTAGCACTGTTTACCTGTTTTGGGCAGCCTTTTGTAACAGAATTATATTTTGTTCAGGATTTTAGTTGTCCTGTTTTCAGAGGTTCTACAGAAAACTTGTCAGACATAGAAATTTCTGTCTCTTCTGTTGTTTTTTCTGACAATTACCTTCACACAGAATAAACATTGATATTGGTTAAGATATTCACTACCATCAAACTATGGGACCATCCTCTCATTGTGGATTATCCGAGTAAAGAATGTGTGTATTGACATCTTATTATTGCAGTGTTGCAGAGAATCAGCAGTGTCCTGTGTGTTTGGAGACATTTCCAGGCGACATGCTGGCAGTGCATGCCTCCTCATGTGGTGAGACTGTTGACGTGACATTACATGTCGATGAAGACAGAGATTCAAAGTAAGCATGATCGGAAAATGACTGCGACATTTGTATGTTCATTGACTATAAAAACAGAAGACTTTTAAGAGATGAAGATTGCTCTGTTTTAGGGTATAAGCTGGCGTAGTGTGGGTGTACATACAAATTTGGTTGGTAATTCAAATGTGTAAACAAATTGCTAAAAATTTAGACACAGTTTCACAGAAAAAATTTTGTACATAGACTTTAACTTCAGGGATATGTTGTTCAGGTTGTGTTTAAATGAACATCTCCATATTTTCATTAAATTCAACCTGAAGTTAATTTTTACAATGGACACACTTTCCATTTTTATGTCCCCCAGTCTATTGTTAGCTCACCTGTCACAAAGTGACAGGGTGAGCTATTGTGATCGTCTTTTGTCCGGCGTCTGTGCGTGCGTCCGTAAACTTTTCATTCAAACGACATCTCCTCCTAAACTCCTAGTCCAATTTTGAAATAACTTCACACAAATGATCCTTGGGTGGCCTTCTACCAAAATTGCTCAAAGAATTCCATTCCATGCAGAACTCTGGTTGCCATGGCAACCGAAAGGAAAAACTTAAGAAGTATTTTTCTCTGAAGCCATAAGGCCCAGAGCTTAGATATTTGGTATGTGGCTTTGCCTAGTGGACATCTACCATGATTGTTCAAATCATGACCCCGGGGTCAAATTGACCCCGCCCGGGTGGGTCACTTGATTTTACATAGGTTACTATTGCAAAACCGTAAACAATTGACTTAAATGACATCTCCTCCTAAACCCCTAGTCCAATTTTGAAATAACTTCACAAAAATGTTCCTTTGGTGGCCCTCTACCAAAATGCTCAAAGAATTCCATCAAATGTAGATGTCAAAATCCATTATTTAAGATTTACCACAACTCATGATGGGTGACAGGTCAAGGTCATCTGTCAAGGTCAAAATACATGTATATAGGACAAAATATATAGTGTAACTTTTTAACCATGTTGATAAAGATACTTCAGACAACTGAACATTTTGAGTGGTGACATGGGAAGGTCAAGGTCATCCATCGAAGACAAAGGTCAAATACTTTAACATTGGCCATCTAACTTCAACATTGATCATAACGTTTGAGCTGTTGCAGATAGCAAATTGATGTTTGGCATGCATATGTATCTTGTGGAGTCGCACATTTTGATGGCTGATATTTCAAGGTCAATGTCATCCTTCAAGATCAAAGGTCAAATTGGACATCAAAGCAGTAAGGGGGACATAGCGAGGTTTTACAAACGCATCCTGTTTCCTATATCTAACTCGGTTTGAACCTTGACAGCTCTTTAAATTAAAACATTTATTTATCAAATCTTCACCAAACTTTAAAGTATGTTCATGTGTCGAAAACATAGGCCAAGTTTATGGTAAAAGTTTACAGGATTATTCCTGATTTTCAGAGGCTGAAATCTGCCAATCTCTTTCATTTTTTCTATATAAAAAGTTGAAAATTTGAATTTTCAGGATTTTCAAAATTTTGAACTTTTACCCCTGAAGTTAACTTTATGCACATACGATGGTGGACGATAAAAGTCTACCTTTGCACTTTGTGTCAGGTGAGCTTAGAATGGGACAAAACTCAACCAAATGCAGAAAGTCAAAAGAGGAGTGAGAATGTTCTACAGTTAAAATATTGTTTAACAAGTACTCGATGAACTTTTTTGGTTACAGAACTCTTGATGAAGCACTTGGACAAGTCTTCGACACCTTCTCATCCACATGGGAGATTGCTGTCATCAGGAGACATTTCCGGAAAACATCAATGGAACAGTTGGATGACGGCTGTGAAGAGGACTGGGGAAAAAAACTAAAGATCCGATTTATCGGTGAAGAGGGTATTGATGAAGGTGGACTGTCTCGTGAATTTTTCACAATGTTATTTCGTGAAAGCCAAGTATTTGAGGACAGTCTGTTTAGTGCCGATGCTGACTTGTTGAGCAAACAACATTACAAACTTATGGGCAAGGTAACAGCAATGGCATTGCTGTCTGGTCATCCAGGTCCAAGATGTCTTGAGCAGCATCTGGTCGACTTCATCGTTTTGGGGAAATCGCCAGATATGTCCAGATTATGTACAGATGTCATAAAAAGACAAGATGTGATGCATGCCATTGAGCAGGTAAAGGACTCTACCAGGATAGTTGAAATGTGCTACTGAAAATAGTGGCGAGTCCAAAGTCTGAGCTTGGAACTGCACAATTTTCTGTATCCCTGAATGTCTCATCCACTGAGGTTTACAAATTATGATGCATGAAAAGATGTTATCATCTTTCAAATTATTAAATAGTAAGCTTAAAAAAGTTAAAATGACACATTTAAATTGTCAGTGAAAGAGTGAATCTTTGATTTAAAATAATTGATATATTTAAACACCATTAAAAGAATTTCATAACCATGTGACTAATATTTTTGAAAACCCGTCCATTAAAAAGATTTCTAGTTCATGTTCTAAACTCATTCAACCCTGAATATTCAAAGAAAAATTGATATTTCAAGAATATTTATTATATTTGTAACCTTTTAATGTTTTGCATTGGCACAAATGAAAATTTTTAATCCAAGATAATGCATAAGCAAATAAAGTGTACCCTGATCAGAAAGCTCTACTGTCTGATCAGGGTAGACTTTATTTGCAAATGACGTCTCAATGTGTCACCAGGGCTGAATGGTTTAAATTTTGTATCTAGCTTTAACCATTGTGCCTGTGCCTTCTCCCTGCCAATTTTAGCACAAGGTACGGGATTATCGTACAAAAAATAATATAAATATTACAAAATCTTAGTGTCACAATAATGGTTTGAAAGAGGCAGTAGTTAATCAGGTATTACATATTGTTTTCAGATACAAAAGGTCTCGGACCAAAGTGAAGGTGATGTGAATGTGGAGCATGTCGACCTACTTGACCAAGTGAACTTTAGAAGGCGTGTAACCAAGAGCAACAAAGAAGAAGCGGTGGAGGCTATCAAGGCCCATTTTCTGATGTATCGCTGTTTGCCAGGGCTTTTACAATATATGGAAGGTAACAAAGTTTGCTCCATAGTCGGCAGAAATTTTTTTTTAAAAGCAATGGGATTCTTTGTAAATTTTAGGTCAAATTTTGAAGAAAAAAAAACAAGGTATTGTGGTCACTTGGCCCATTTTCAGCATTTATTTTGTGTCTAGCATGTTATTTATGCGTTTATATTCCCCTCTGGCAACTACATGTATGTTGTGGAGGGCATATAGTAATTGGCTTGTGCGTCTGTCTGTAACAAGTTTGACCCAAATGGACAGTTTGATTTAGCATCAATACTGCTTGTTACAAAGCCTTTAAAGTTGCATGGATTGATATTGTTAGTGATTACTCTTAACCCACCCATATGACACCTGACCTCATTTTGAGCTTGATATTTACCTATTTTTGGACTTGGACTATTAATAGATTGAATAATATGGGAGCAGATAGGTAAAACTCACTGAGCCAAACCAAATATTTAGTGATGGTTTTCATTTTACACAGGGTTGAAAGTAAATAGTGTCCTAGATATTTTGAAAAAGTATCCTGAGTCAAAGAAGTACTTCATCAAGCCTTCAGGCTCTCTATCAGCAAGTGAGGTGATGGGTATGTACTCGTCCTCCTTCTCCAAAAACGACGATGAGAAGTCGGATGAAGAGATGGTGATTTACAACATGCACCAATTCCTCAAGAATGTTGAACGTAAGTACATTTTAGATTAGAAAGAAATTGTAGAAAAAGGCTGTAATCTGTCATGAACCGACTCAATAAAACCGAGTCAGCAATTTTTAGCTCACCTGTCACATAGTGACAAGGTGAGCTTTTGTGATGGCCTTTTGTCCGTTGTCTGTCAGACGTCAACATTTGCACGTAAACACTCTGCAGGTCACATTATTTGTCAGATCCTCACCTAACTTGGTCACAATGTTTATCTAGGTGATATCTACGTCAAGTTTGAATCTGGGTCATGTGGGGTCAAATACTAGGTCACTAGATCAAATAGAAGAAAAAGCTTGTAAACACTCCAGAGGTCTCTTCATGAAACTTGGTCAAAATGTTCATCTTGATGATCTTCAAGTCAAGTTTGAATCTGGGTCATGTAGGGTCAAAAACTAGGTCAAATAGAGGAAAAAGCTTGTAAACAGCCTAGAGGCCACATTTTTGCTTCAATCTTCATGAAACTTTTTCAAAATGTTCATCTTGATGATGGTCAGGTCAAGTTTGAATCTGGGTCATGTGGGGTCAAATACTAGGTCACTAGATCAAATAGAAGAAAAAGCTTGTAAACACTCCAGAGGTCTCTTCATGAAACTTGGTCAAAATGTTCATCTTGATGATCTTCAAGTCAAGTTTGAATCTGGGTCATGTAGGGTCAAAAACTAGGTCAAATAGAGGAAAAAGCTTGTAAACAGCCTAGAGGCCACATTTTTGCTTCAATCTTCATGAAACTTTTTCAAAATGTTCATCTTGATGATGGTCAGGTCAAGCTTGAATCTGGGTCATGTGGGGTCAAAAACTAGGCCACTAGGTCAAATAGAGTAAAAAGTTTGAAAACAGTCTAGAAGCCATATTGTTGCTTCAATCTTCATGAAACTTTGTCAAAATGTTCAAATTGATGATCTTCTGGTCAAGTTTGAAACTGGGTCATGTGGGGTCAAGAACTAGGTGACTAGGTCAAATAGAGGAAAAAGCTTTTAAACAGTCTTGAAGCCACATGTTTGCTTCAATCTTCATGAAACTTAATCAAAATGTTTATCTTGATCATCTTCGTGTAAAGTTTGAATCTGGGTCATGTGAGGTCAAAAACTAGGTCTCCAGGTCAAATCATACTAAAACCTTGGTAGCGCTGCAGAGGTCACAATTTTTAGCTCTCATAATAAAATTCTAGGTCATGTTTGTAAAAAAGTAGGTCACTATTTAGATCAAGTAATGGTCATTGGAAATAACTTCGTTAAATTATGGAAATAACTTGCGTAACCTTTCAGAACTAGTGAGCTATTAAGGAACTCTGGTCCTCTTGTTTCCTTTATGTTTGGTTTGGTTGCTCTCAAGGGATCAAACTTTTACAGATTTTTTTTAAGTGTTATGCTTGTACATGTACAGTAAAAACTCTGAAAACTGGACTATAAAAAGTCTGTCTTTAGCTCGACTATTTAAAGAATAGTCCAGCTATTGTTATCACCCATTTGTCCGCGTTGCAGATACTAACGTAGCACATATCTCAACAACTATCAAAGCTAAAGGGATTTTACAATACCTTCACACCAGTGTTAAATGATTCAAGGTGATGTGCAGCTCTTTTATATGCGGTGGCTGGGGGAGACATACGTTTTTGTGTCAAAAACCCATTCTAGTATTGAATAGAAAATGTTAACCAGAATGTTAAAGTTTTTCATTGTCAAGCATTTTCAAATGTCTAACAAGGCATTGCTTTCAATCATAGTATACTTGTTCACCATCATCAACACTTAACGCTATCAAGGTCCTGGAACATTATCCTCCAAAGGACTTAGGAAATCTCAATTTAACTATCCAGCTCTGAGAATAGTCGAGCGTGCTGTTCTACTAACTGCTCTTGTTTTACATATTTTGACAAGCAAGTTACTGATACCGGTATATATTATAGCATGCTAGAATTGCAGAACGCTCCTATAAGCGTTTTATGCAATCCTAGCATGTTGCATTTTAGTACCTTTCTGTCAAGCATATGTAAAAAACTGCATTTTAAATCGTCATGTTTAGAAAAAGTTGACAGAACTTCTTTCACTTGGCAATTTTTCAGACACTGCCCCCATAAATACCATGCACAATTTACGTAATACATGTATACCAATTGAACCATAACTATTTCAACAAATGATACAATATCTTTTCTCTCTATCTTTATTTCAGGAGGGCGTGTAACAACGGTGCACATAGACATCTATGCTGAGGATACACAGGAGGATACAAAGGAGGTGACGGTTACAATGGAGCAGGTATTCCAATCCCTCACTGGCTGTGCACATGCACCATCAAATCTGGCAGGAAGCATATATTTCGACCATCTAAGCGCAGTGCTGAGCAGTGTCAATACCTGCGTGCCTTCCATAAACTTTTCCAGTATAAAGGACCTTCGCACGTACAAAACGATGGAAGCCCATATGCTTCACATTATCTTTGGTACTTTGGGATTTGGTATCGTATGATATGAAATGAAATGGATGTAAAGAAGTTGTTCGAATAAGGTCACATCTTGTTTTGTATGGGAACACAGATTAAATATTTAGTGACATGTTAAATGTTAATGTGTTAAAAGGTGTAAGCTGCTCGTAATAGTTATTATTGTACATGAGGTCTATAAAAACTGTTTGTTTCCTGTAGCAATCTTTGGTTGGTAGGTATGGGAATAAAGGAAAATAAATATGTAAGATCATTTTTTGTCATAGATGCATTGTTTTAGATAAACTTGCTAAAACAAGCTGCTTTGTTGCAGTAAAATATCAATTATTGCCATTTTAATCAGGATTGGCTGTTTAAAGATCACCTGCACTATTGGGATGACCACTCGTCCTTAGTCTGTAGTTCGTAAACTTTTCCTTGTAAACACTCTAGAGGTCACATTACTGATCCAATCTCCACCAAACTTGGTCACAATGTATACTAGACGATACCTAGTTCAAGTTTAAATCTCAGTCACGTGACCTTGAAAACAAGGAAGATCAGATAATAGATAATCGTGTGAACACTCTAGACGTCACATTTCTGGTCAGATCGTCACCAAACTCTGTCATTTTGTATGTATATCTTGATGATATCTAGGTAAAGTGTGAATCTGGGTCACGTGACCTTGAAACAAGGTCACAAGGTCAAATGATAGAAAAACCTTGCTAACACTATAGTGGTCACATTTCTGGTGTGATATTCACCAAACTTGATCATAATATATAATTGAGCCGCTACACGAAAATAAAAAATTGTGGGTTTTGCGACCAGCATGGATTCAGACCAGCCTGCACATCCGCGCAGTCTGATCAGGATCCATACTGTTCGCTTTTAGAGCCTATTAATGTTGAAGAAACTGTCAGCGAACAGTATGGATCCTGATCAGAATGTGCGGATGCGCAGGCTGATCTGTCTCCATGCTGGTCACAAAACCCACAATGTTGGTTTTTACATGAAGCGGCTCAAATTATCTTGATATCTAGATCAAGTTCAAATCCATGTGATCTTCACTAAACTTTATCAAAATGTATGACTCGATGATATCTAGATGAAGTTCGATTCTGGGTCACATGTCTCTGAAAACTAGGTCACAAGGTCAACTCTTAGAAAACCTTGTAAACACTATGTCACACTTCTGGTATGATCTTCACCAAACAAGATGATATCTAGGTCAAGTTTGAATCTGGATCAATGGACCTTGAAAACTAGGTCACAGTCATATTATAGAAAAATAAATAAGAACATTGGGAGAGGGTAGGGTTGAAGAGGTAGGGTCGGTCTGATTACAGGAAACAAACATATTTTTAAGGCCGGATACTAGTATTTGACATGAAACTGATATGGCTATGGGATAATAGAAAGGAAGAAATATGTACCGGAAACTACTTTATTAAAGAAAGAAATATGACATGGTTTTGGTTTTCTCTTGTTGCTGGAAATCATATTAATCATCAATTGGTCAAAATGACCATAGTTAATTTCTTCTCACTGTACCATTTGGACAATGGCATAGTTAACACCACATCATATCAGTACACAGGAATGTCAACTTAAATGCTGCTATTCAGAACTTCAAGGCAGTCTCTGTACATATCTATCCCAAAGTTGGATGGTTGCCTTGAAATAATATTTCTAACTTGGTCTATTACACTTTCCGGAAATTCTGGCATTTCTGGAACATTCACGGCGTCGATCTCGGGGACACCTCCCACATCAGTTTCCACACCATACTGGTTCACCTATAAAAGTCATACATGTATATGAGAATGGTACTGTAACAACAGCTGTCAATGAAGCACTTTGCTTGTCTTAAATTCTTGAAGCTGCTTAAAGGTAAAAATTTAAGTGTGCCTCTTAATGCATTAATCCTTCGATGGGTGTGTAAAAATGTTTATTCTTGGGTCATGGATAGGCAAAACAAGGATACCCTGATCAGACATCTCCTGTAGGAGCTGTAGATGTCTGATCAGGGTATACTTTATTTGCAAATAAGGACTAAAGTCGTTCAGGGCTGAATGGGTTGTCTGTTATCTGGTATGTCCATAAACAAGTGGACTAGACATGACTCCAACACCTTTTGTGTTGAGAATTGAATACCGCTTAATCCGGTGCTAGGGGGCGTTGGAGATGTTGCACTTACCAGTATCTCTCATGAACCGACTCAATAAAACCGAGTCAGCAATTTTTAGCTTTTAATGTTTGGTTTGGTTGCTCTTGAGGGATCAACTTTATCCAGGTTTCTTCACTTATACAACTTAAATGAGTCCGAGGTCAAGGTCTTTGGGATCAAAATTTTTATATGGATAAAAAGGTCTTGTCCCAATACATATTATGTGCCAAATATGAAGGCTGAAGCTGAAAGGGTGTTGTATCTATACATATTAAGACAAAAGATCCTGCATCCCCTGGTGGTTATGGTTGTGTTTAGATATCAACATGAATGGAACAAATGACAGCTATACAGTACCTCTGTTTCAGACATGTCATCTGCATGTACTTGTCCATTTACCCAAAGCTGGAGAGGGCTTTGATTGTGTTCTGTCCTGAGAGGCCGTCTCTGGAGTGCAGCCATGAATCTGTCTAATTGGTGCTGAATCAATGGAATGTAGACCAGATGAAGGACCTGAAGATGGAGCTCGTTCTCCATTTGCAGTAAACCTTGGTCCTCTAGGAAGTAAAAGAGGCCATAGTATAGGCTGGTGACACCAGCCCAAATCTCCCTCCAAAGCCTTTCTATCCTGAAAGAAGTAAAATATGCAGCTTTACGAAAACCTTCTGAAGGTAAATTATTCATGCATGTTATACACATTTTGGACTTAAAATTGCCATGGAAATTTTGTTGTCAGTAGAACTGGCAATATGGCAAATTTTATGTGGGAGCCCGGATAGCTCAGTCGGTAGAGCCTACGTCTTCTAAGCGAGAGGTTCTACGTTTGAGAACCGCGCTGGGGCATATTTTATTTTTCTGACCATGAGAAAGTGGCACAAAAATGACAAACCATGACTGGTTTTTAAAGATAATGTTGACTTTCCTCTACAGACAAACATGTATAACAGAAGTCATGGGACAACCACATGTGCATACGCATCACTATGCGGTCACATTGTTTGTACATGTACAACGTCACCTCTATTCTCAACTTGTACATCACTCATAACCATGCTTGTAATAGATGTATGAGCCGTGTCACGGGAAAACCAACATTGTGTGTTTTGTGACAAGCATGGAGACAGACCAGCCTGCGCATCCGCACATTCTGATCAGGATCCATACTGTTCGCTGACAGTTTCTTCAACATTAATAGGCGCTAAAAGCGAACAGTATGGATCCAGATCAGACTGCGCGTTAAATCCATGCTGGTCGCTTAACCAGATTGTTGGTTTTCTCATGTCACAACTGATATATGTAAGTATCGCAGATTGTGGTGGAATGTACTACCGTTGGGTGTATGGCATTATGTTTATTTTCATCTTATATATAAAAATTGAATTTCAGTGGCTATATGTGTTTGTCCCAGTGACGTATATTACCAAAAGGAAAACAGAACTCTCAAGTGTGGGTCCAAACTATACATAGTATTGATATTTAGGTACCTTTAAGTGTTTAAGTCATTTATTAAACAAATAATTATTTCTTTACCTAGAAACTTGGATTATTTGTTTTTAGAACAAAAAAAAATATATTTTTTATTTTCCATTGGGTGGGTTCCTGAACCCAACCTCCCCCGCCCCCTGGATCTGTGCAGGCTGTAGCTTACTTAACAAAAACTTAACCTTGGAGACAAGGTACCGAATGGTGCTTATTTTCACAACATTCATGACATTTGATCCCAAAATTCATTCATATAAGTGTTCAACAAACAAGAGAGGTTCGTAAAACCGCGCGCTCGACTTTTCTCAGTGCTTGATAGTAGTTCAAGTGCCTGACACAGCTTAGGGGAATAACTCGTATTTAATGCTTGATAAAGTTTTCTCCTCATGTCAAATTAAGTAAGTCATCACATTGTACAAATGCATTGAGATTCAAGTTGAAAGCTTTGATAGTGTTTGAGAAATTGACATTTTCCGCAAATTTCTAAGTCGAAAAAGGGAAATAACTCTTATTTAATGCTTGACAGAGATGTCTCCCCATGTCAATAGAAGTAGATCACATTCTACAAGAGAATCAAGTTTAAAGTTGAAAGCTTTGACAATGTTTGATAAAATTAAGTTTAGGTGTAAAATTTGCCACTATTTCTATGTACTAAGTCGAAACAAGGGCAGATAATAACTCCATAAATATAGGTCACAGGGTTACGAGACTTGTCGGTATGGACTCCCCTTGTGATGGTGAATAGCTATCTTGAGTTTCAAGTGGATACCTTTGAAAGTCTTTGAGAAAATGACACCCACAAAAACCTTAACCAACGCACACGCAAACGCTGACACAGATGATCACGTCGTAAAATAGCTCAACTTTTTTTCTTCGAAAAGTCAAGCTAAAATATATACCTTTGATTATGAACACTTCTTCCAGCAATGAATGGTTTGGTGTCAGCTCCTCTGCGTCTGAGCATATATTCTGCAACACGTACATTCTCTCCACCCTTGTCTGACCTCACTCTCAAAGGCAATCCATATTTATCTGTTGCATCAACAAACGCCTCAAGAACTGTTTCTGCTTTATTATTGTTGCTTACTTTTAAGAAGACTGGCATTCTTGAAAACCCATCAATGCCACCATGTATTACCAAACGCCATCTGAAATACAATAAAGAAACTTTTATCATGATGGAATTATTTGAATATAACCCTATCCATAACTCAGTTACAGAGCGGAAGGGAATTTGTGGATGGACAGACAGATCCACATGCCATAACATTATACGTACCTTTGGGTGTATAGAATGTTAGTAGGTATGGCACTAAAAATTGCAATGACTTCCGGTAAAAAAAAACCAGAATACATAAAACAGTCATTTTTCATAATTGTTTTAAACCTGCAAACAATATAACTCAGTGAAATTTAATCCAAATGAAAAATGCTTCAAGCATGCACATCTAGGCTTACTACCTTCTGATCACTATCTACTACCAGTAATCATTACTGTGAGGTTTCATTGAAATCCTGTCAGTAGTTGCTCATTTGCCTATTGTATATACTATATAAAAGCAAAGGGCTATAACTCAGTGAAAATTAAATCAAATGAAAAATGGTTCAAGCATGCACAGCTAGGCTTACTACTGATCACTACTGTCAAGTTTCATTGAAATCCTGTCAGTAGTTGCTGAGAAATTGTCCGGACAAAATTTGCCTATTGTATATACTCTATAAAAACAAAGGGCTATAACTCAGTGAAAATTAATCCAAATGCAAAATGGTTCAAGCATGCACAACTAGGCTTACTTCTGATCACTTCTGTGAATTTTCCTTGCCTATTGTATAATGTATATACTGTAAAAAAACAAAGGGCAAAAATTCTGTGAAAATTAATCCAAATGAAAAATTATTTAAGCATGCACAACTAAACTTACTACTGATCACTTCTGTGAAGTTTCATTTGAATCCTGCCAGAAGTTGGTGAGAAATTGTCCGGACAAATTGTGTCTACAGACGCACGGACGGACCGGCCACCGACAAGCCTGAATCCAATATAGCCCCCATATATTTCATAATTATATGGGGGTATAATAATTTTGTCCGATGTCAGACTGACCATACAATGAACAGCACACTTTGCATTCAGAACAGCCCTAGATTTGCTACCGAGGCACACTTCAGCAATTTTTAAACAATGTATTCATTAATGTATGAACTGCAACAGGTTGCATGCAAAGTTTAATTTGCACGCAACCCGTTGTTCAAACCTCAATGTATACGTTGTGGAGAAATTAGTTTCTTAAATATGTACCTAATCAATTTATGGTTGCCATCTATATGCCAGAGGGCTTGAGGCCCTGCTACACAATAACTCCTTCTCTGCACCCTGCACGTTGTTAGGAATAGTCTCCGAAAGAGAACACCTTCAGGGTCGATAAGCCGCAAAATTTGCTGAATCCTCTTCTCTTGCACACGTATTCCTTCACCTTTTAGAATGCCTTGGATTGTTCTGTATCCAACCATTGGGAAAGAGCTGACAACAGTTAATATTTTTTTCTCTAGCTCATCGTCAGAGATGGAGCTGTAAGTGGATCTAATTTGGAGGTTGTATTCCTGTAGGCGTCTTTCGATGGTACGGGTGCTTACATTAAATATCTCAGCAATTTGTTTAGTTTTAAAATTGCACTGAACATAGTATTCCAATGAATCTTCAGGTATATCAAATGCTGGGCGACCCATTTTACCAGTATGTCTTGGCGGCACAGACTGCACCGTTCTTTCAGGACTAGTTTCAGTAGTTTCAGACTGAATATTTGCGAGAGCAGATTCAAAGAAGTCAAGTGCTCCATTCACATCCACTATCTGAGAAAGCTGTACCAACATAGAGGATATGGTCTCCAATTCAATTTCTATATCATAGAATCTGTTATTCTGCAACTTGTTCGCAACCGAATGCAATTTTCTGGCAGCCAGCTGTTTCATCTCCTCAGCTGCCATTAGTATTAATGTTCTGGTAGATTCCTACTTTACTTTTCAGGCATTATTAGCAAGGTATGGCGTATAAAATACAGAGAATAAGATTGATAATATACTCGTACATGTTCCATTTATCCTTCGCTTACAACACAGTAAATACATGTACACAGTAACACTGATTAGGAACTTTGGTCTTGGTAGTGGAAGCAAGGGTCACACATTCAACATTAAAGTCCAAATCAGTATTGGAGTGGTAGGATCCAGGATTCTTAAACAATGGGTCCAAGGACCTTTGGATATCGTCTTCATGCCTGAAAAGAATGAACAAAGGGGAATATGTTATTTTGTAGCATACCAAAAAGTGAAATCTGCCCCGAGTATGCATAAAATATCTGAGGAACTGCTTTGTAAATTATGTTGAACTACAGCTACTTTTGAGAATAGCATATGTCTCCCACAACTTCTCAATCATATGAAACATAGCTGAAAGTTTCATGCTTGACATAGATAATCATTGAGATAAACACTATGACCAAGTTTGATGAATTTCTGACCAAAATTGTAATTACTAGAGTGCAGACATGCTTTTTCCATTGACCTAGTGACCTAGTTTTAAGAGTCACTTTATCCAAATTCAAACTTGACCAAGGTATCAATAAGATAAACAATCAGACCAAGTTTGATAAAGATCGGACAAAAATTATAACCGCTAGAGTGAGATCATGTTTTTTTCTGATATTTGACCCAGCATGCCCAGTGATCTTGTTTTTAAAGTTACATAAACAAGATTGCAACTTGGCCGAATTATCATTAGAATGAACATTCTGACCAAGTTTGATAAAGATCGGTCCAAAACTGTGACATCTAGAGTGCGGACATGCTTTTTCTATCATTTGACACATAACTCGGGTTCTAACTTGACCCAGGAATCATTAAGATAAACATTCTGACCAAGTTTGATGAAGATAAGACCAAAATTGTAACCGCTAGGGTGTGGATGTGCTTTTTCTACTATTTCACGTAGTTTTAAGAGTCACATTACCAAGATTTGAAACTGACATAGGTTTCACTGGATAAAAAATTTGGTGACATTTGGTGGTAATCAGACCAAATTTGTGACCGCTAGAGTGTGGACATGTTTTCTCTATCATTTGACCGAGTGACCTAATTTTTAATATTATGAGACCCATACTCAAACTTGACCTAGGTATTATTAAGATAAGCATTCTGACAAAATTTAACAAGAAATATCACTGAATGTGATGAATACCCCCAGAAACTGCTTGACACAGTCAGCTATGCACAACTAGACTTAAAATTGATCTGACCAATGTGTGCCGACGATATGCACAACTAGACTTGGTACTGATCATTCATACAAGGTTTCGTTAAAATCTGACCATTGGTAACAGAGAAATAGCACAGACAAAATATTTAAGTGTAAAAAACAAAGGGCCACAACTCCCTTAAAATTCATCCGACCAATGTGTGCCGACGATATGCACAACTAGACTTGGTACTGATCATTTATACAAAGTTTCGTTAAATCAGACCAATGGTTACAGAGAAATAGCGTGGACAAAATATTTAAGTGTAAAAAAAATTAAGGGCCAGAACTACCTTAAAATTTGTCCGACCAGTGTGTGCCGACAATATGCACAACTAGACTTGGTACTGATAACTCATGCAAAGTTTCTTTGAATTCAGACCAATTGTTACTGAGAAATAGTGCGGACAAATTTTTTAAGTGTAAAAAAATAAAGGGCCATACCTACCTTAAAATTTGTCCGACCAGCGTGTGCCGACAATATGCACAACTAGACTTGGTACTGATAACTCATGCAAAGTTTCGTTGAAATCAGACCAATGGTTACAGAAAAATAGCGCGGACAAAATTTGTACGGACCAACCGACGGACCAACAGACCAACCAACCTCAAGCATGACTCCAATATAGCCCCATATACTATGTATCTGGGGGTATAATGAAGATCAGACCTAAATTGTGACCGCTAGAGTGTAAAAATGCTTTTTTTACTATTTGATCTTGTAACCTAGTTTGGAGAGTTACATTACCAATCCTTCCATCAATGCTATATTCTTATTCATTGACCCTGAAAACCTATGTTTAAGTTCAGTACATTCAATATCCGGACATGTTTTATATGATTATGCATAGAAAACGATTGTATGGTAATGGCAGACCTAATTTAAATTCCCTAAAGAAGTCAAGCTGTGATCAAACGGATTTCTAATATGGACACTCTATACAAAGGGAGCGGGTATTACAAAACACTTAATCGGGAAAATGAATATGTGTTACAGGCATTACAACCTGTTTTGTAACATTAATTTTGAGATTGATCTCTTGATCTCTTGAGCCGTTTTTGCACTAATTTAGAAAAGTGAATTGCATTTGACGAGGTCAATACAGGGTTTTTGTTGTAAAAACCTATCTGCCTGTATTACCGTACACTTCTTGTAAGTCAGACCACATGTGATTCTATTTCCGTTCAAATATTTTATAGCATATACAGTTCCAATGTTAGAGAGCTGTGACCAACCGTACACCATGGTAGAGCATACATGAGTCTGTATAAATAGCTGTGACCAACCGTACACCATGGCAGAACATATACGAGTCTGTTTAGATAGCCGTGACCAACTGTACACCTAGTCAAACCATTTCGACGCAATCTATATATTTAAAGCAGCCACTTGCAGACAGCTTCTCTGTCTACTGTACACCATGGTAGAACATAAATCATAACATGAGTCTGTATAGATAGCCATGACCAACCGTACATCATGGTAGAACATACATCAGTCTGTATAGATAGCTTTGACCAACTGTACACCATGGTAGAACATTCTCGAGTCTGTATATATATAGATAGAGAGGGACATTACTGAGAAGAATTACAAAGTTTCACATGCCCGAAGAAGAAACTTTCGAGATGGCTCCAGCGGGAATCGAACCTCGGACCTCCCGTGTCTGAAGCGGGCGCTCTACCACTGAGCCAACTCGTCTTCTCAGTATGTTGTATATCCTGTATGTTTTGAGGTTTTGCAGACCCAAAAGTAAAAATGACCAACCATCCCTGGGGTTGGAGTTGGCGTGGTTGCAACTGACTGATGCATTGGGGGCAGTGGTTTACATTGACAGGTGAATTAAAAGCATATCTTTATTCGAAACTTACAGAAGACTTTAAAACAGTAAATTAATTTGTAATGAGTTTACACGGTCACCCCACCCACTTTTTTCCACCAGGTTCACTCAATTTTCAAGCCAAACAGATTTGTTTTCCATCTTAATACTTCTAAAAGTTTTTGATAATGTGAAGTACAAAAAGTTAACGAAAAAATGAGGTCAAATTATTCGATTAAGTTATTGATGAAGATGAAAAATAGCAAAGTTTCTCACTTTTTTAGCAAAAATTACCGGTGTCGTCCATCTTTAATTGTCATTTTGGGGGAGCAGTTATTTTATATTAATAGCATGAGAGTGATTTCCCCTGAATAAGAATGACATTCGTCCTCAGCTTAACTCGAAATAAAACAATTCGACTTCTGTAGTAAGCAATTACCCTTGTAAACAGTCAAACTCTAATAATATAGGTTATACCATTAATCATGTCAATCACAAACAAAAACAATCTTACTAATAAGAAAGCGTTTGCATCTAGTATAATACGAGAATGCCAATAGCATAAACGTGATCATTTTTAAAGGCTGGACATATTCATTTACACCAAGAGACTTGCAAGTAGAATACATAGAAATGCAATATTGAATCAAACACTAAGACGAAGCATGTAGGCCTATAAGAAAGCCAAGCATGGCATTTACACCAAGAAAAATGCAGTAACCATAAGAGACTTGCAAATAGAATACATACAAATTCAAAATAAGAATATACAACTATGACGAATCATACATAGAACATAATGCATGGCGTTTGCATCAAGTAACTTGCAATAAACATACATGGAAGTGCAATATTGAATCAAACACTAAGACGAAGCATGTATAAGAAAGCCAAGCATGGCATTTACACCAAGAAAAATGCAGTAACCATAAGAGACTTGCAAATAGAATACATACAAATTCAAAATAAGAATATACAACTATGACGAACCATACATAGAACATAATGCATGGCGTTTGCATCAAGTAACTTGCAATAACCATACATAGAAGTGCAATCTAGATAGATACATGTATGACGAAACACGAATAAGAATGTAATTAGGATCAATAGACATATGGCGGAAATTCCCTTCCATATAGGCCCTCCCCATCATGTACATGCAAGTGTTATTCTATTCCAGGTAGCGCGCGTCCTACCTCTAGGCCACCGCGCTCCCCATCATGTACATGCAAGTGTTATTCTATTCCAGGTAGCGCGCGTCCTTACTCTAGGCCACCGCCCTCCCAATCATGTACATGCAAGTGTTATTCTATTCCAGGTTACATAGCACGCGTCCTACCTCTAGGCCACCGCCCTCCCAATCATGCACATGCAAGTGTTATTCTATTCCAGGTAGCGCGCGTCTTTACTCTAGGCCACCGCCCTCCCAATCATGTACATGCAAGTGTTATTCTATTCCAGGTAGCGCGCGTCCTTACTCTAGGCCACCGCCCTCCCAATCATGTACATGCAAGTGTTATTCTATTCCAGGTAGCGCGCGTCCTTACTCTAGGCCACCGTGCTCCCAATCATGTACATGCAAGTGTTATTCTATTCCAGGTAGCGCGCGTCCTTACTCTAGGCCACCGCCCTCCCAATCATGTACATGCAAGTGTTATTCTATTCCAGGTAGCGCGCGTCCTTACTCTAGGCCACCGCCCTCCCCATCATGTACATGCAAGTGTTATTCTATTCCAGGTAGCGCGCGTCCTTACTCTAGGCCACCGCCCTCCCAATCATGTACATGCAAGTGTTATTCTATTCCAGGTAGCGCGCGTCCTTACTCTAGGCCACCGTGCTCCCCATCATGTACATGCAAGTGTTATTCTGTTCCAGGTAGCGCGCGTCCTACCTCTAGACCACCGCCCTCCCCATCATGTACATGCAAGTGTTATTCTATTCCAGGTAGCGCGCGTCCTACCTCTAGGCCGCCGTGCTCCCCACCATGTACATGCAAGTGTTATTCTGTTCCAGGTAGCGCGCGTCCTTACTCTAGGCCACCGTGCTCCCCACCATGTACATGCAAGTGTTATTCTATTCCAGGTAGCGCGCGTCCTTACTCTAGGCCACCGTGCTCCCCATCATGTACATGCAAGTGTTATTCTGTTCCAGGTAGCGCGCGTCCTTACTCTAGGCCACCGCGCTCCCCATCATGTACATGCAAGTGTTATTCTATTCCAGGTAGCGCGCGTCCTACCTCTAGGCCACCGCGCTCCCCATCATGTACATGCAAGTGTTATTCTGTTCCAGGTAGCGCGCGTCCTACCTCTAGGCCACCGCGCTCCCCATCATGTACATGCAAGTGTTATTCTGTTCAAGGTAGCGCGCGTCCTTACTCTAGGCCACCGTGCTCCCCATCATGTACATGCAAGTGTTATTCTATTCCAGGTATGATATCACAAAGGACGATGCTAATGAAATAGCAGGTAAGGTAAATACTACTAATGTTTAAAATGTAATATATGTTTCTAATGAATATCAGAAAAATTGAATAACCTATACTTTAGACTGTGGTGTTGTGTTAGAAGAATATTAACCATATTTACATTAATTATAGTAAGGAAATCAGGGCAATTAATAAAAAAAATGCCTGCTGTACAAACTCGTACATGGCTGAGAAATAATGTTTTAAACTGCCATGACGTGTGTAACGTAAGATGTATCAGGAAAGTCCTATATAATTTGTGTTTCTTATAAATTATAAAGAAAGGTATAAATCCATGTTGGTTTAGCTGATATACGTAATTATATCATTTAAATGTTACAAAATATAGAATTAGTAGCTATAACAATGCGTTTTAAATTATTATTTTGTGTAGTTAACAGGGTTTATGTAGCAAGCGCTGTTTGTAACGGAGTCTGAATGCTGACCGATTCTTGATGCTAAAAGTAGATGAAAGTGATCATTCAAGGGGATGACTTTGGGGTTTTTCGTATTGCAGTGCTAGTTTGTTTTGTAACCGATTCTTGTATTACCTTTATTATTAAATGTTATAATTATTATAGGACTGGCGTTCCTGGGGAGGATGTGTAGCATAAACTTAATAAAAGTGGTCATTCAAGGGATGCCCTCTGGCTTTGTCGTCTTGCAGTGCTAGTTTGTTTAATAAGCGATTCTTGTGTTGCATTTATTTATACTTATTATAGGACTGGCGTTCCTGGAGAGGACGTTTAGCATAAAATAAATGATAAAAGTGGTCATTCAAGGGGATGGCTTCAGGCTTTATCGTCTTGCAGTGCTTGTTTTTTATGTGATTCTTTTATGATGTTTACTATTTATAATAATTATAGGACTAGCGTACTTGGAGAGGATGTGTAGTACTAACAGTGTGTCTCTGGTTGAGGACCGTGATAACTCCGTACTTGCCACCATTGCAGCTCATGAACTTGCACATAGGTAAATCATTTGAAACATTCGCTTCAGTTTTAATCATTCAGTGTTTACTATATTTCGAAATGTTGCGTTTGATAATAGGCTGAATAACACTTTTGTAGGACGATTCTCTGCATGATAATATAATATGATTCAACATGTATCTTTATATGTAATAATAATACCTGTATCAATACACCATTTTCCGTATATATGTACACTATGTATATGTAATTTGTTGTAAATAAACCATAGAAAGAAAAAAAAGCCTGAATAACGTCATGTTAGAGTCTCAGTAGGTTTCATCACTGGTTCTGCTCAAGCACTAAACTGTCCAAAGTGTCCACATAAAACGTGTAAATAAAGCCACAGGTAACTGCATCATTGATAAAGACTAAAACGAAAAATAAATATTTTTAATGTAGAGTCTAAAATTTATTTTTTCTATCTAAATTTTCCAAAAAAAAAAATCTTTTACGTTACCAATGATACAGTTGCCTGTGTATGAAACATGCTGAGTTTGCTACAACATCTTTATAGAATTATTAATGTTCACTTCACTCTTCATTCATTCCGAAAGGAGGTGAAATCCGCCTAACTTACTTCTTAATTAGACTTAATGGTAATGCTTGGTAGTAAACGAGAAGGTTTCAATTTATTTACGAATTTATGAGAAAACTCTCAATTACCAAGTTAATACCATAATCACCTCATAAAAAGGCAAAATCATCAATTTTATTATAAAAAAAACTTAATCAAACATTGGTAACATTGTTCATTTATAATTAGCAAGAATTCCAAAATAAATTCAAAACTAAGGGTTTATGGACTCCGTAAATTACTTCAAGTTTAGAGCAACATATTTTACACTCATCAGCAAATTAGACATTTAAATATTATTTAGATGTTCTTTATTTTAATTTTAAAAACAATGTAAACACGGCTTGATTCGTGAAATATAATTATCATACGTATGTTCCCCGAATGTTGCAAACGTGAAATGTCACCCCAGACCTCTTGACACGTTTGTCTAGGTCCTGCCATAGTGTATGCATCATCACTTTTACAGTATAAAAGGGTCAGTGATCGGTGGATGTTTTGTTCTTGCCAATGGTAATTATATAATGAATAGTTCTAAGAAATCATGCTTTTTAACTACTCATTATTTAGAGCTAATGCGTTAATTATCAATTCGTTGATGAACAAATTTAAAGGAATTACTCATCAATTATTACCAGAGTCATATCAAAGACCTTCTACTTGTAAATTAATAAGTATTACATAAACACTGGCACGCAGTCAGTTTGTAAAAAGTACGAAAGACTGGCAATGAGTTCCCAATTGTATGAATTCATGATTTGAAATTAACGAATTGGTTGGTCATCACAGGTGGTTGCAGTCTGTCATGTTTTTGTGATCTGGTCGTTGGTGGCATTGTTTTGTAGCTGGATTTTGCGGTTTGAGGAATGGCGTTTGGTAACTAGGCCAAGACGCGTCGATTGCTCACTTGGAGTTACCGGTGTTTTGGCATAACTCTGTGAAACTAAGTTATCCAGCTCTTTAACAGCGGGGACTTTGGATTTTCATTGTTTTCGCGTTGTGCATTGTTTGGGTATTGCTCCGTATTATTTGTTGGGACGGATACCACTAGTAGCAGTGAGTCTCGGGTGTATCAAAGTGAAACAAACTTTGTAAAACAAATTGTTTTACAATCGACCTTGGATGAATTAAGAATATAATATAAATTCAAAATTACATTTTCAGTCTCGGTGCCTTGCATGACGGCTCAGGAAACTCGTGCAGTAATTCCATGAATTTCATCATGTCAGACACATCTACAATCACAAGGGACGCCATTACAAACAGAAATAGTTGGAAATTCTCATCTTGCAGCGTCAACTACGCAAAAATGTTCATTTCAAGTTTACATAGGTAACATACTTTAAAATAATTATTTACATTTTCGTGGGGTATTCGTTTTCGTGGATTTTTTAGATACAATCAAATGTACAAAATCAGGGCGCCACGATTAGTCCAAATTCGAAATCAGTTTCTATTCGACGTCCATCCATTGTCTTCGAATTTACAATCCCCTTAAATGCTATTTTATATGTAAACCAACTCCTTGATTTTTATCACACTCAAATAGACATGGCTTATAGCAGACTGTGTGATATATCAATTTTGCAAGGTGATGGATGTAATGGGGCGGTTATTAACAGATGATATTTCCTTGATTTATATGTCAACTTTGATAGGTAAATTATTTAAATAAATATATTTTTACTCGGGGGAAACGTTTGAGATAACTTGTTCAACGTTTTAGTTTTAAAATTATTTTCAGGGGTAAAATATGGTATAATATACATCCGAGGCCTCGAAATGCCGTCAGATCGTGGGATATTGAGAATGAACTGTCAGTCGTATTGGCGCCAAATTAATGAAACGCGCAACGAGACCTTTATAAACAAAGTTAACGCATTTATCAAAAAAGGTATCCAAATTACATGCGTTTGCGTGTACACTGTACGAGTGTCATTAATTTAGTCTTGATCAAATTTAAACACCAACAACACATGAACTGGTTAGCCACCCAATGGTCGTCTAACACGTATAAGTGTTATTGGCATGCTCAGCCAATGAGAAAGGAGCAATGAAGCTTTCTAGAAAGAACTAGACGATCTTATCCGAATTCCTCCCTTTTGCTAAACGGGGGACATTGCCCGATAATGCAAGGGAACTAAATGTAACATACTTACGACTGTCTAAGTCGATCGCAAAATATTTTAGGCGTCGAAATCGGCAACAGTTTGAGTTTGTCAAACCTCATTGCTTTCTACAACGATCTTGCAGAAGTGCTCCTATCCCAATGACAGTAGCCATCCCACAAGCACACTTTAAATGGACGAAATTAACATGGTTCTTGGTTAAAATGTCAGTTAAGCGATTTATGCATTTTCTTTTATTCTTATTACAAATGAAGAAATATTAATAAGATGTCGAGAGAATGGGTCTCATTAAAGGGAGTAACACTGTTCCTTTGGAGTCAGCTGTTGGTGACAGTGGTACCGTGGCGTTGCTCGAGAAACATCCATTTTTCTTGGGGTATATAATTCATGGGTGGGTTTTTGTGGGATTTTAATTTTGCAAATTCGTCATTCTGAAGTTATTCGCGATTTAATACGTTTGTGATTTTTAAACATAAATGAAAGAATTATATCCTGCATTGAGCCTCCGTAGCTCAGTAGTTAATGCGCTTGCCGTCTAATCTGGTAATCCGGGTTCAAATCCGGGTGGAGGCACATATGCACGTATATGCATGTCATATTTCAGCAGAAAGCTGACTTGCAAATAAAGGCCATATTCGGCTTTTAAAAAACCGTTCTTTAATTTCACGAGACGTATAAGATTGTTCGCAAAACATCGAATTCGCAAAAAAAGCGTAACTTAACCCATCGCGAAATGTTCTGATTTTACACAGTAGATTATGTGCAACAGGTAGTCGTTCTACTGATACAAGACTGCAATCATTCCTGTACAATGTGCTAATGCCCTCATAACATGTTACATCAAAGGCCCGCGTTTTTTATGTAAGTTGATGTAGGATAGATTAAGCAAATCTATATGATTTACAGAGATTAATATGCGGGTTGTATAACTTCAAACACACTAGATATGGAGTATACGGATTACCGAATTGGTGTTTATAAATTCATCTAAGCAGCATAAATGTATCAAAAAACTATGTTTCGGTTATTTGTCTGGCTTTAAACTAGTTTTTGCAGGACAACTAGTCTACGACGGTCATATTCCTGAACATAATATAGATTTTATCGGTACATTTATCAGCACTAAAAGGTGACGCTTGGAATGACGTCACGTCACGTCACGTCACGTCCAACGTCACGCGCCCCTAGTAGGAATAAGTAAATTCGGTCGGAGAAAATCTTATTCCGAATGACGTGTATTTGGTTTTGAGCCTTGCTGACAATATAAACTTGCTAGATGAAATGCGCTCGAATATATTGTTCACTCCTCGTTTCTGTACTGTTTCATACATCCTTTGCGAATGGTGACGTGGGAAAATGATGACGTCATATGATTTGACAAAAGGAATTATCTAGATGAATTGTATCGGTACTAGATATATTATCCTTTCTTACTTTTAAGGTACTCACACAAACTGTTTGGGCGATGGGGTGGTAGTGCAAGGGGCCTCGATATTTATTATTTAACGATTAAAATAAGGCTTTGAGGTCAATATGGAAGTTTACGGACTGGGCAGTCTTAGTTATAGATCTAATGGTATATGACCCGAAGCGAAGCTCCGATTGTCCTGTCCGTTAACTTCCATCTTGCTCAAAAAGCCATGTTTCATTTGTTATTTTATACCGAATCAAAGTATTTAGAGGATCTCTAATCTAGCCATAAAGTTTAGGAAACCGGGGGTACATTTTGTTGTTGTTGCACATTCCTATCGGATTAAGCCAGGAGAGTTATCTGTCCTTGTACAATATGGACCGGTCAATATGCGATTTATGGACCGGTCAATATGCGATTTATGGACCGGTCAATATGCGATTCATGGACCGGTCAATATGCGATTTATGGACCAGTTGATATGCGATTTATGGACCGACCGATGTCACATTAAACATAAGAAGGGAATGTGCAAATGAGTTGCAACATGTTAAAATATTAGGTTGGTAATACCATCATTGTATATGTTGACTACTAGTGCCAAAAGTAGATTATCGTATGTTGAGCCGGGAAATTAATCCGGAGGTATTTTTTTACATTTGCAAAGGCACAACTGTTTGACGCAACAAAGGGCGAGAACTGAGGATGCAATAACTTTAAGTGACAGTGGAACAAACATAGTTACCTCCCCTGATGAACAATGCCGGAGATTGGAGGGACAGGATTCATCTCTATGCCGAGTAAGATGTATTCATATAATTTATTGAAACTGGTGTCGATAGTGTTTGTGTTATTATATTCTGCCGAACTACATTTTTGTTTGTTTAGCGCAAAATAAGTTATGAATTTTAAAATAGGTACGTTCATTTATGATTAGGTAGCAAAATCCTCCTTAAATACACGCACTGTGTTGTGTTATTAGGTTATTTTCCTGTATTCAAACTGTCTTGAGCAAAGTCGTGGGATTCGCAAAGTTTATAGAGAAATTATAAATAACGGATAAACCCGTTATGTGAAGATGGTTCGTGTTCCTTTTTCTTTGAAATTACGGGCAAGAACTATGTCAGAATAATTTTCCAATCGATG
The DNA here is from genome assembly GCA_963678985.1 of Spisula subtruncata. Lineage (NCBI taxonomy): Eukaryota > Metazoa > Mollusca > Bivalvia > Venerida > Mactridae > Spisula > Spisula subtruncata. The sequence continues at coordinate 11,410,684 of OY787678.1, read as the reverse complement.
AAGAGTTACTTCCCCTATAGAAAATAAGTATTACTTTGCTTTGTACATAATGGAAGTTTTTAAATGTTTTTTTAATAAATTTATGCGAAGTTAGGTGCTGGTTTAGAATGCCTGCTGAAATCAGACTAGACTAAAATTAGACTACATGATACGTTCAAGCATAAAATGGATTTTTTAGGCGCTGTACAAGGGCAACTACTCTGACTTTTGTGCTTTGTTGATGTGTCATCTTGATGAGACGTCGTGTAGCTATGCTATACCAAGAGATGGAACGGCATGCGGGTATAATAAGGTAACGGTTTGATGTTCATGTGATACTAATGCTCAAATCCCTGTATGGTGTATTACATCTACAACATGTGAAGAATCTAACACAGGGGGTGGTATTCAATATTGATCTTTCTTGACTTAAGGATAATGACAACCAATTGGATCAGAGCATAATAACACTCTTGGTCAATAACACGCCATGTGATTGGCTTTCCTTATTCTTCAATTAAATAAGATCAATGTTTAATACCACCCCAGTGTACATTTGTATGTATTCAATTTGATCTCATTGAATTGGAGAACAAGAGCACCGCCATACGGGGCAATATACGCCCGAAGGGTTTTGTTTCAGGTTTTGGTACCAAAATTTTGACAGTTGAAGGCAAAAGGACAGCCCTGAACAAAAAATGGAAGAAATACCCCTCAAGAGTGACAGAGCGGAAGGGAAACAAAGTCAAATGACCTTTAACCCCTAAGTGTGACCTTGATCTTAAAGCAACCCCTCCAGAACATGCGCTCTGCACGTCATCTTGAAGTGGTGAACATTTGTGTCAGGTTTCTTTAAAATCCTTCAAGAGGTTCAATAGTGACAGAGCAGAAGGGAAACACAGTCAAATGACCTTTAACCCCTAAGTGTGAATTTGACCTTAAAGCGATCTCTCCAGAACATGCGCTCTGCACGTCGTCTTGATGTGGTGAACATTTGTGTCAGGTTTCTTTAAAATCCTTCAAGAGGTTCAAGAGTGACAGAGCGGAAAGGAAACAAAGTCATATGACCTTTAACCCCTAAGTGTGACCTTGACCTTAAAGCGACTCCTCCAGAACATGCGCTCTGCACGTCGTCTTGATGTGGTGAACATTTGTGTCGGGTTTCTTTAAAATCCTTCAGGAGGTTCAAGAGTGACAGAGCGGAAGGGAAACAAAGTCATATGACCTTTAACCCCTAAGTGTGACCTTGACCTTAAAGCGACCCCTCCAGAGCATGCGCTCTGCACGTCGTCTTGATGTGGTGAACATTTGTGTCAGGTTTCTTAAAAATCCTTCAAGAGGTTCAAGAGTGACAGAGCGGAAGGGAAACAAAGTCATACAACCTCTAACCCCTAAGTGTGACCTTGACCTTAAAGCGACCACTCCAGAACATGCGCTCTGCACGTCGTCTTGATGTGGTGAACATTAGTGTCAGGTTTCTTTAAAATCCTTCAAGAGGTTCAAGAGTGACAGAGCGGAAGGGAAACAAAGTCATACGACCTCTAACCCCTAAGTGTGACCTTGACCTGAAAGCGACCCCTCCAGAACATGCGCTCTCACGTCGTCTTGATGTAGTGAACATTTGTGTCAGGTTTCTTTAAAATCCTTCAAGAGGTTCAAGAGTGACAGAGCGGAAGGGAAACAAAGTCATATGACCTTTAACCCCTAAGTGTGACCTTGACCTTGAAGCGACCCCTCCAGAACATTCGCTCTGCACGTCGTCTTGATGTGGTGAACATTTGTGTCAGGTTTCTTTAAAATCCTTCAAGAGGTTCAAGAGTGACAGAGCGGAAGGGAAATTGCTAACGACAGACGGACAGACGGACAGACAGACAGACAGACAGACGGACGGACGGACAGACGGACACAGAGGCCATAACATAATACGGCCCTTCGGGCGTATAATAAGGATAATCAACCATATTGTCTGTTACTGGCCAATAATGTAATATGTTGTCGGATTGGTTGTCCTTATCTTTATGTCAAGTAAGATCAATATTGAATATTTGCACCGCTTGATAACATAATTAAATTGTGTTTTACTATTTTATTTATGCTGACGTCGACCTTAATCATATATTTAAATATGTATGTTACGAATAAAATTGAATGTTCATCGTGAAAGCCTTTGGATAAAATCCAGAGTACCAAAAACATTTTTAAATTCGAGTACATGGCATTGTACATGTACATCTGTTTTACCACAAACTGTCAATTCGATATTAAACTTTCACGTGAAGTATAAAATGATGTAGATCTAGCATTAGTTTGATATACTTTTTAGTTATGCCAGTTTGGACACTGTGTGAGTCAAGACAAGGGGTTTGAGTCTACACCACAGAAATACCAAGAATCGTGTCCATTCGGTGATCAACCTGGGGTGGTATCAACGTTAGGCAGCACATGCGAGAAAGCGATTACTGATAAGCCATACTTGTGTTATGACGTCATTATTGTACACACATGCTGTGAATCTTGTGATAAACAATATCTAAATATGACAGGCAAGTTATTAAAATGGTAATATGTAAGTTCATAGCTTAAATTATTGTTCGCCGATAATATTTGCAGTACACATATATCGCATATAAATAGTTTACATAATGTCATATATTTGCTTGTTTTGGATACGGTCTTCTCATGATATTGTGTGTACTGTGCACACTGTTCCGTATCGTACATGTACATGTCGTTTATACTGAACACATGTTTTCCTGGGCACATATTGAAGGTATTGTTGTACAAATTGTTTGATAATGGACATGATTTAATCCATGACATTGTTTTCACGTATTTTTTGCAGTACACGCACTGTTGGTCAAACTAAGGTGCGCCGTGCTCCCCTAGCCATACCGATGGGTATAGCGTAAGAGATGCTATATTGCTACCCGTTACTGTGTGTAGCATAATTTAACATATATTTAAACTGGATACGGCAACAGGCTTAGCCTTTGTTAGCCCTCTTCTTACACGATGCATAACACACAATTTATAAACATCAGTAAGAACACAAATGTATTATACAATGAACATAGTCAATACATGTTGACATACATAAATAGTTTATTGAAATCTAAAGAAGAAGCATGCTATAACTATGATATCGTACATTTTAGGCTGTGAATATGGCGATAAAGAGTTGTGTCAGTCAGTTAACATTGTAACATGTATACTGGACTCTAGTACATGTTGTGGTTCATGCAAAGGAACATCAGCTACAGGCAAGTTAACCTTTATATTTTGTAGTATGAGATTATTAGTATTGACATATCACGTGACATATTCGACCGTGTTTTGGCCAAGAACGCCTGAAGAATAAAATACTCACGGTTGCTTTTTTATTTTTCAAGGAATAAAAATGCATTTTTGACATTAAAATATGCCTTATAAACTTCGAACTTAATTAATTCCAAGATGTAATTTTGTCGTGACCGTCTTTCCGGCCTAAACTCTTTTGAGCGACAATAAATTGCTAGTAAAAGTAATAGTGTTTTCTGGCGATATAAAACGTTTACTATACAATGTACATGCAGGATAACAACACCGAGAAATAGAAGCGTGACCGTGTGAATCCCACCAAAGGTCAAGGAGCACTTTGTGTGTAAGAGCGGACAATGTTTGTGACATCTACCAATTATGCAAAAATCCCAGCATAAAATCAATGTATTACACAATCAGTTTGAAAGTCCGTAGCCTCGGTGAAAAGTTGAAGAATTAACAACAATAAGCATGGTTTTGGAGAAAAGGACACACAATATAGCCATACCAAGTTGAATATTTTTGCCTCGGAGCTTTTTTCTTATAGATATATGGCCGTGGTGATGGAGATTTAATCCCAACTGTAAGGTGTACAACTGTAAATGCATTTAAAATTAATATACTACAACAATTAATGTGTCTTGCTGCAGGTTTGGTGATAGTGTTTATACTGGGAGTTATAGCAGTTACCATGGTGATAGCCACATTGTATATAACAACACGTCGATACTGTAAACCAAAGACAGAAACCACACCCTCTTCAAGAACAACACCTTCTTCAAGAACAACACCTTCTTTAAGAGAAACACCTTCTTTACAACAAACCACACCTTCTTTGCAACAAACCACACCTACTGCGCAACAAACCACGCCCTCTTCAAGAACTACACCTTCTTTAAGAGAAACGCCTTCTTCAAGATCAGCACCTTCTTTAAGAGCAACGCCTTCTTCAAGAACAGCACCTTCTGTAAGAGCAATGCCTTCTTCGCAACAAACCCCGCCTTCTTCGCAACAAACCACGCATTTCTCAAGTCCACAAAAGACCACACCGTCTTCAAGATCACAACAGACCACACCGTCTTCGAGAACCACGCCTTCTTTACAACAAACCACGCCTCCTTTACAACAAACTACACTCTCTTCAAATCAAATCACGCATTCTTCAAGAACCACGCCTTCCTCGCGAACATTACCTCCTTCACGGACAACACCTTCTACGCAAACCAAACCTTCTTAGCAAACAAGTAGCATTTATTTGCAGGTGGAATTAAAGACTGATAAATAGGTATGGTATAAACGTTTATAAATGTCGTTTCCTTAATTTTAAAGGTTGCCTCCATGATGTCAAAATTGTGTTGAATATTAAAAATATCACCATACAGTCAGACATTTGACTGGTTCTGATCATACTGCTCTTGTTTGAACAGTTTGAATGACCTACCTAATTATACAAATATGTCGGAGTCCAGTCACCTTCTGGAAATTACGAAATATCTCCTTAAAGAAATGTGATTTGATCCGTACGTAATGCTAAACATTTTAATTCCCGCAACCAGCATGATAATGCTATCACTAAACTTAAGTTGCATACTTTACAAATGCACATTGCGGGCGAGTATATATTCTTGCTTAAAGTATCCTTAATTTTAAAGGGATATGGATGGCTCATTATGTGCCTGCCTCTTGAATTAGTAACACGTATCAGCGTGGCGTTTGTTTGTATTTGCGCTATAGTATTGAAGTATAATTCTGTCGTTATGCACACATATAAACCAATATGATGTATTTCAGGAACATGATACAGAATGACACTGGTAGACAAAGGATATGCTCATGGCCACACATATATGCTGATGGAAGCAAAACAGGGATAACTGTTGCAATTGTAACGTGCACCGCCTCTAGGTCAACAAACCCTGTTCAGTGGAAAACAATGCTCACCCATTAAGGGTGATTTATTGACCCGTAACGGCTACATTACTTTCCCCTCTGAGAAGTTTCGTCCCGAAACTTGGCCTGGGAAATCACATGGGTAAGGCAACTCCGGTCCGGCAGTTGACACTTCCCCCACAATGGCCACCAAATGTAACGGGCACCGCCTCTAGGTCGACAAACGCTGTCAATGGAAAAGCATGCTCACCCATTAAGGGTGATTTATTGACCCGTAACCGCTACACAATTGCCAAATCAAGGTCATACTGGTCGTGTCTGTTGTTTGTAAAGATATATAGACATGTGTCTGAACAAAACTTGACGTTTGATGCAATGGAAGTGATATTGTTTTAGGTACACATACATATGATTTTCCATGTTTTTCGGGGCCATGCTAAAGATAACATGGACGGTGGTAGAACAGGGGTAAATGGTTTTGAAAATGTAATAAACAATTAAGGAAATACTGGTCGTATCTGTTGTTTGTAAAGATAAATATACATGTGTATGAACAAAACTTGGCCTATGGTGCAATGGAAATGACGGAAAGAAAATGACAAGACACGAGGGTTATTACATGTTATTACATCGATTACTAAGTATAATATTGTCATCTTGGTTGAATGAGCCTAATGGCCTGGTGACAATATATTTTGAACTATGATACATGTACTATTATGTGCATCTGATAGGGAATAGTTGCATCAAAATAGCGAGTCACAAACAAAATCGAATTATACATAATTATATTTATCATATATTACAATATATTTTTATACGTTCGTGTACATAATAATTGATATATTAATTTAATATGCCGTACCTGTTAGAATTGTAGGAAATCATTTTGATGCTCTGACCAATGACATAAACGTATCGAAGGGCATTGCAATAACATCAGTTATGTACATTGTACTTTTTTATCGATATATGTTGCCAAGGGAGCGACGTAGCAGACCTATATGTCTCCTTTTGTCATGCTACATTATAAATATAGTTTCCGCTACTTTATTAAAGTCCCAGAGGATAAATTATACAGTCAATAAATTTACAGACCTAAGAAATCATATCACAAACTGCAGTTTTGACTTCCCAAATTTTTCACACACTTGTACTTATAAATTATTTGATAGTGAAGTGTCTGAAAATGTGTCAAAACTATATTTTGTGATATAATTTCTTACGCCTGTGATAAAGTACATGTATGTATTGTCGATGAGAACAACTACATTGTTCGCATGTTGATGGACATGGAAGTGTTTGGAGTATAATACCATCTCAGTTCAACAAACAATCAGTTGGAATTAAGTCCAATTTAACATGTGATTTATAGTTTGGCGTATTTCTTATACTCTTTTCTTGCAATAGTACGGCGATGTACTTCATCTGGACCATCAGCTAGTCTCAGCGTTCTAGCGGCAGCATGGAAATGTGCCAAATCACTGACCCCTGCCCCTCCATGACTCTGGAATACACCATCCAAATATACTAAATATATACTACATATCCACATATAGATCAGGGGTGGTATTCAATACTGATCTTACTTGACTTTAGGATAATGACAGCCAATCAGATCACACCGCAGTAAACCATGTGACAAGAGGTGGTATTCAAATTGATCTAATGTATTTGGAGAATAGGGATAGCAAATCACATTGCCTTTTACTGACAAAAAGCTTAATTAATATGGTGTGATCTGATTGGTTGTCCTTATCCTTAAGTCAAGTAAGATCGATATTGAAAACCATCCCAGGAGAATGATGAGTTAAATAAATGAAAAATACACTTATATGTTCAATATACAATATGTGCCTTAAAGTTTTGCGTATTTCTTGTATTCCTTCCTTGCGATAGTACGCCTATGTACTTGATCCGGACCATCTGCTATCCTCAAAACTCTAGCTTTAGCATGGAACTTAGCCAGTGGACCATCATCACTCACCCCAGCCCCTCCATAGCTCTGTAATACATCATCCAAGTATAAAGATATACTAGATCTATGCACATATTAACATTAATTTTATCATTTTAATTTATTATCGCTTTATGTGATTACAATGGTAAACACTTTCATAATAATAAACATTGAAAAGAAAATGCAGATAAAAGTATGTAATAGTATTCCAAAAAAAAATCAATATAAAAAACTTCCAGAATTATAGCTAGTTTTCCATGAACAAAAAATGTACAGTACGTAGTAAGGCAATCAAGAGCTATATTAGTAGTATCATTTCCCCATCAATTAACTAACCATGGATGTGTTAGCCAATGCAATCACACAAAATAAGTCAGTGAATAAATTTGAAAATCAAATATTTGGTTGAACATAGTATAGCTTTAAATACACACTCAAATAGATCAGGGATATATATAAGTTTGCCAAATATACATGTGTATGTTCAATATGTACATTTGTACACATTTTTTTACAATGTGTGATTTTGTAATTTAAAGTTTTGCGTATGTCTTGTATTCCTTCCTTGCAATAGTACGTCTATGTACTTGATCCGGGCCATCTGCAATCCTCATCACTCTAGCGTAGGCATGAAACTTAGCCAGCGGACCATCATCACTGACCCCAGCCCCTCCATAGCTCTGTAATACAATATTGACCACTCATGAGACCAGGAAACGAGTGGCTTAACCAATTGTAAAATTCATATACTAGTATGCAACTGCAGGGTTATCTAATTCCTCGTTCAAAAACTTGTTGCCTTATGAGTTGAACGTGTCATGTTTGTGCTCTTTTTACAGCATTGGCCTGTAATTCTAGCTATTTTATTATTCCTGTCTTTGGTGGAAGAGGACCTTCACACCACCTTTACTGTGTTTTTTTTCTCGTTGTGTATTTTTGTTCTGCTGTTTCTGTTGCATGTTGCATCTCTGTCAGATTTAAAATTTTGTATAATCGTTCGTTTGTCATGTAGTATCTCTTAACGGAATTATTGGAAATAAAATTCAATTTTGTGGTTTTGGTGACCATTTGGAAGACATAGTTTAAAACGGTGGACTTTGTTGAAGTTAAACACTTTTAAAACCGTATGAAGAAGAATAAGATTGTTACACATTCACCATTCATCAATTCTTCCCTGTATTGTCACAAAGAACGAAGATTGCCTAGTTACTAAAATGTACTTAAAATCTTCTGGTCTAGTGATCAGAACAATAAAGAAAAAATGTTTTTTTTTAATATTTATTACCAAATTCCCTGATTATTTTGGTGTTTCCATTCAATGTTTTTATACATTGAAGTTGGATATATTTCCATTGCTGTCATATATCACAGATATATTACATAAAGTGCAATATAAGTTAAGTTAAGCTACCAATTTTCTAGGGCTCTTTTCAGCTGTTAGGCCGCTCAAGCACCCTTTGACATTTTATAACATATTATTGTATCAGTATACAAACTGTACACTGAGAATATTTATAAACTCACACATTATATATCATATTGATAGTCTCTCATAGGAAAGAAATATTCATGTAGAAAAATAATTGACGAAAATCAGAAATTTTAGTCAATTTTTTTTCTCACACATTACACTAGATGAAAACTGGCAGGATTAAAACAAGTTACAACACCATTAGTTTAACAAGGATATTGCGTGATTATGTATTTCGGACACATTCACTTAATAAGATATTGCTCAAATAATAATTTTAACAATTAATATTTATGCACCTTTGCAGATAGATAAATTGAAGATGGCACATCTATACTGTTAAGTTTTGTTAAATATTGTAACTTGTTTGAATTCTGCCAAAATTCAGCAAATCGAATGTGTGTTTTAAATGAAGTCAGCGTAATAAATGTACTTGTGTATATACAAACAAATGAGCTCTCAGTTTAATTCCGAGAAATGTAATAGAAAAGAAGCCCTAAATATTATGTCTCACAGCTTTTTTACACGAAGTTAGCTAAGTTGATATTTATTGATGAATTTCTCAAATTCACTGACTGTGAAATTTCCTATGACGTAAAGTTTAGCCTATAAAGAACTTTACGTTGCAATCAATACAAGTTCCGCACGACAAATTTCTGAAATTCAAAATTTGCTAACTATGCCCATGGAAACTATTCACTAACACAGTAATAAAAGCGGACAGAAAACATTTATATAATGTTTATGACTTTGTCTATAATTTGGCAGTCTTTTTGTATTCTTTTCTGGCAATTGTTCGGCGATGTACTTCATCAGGTCCATCAGCAATACGCAGAACTCGTGCCCACGTGTAAAACGCTGACAATGGTAAATCATCGTGCATACCAGCCCCTCCATGAGCCTGTAGGGGACAGAAGGGAACAGGTTGTTACATGGGTAAAAGTTCAAAATTTTCAAAATACTGAAAACTAGATGATTTTCATATAAATTACATAGTGCATTTTTTCTAAAAATACTGAAATCAGTATTAAGACTGAAAACTTTTACCCCTGTTGTTATATATACATACAATTGTGATGATGAATTGAAACGTTGAAAAAATCAAAAAGTGTGACAAAGCCTTGTAATATGAAGCCTTGTAATCCGACTACCATTCAAATCATTATGAACATCATATAAGTCATTTGTCCGAAAAGTAAAAATGTTTAAATGTGTTTCACTGAGCATTCAAAATTTAATCTTTCTGCAAACCATTACAAGCCTGTTATTGTTCGAACTTTTTACTATAGTTTAGAAAACCAGGGAGTTAACAAGAAGAGTGATAAAAAATAATGCAAGGGAATTTCATAAAATTCATGATCACAATCATATGAAGGCGACTATATATTTTGGATGCATCCGAAAATAGCTTGGGAATAACACTGATTATGAATGACCCCCACCAGCACCCAATCCAATGAGCAACAAAAGCAGGAACCAGCAAAATTAGCAAATACAATACTAAAGGTAAATATCTAGGCTAATATATACACTCTATCGGTAAAAGTATATACACATGCATAACCTAGATATTTAACTATAGCTATATAATCATATAAATATTAACAGGACGACTATGAATACCGTGTACTTTGAAGGCATTGTTAGGATAAAGTAACGATATAAAATATAGAAACATTTACCTGGATAGCTCGATCTATCACACGTAATGCCATATTTGGAGCGGCTACTTTAATCATAGCAATGTCATTGGCTGCAACCTAGAATATGGTAATAGTCACATTATTATAAAGAGATAAAAAATATGACATACGGGTAAGCCCTTATAACCTTCATGTAAGCATAAGTGACAAGAGTTTTGACAAAATATGTATACAGTAGAGAGTAGAACACATAATATTGGTTTGCAACATATCGACCCTTAGGTGCAAGAGGGCTGGAACTTGTTATATAGTAAGATACAACCTTGTTGCACCAAGGGGACGATATACACATGTTGAAAGTCATTATACTTGTTTGTTACAGTAGTTGCTGGAATAGCAAAACCTGGTGTCACATTACAGGAATATATAATGAAATGGAGAGACCAACATTTTTATTAAGAACTTTTTTACATTACTACAGTGAAGTTCCGCTAATAAGACCAGTCAAAAAGATGGTATGAATAGTGAATCGGTCTTATTTGCTGACCTTTTTTGTTCTAAATTTAATACTTTGGGACCTTAAACTGGCAAAAATTTGCATGATTTCGAAATAATCAAAGCGGTCTTATTAGCGGAACATTACTGTAGTATTTTATAGTTCACTTTTTAAGGAAAAACTTTCGAGTTTATAAATCCAATAAGTTTCTTTAAGACGCCACTTCATATCATCATAAACGGCATTAACTGCAGTTTAATCTGAAGTTGTTTGGATTATGTCCATTCTGATTGATGTCAGTAGCTACATGACTAGTGCGAAAATCTAGTTCTTGAAGGATTACTTTAAATTAAATTCCTTATAAGACTTGGTCAAGACGAAACGTTGAAAAAGCCATGAGTGTTACTAAGTTTGTTTCAACTAATTTTTGACATAGTTTTAGAGATAATATAAGATCAAACTGACTTACCTTATTACCAAAGTTGTCCATCATATGAGCAGCTTTAAGGACCATTAATCTTGTTTGTTCTATTTCTATCCTGGATTCGGCAACATCTGCTTGTATTGTACCCTGTGCTGCCAATGGCTTACCAAAGGCAATTCTGTTCATTGTCTGAATTACAAATACAAATGAATTAGTAAATTCGATGTTATCAAACACAACTGAAACTTGGTTGTATCACAAAACGATGAGTTTGACCTTTGATCCAAATGACCATGAAATTGAGTAGGGTCGTCTGTGGAGAATGAACAATCTCCACTTGAAATTTTAGAATCCTAGGTCCACCCGTTCTGGAGTTATTGTTGAAAAACCATCATGCATGTCGACGTACCGACCGGCTAACATGCGCTGTATATAACAACTCATCTATACCAGACATAAAAACATAAATACTTACATATTTTAAAATGTTTAAACATGAATGTAATATAACAGTTCTATATGTTGTCTTTTTCAAGCTAGAACAACTTTACATGCACGATTGGCACGTATCGCTATGAACTGTATTGGTGTACTTACAACACTTAATGAGTTTATGGGGGTTATTAAAATTTCATTGTCTGAAACATAAGCACAAATGAAACAAATAAATTTTGATGTTTTCAAAAACAATTGAAACTTGGTTGCACCACAAAATTAAATACATGAGGGGTTTTAAATATGAAGGCATCGATTGATTCCCTTGGAATATTAATTCACCTGTTACAGATGTTTCAGTTCGATAAGTTGGCAATATTTACGTATGTTTTCAATATAAGCACTGGATATTCTGAACATTCAAAAGTCAAGAGCAAACACAAGATGCTTGACATTAATTCATAGTCTAAGAAACAGATGAAAATCACGAGGGACAAGGTCGAACAAAAACATAAAGTGTGGAAGCTGTAATATGTGTCCATTTTCAACAAAATATGAGGAAATCGGACATGGAAGACAGCACTCAACTTAATAAACCAGCCGAGCAAAGAGAACAAAATAGTGTTTAATGGCTGCTATGTGTGACGGCGCATTGACATGATTATGAATGGCTTCCCTAGAAATCTATGTCGTTGTGTGTTGAGGTATGTTTTCAATTTGAGAAAGAATTAATCTCCTGGAACATAATTGTTTATTTTTATATATCGATTTCAATGGTATAGCTTGGGACCTTGAGTTAATGTAATCCATACCCAAATTACGAATATTTTTAGATTTAATGGTTAATATTATATTTCTTATTCAGCACATTGTCATTGTCATTGAATTCTCCATATTGGTATTTGACTTAATGTTTGTATCACCACGAACCCTTATCAGAAAATTCACTGTTCACGTTGAACTTCTTACATTCAAGTTATTGTGCACAACTATAAACTACCATAACTAATTAGTAAAATCTAATGCAAGCATTGATTTAATGAAGAAGGGACAGGCATATGTAAATAAATAATTTATTTTAGGGGTCAGCAAAAAGTTAAACTCTATTACCCAATAATAAAGTACATTGCATATACATTCTAACATTTAGTTGCACAAAAACTTTTAAAAAAACACGGTTCATAACGAAGTATTTATTCCTAATATATATTTTATAAAACCGTTCTCTTATAAATATCACGTAACCTAATACTTCAGCAAACTCAACTATTTCTATAATAGGTGCTCTTTCGATCGATTACAACAAAAGAGACAATTACAAAAAGGACAGAATTTATAATCGGTATACAAATACCTACCTATGTGGTAAATTTCATACAGACCTGTTATTCATAACCATTCAATTGGTTCTAAATGGCACAATATTATGAAACAACTGAGCTATGACGTGCAGAAGAATATTGTATTCAATTAAGACAGTACATAGATTCAAACAACCTGGCAATCTATGATTAAGGAAGTAATAGATCAAGTTTTGGTTTATTTGATATTTGACAAACTGAATTCAATTCAAACCTCGATAACACCTTTTTTTCTTTTTATTACATGATCGAAATCCTTCTAGTGCGTTATATACACAAGTGCAAGAAATTGGATTAAGCACATTGAATAAAAGGTATGTATAAATTGTTTCTACTTCGTTTTCTTAATATCATTATTATTTCGTATGACAATTTGATTAAAACTAACAATACGGGTGAAATATTTAGCATCTTGAATTAAGTACAAACACTGTAAGCTACATATTATCTTACCTAGCTTGTACGAGCACGTAACGAAGCACGTACGAAGGACTTATGTACCAAACGGGTCAACAAAATCATAGTATGTGGGAGGAATACGAAAGCTCATTAATAATCATCTAAGAAAGTTCAGGGTAAACAAAATTGGTTTATTGAAATTTAAGGACGTCAAAGGAAACATATAACTTGCTTTAGACCACGTCAGAACATTTCATAAACATGTGCAGGCCTACACACACTAGTTTCGAGAATAGTGTTTGTTATAAATCATCGTAACGTTATTCTTTTTGTTGGTCTTTATGTGGGTTGTGTTTCTAAACTACATGTGGAAATGGACCATTAGATTATCGCAACTTAATAGTTCATGCAACAAATACGTAATCTGTTTAGTCAAGAGGTCAAACCTTGATTCCTTAGAGGTAAAAAAGATTCCTTAAATAAAGTAAGGACTGTTTGGAAATTGGTATCTAAGGGTTAGTGAAATTAAAGGTTACGTCACTATAATTGTACCAAAGTGTGAATTCCCAGGACAGAAGCATAAAACTATAACGAGAATATAAAAACATCCATGCTAATCTGAGCAACGAAGAATTATTTTATTTAGAACTATTTAAAACGTTTATTGTAGTACATAATGCAGTACATGGTTCGTACAAATATGTAAACGCTTATGCCCCGCTGGAAGCCTTGTCTAAAATAATCAGCTAAGTCAACAAAGGGCCAAATTCTGTTGTAGTGTTGGATAGTGTTGACAATGTAAGGTATTAATGATGATAAAAAGTATGCAGAGTTTGAAAGAAATGCCTTGGTGGACTTTACGAATATTTGAGTTTCAAGCAATTGCTAGTCTTGGTTAACAATTTTCAACGGAACGGACAAATAGATGGACTTCAGCACAAAATCATGTTGTGTGCTGCTAAAATGCGAAATAAAAGGTGCAAACGTGTCAAAACTATTTTTGTTTTCAATAAATTTGGCTGCCACATAAACCCAATCGATTAGTACAGACAGATAAACGAACAGACAAATAGGACAACCATTATATGCAGTGTACACACACAATACCTATTAACAAAATATACATATTTTTCTATTACAGAAAATAATGGCAATTCCAAAAAGAATGATATCATCTTCACGTATACAAGGGTCCGATGAAGATTACAGCGTTATATGCATCCCCTGTCACAGAGACGAAGCTACGGTGCCAGCATTTTGTTTTTGTACCGACTGTCAGGAACACCTTTGCCACACCTGCTATAAACATCACAAAAAAGCAACAATTCTACGTCAGCACAAAATACAAGACAAAGATGCCATGCCTTCTACTCAAGACCTGGCTGATACTTTGGTATATGGTGGTAGCACTGACAACCTAACAACACCCTGCCCATATCACAAGAAAGAAATGATCAAGCTGTATTGTCATAATCATAAGATATTTCTATGCAGTATTTGTGTAGCAAAGGAGCACACACGACCATGTCATGTTGACTACATACCAGATATTTCAAGCAAGATTATCAACAGCCGAGACTATAATCATACCATCGACAGAGTAGACAAACTTCTAAAGAAATGCACAAAACTCGAAAAAGAAAAGTCCAGAAATGCCAACAAATCGAATGATTCATTGAAAGACGTTTTACAAGCAGTCAAGACACACAGACAAGACGTCAACGAAAAACTTGATAACTTACAAAAGGAAATAGAAGCTAAGATAAAGGCTCTTCAAACTGGAAACAATGAACAACTCAAGTCCGTACAAACACGATGTGAAGACATCGTGAAGAGGCTGAAGTTAACATATGACAATATGAAACAAATGAACGCGACCAAACAAGCTGACCAACTTTTTATGGCAGTAAAACAGACCCAGAACCAACTAGAAGACTACGAATTTGACATCCTTATCTTATCAACTGAAGACCGCATGGATGAGTTCAAATTTATTCCAAGCAAGGCCATCAATGAGGCACTGCAAACAGAGAAAATGATTGGTTACATTTCCACAAACACAAAACCTGGAATAAGAGAAGGTTTTTCTTCACAATTTAAGCATCTGCCGTCTTCAGCTGTTAACATAACGCCAGTATTTCTTGGTGAAATATGCGTAGACACACCAACCGATAAGCAGATAGGTTCGATCTCAGATATTACAACACTTCCTCAAGACAGACTTGTTGTGGCTGACTATGGCAACAACTCCATCAAGCTTGTTGATGTTAAGAGTAACTCGGTTGTATCACAACTCGAACTTGGAACAGAGAATGATGACTACCTTTGTGGTATCACATCAACCACAAATACACAAGTTGTTGTCACTGTACCAAAGAGGGAACATATACAGTTCATATCAGTATCATCGAAAAAGCTCAGTAAGTCTCACACAATAGACACCAATGGTGAATGTTGGGGTATATGCTGTCACCAAGGTAAACTTGTTGTAACATATCGTCGCCCTGGGAAACTGGAGATACTTGACATGAAAGGCAGGGTAATCACAAATGTGACAACTGATTCAATTGGAATAGAGGTATTTGAGAAGGCAGATTTTATACAAGCTGACAGCAGCTTCATCTATACATCGGATGTATGTCTCAATCAAGTGATTCAGCTGGACTGGAACGGTGAGATTACTGGAAGGATAGCATACATCACAGCTCCTAAAGGGATTGCTCTGCTCAGTGATGGTAGTCTACTTGTTTCTGATCGTAATGGGAATAGAGTGTATCAGGTATCGGATGGTACTTCCAGTAGAATTGTACTAAAAGATGTGAGAGATCCACATGGTCTGTTTTTAAGCGATAATGGACACAAACTATTCATCCAAACAATGGGTACTGGGAAGTACCCTGACAACAGAATTCTGGTGTACAAGATATAAGAACTGTCTAATGACATTCCGAGGGATATGTTTTCAATAATAAAGGACACAAACTATTATTCAACACGAATATCATTGAACTGTTGGAATAAGCATTTACACTTGTTTTTAAACTGCAATAGTGGATTGTTCCACTGTGTCACTCTACTCATACCATTACTGGATTGCAGATTGTGTACACAGCCATGATGTACGGTACAAAGTATAACAGTTTATTCAGACATCTACAATTTCTGCACTGAACTACAATTTGCTGGCTTAGAATGAGAAGGTTGCGACCTATAAGGCTTCTAAGGAGCCTATTGTCATGAAAAAAGGAACTTGTCATGTTCACCAAACTGAAGTTTTTTTATATTAGCAGTTAATGATCAGTATGCTTGGTTTATTGCGTTTTTATCCTCGCCACAAGATAATCCTTATAGGCGAGGCATCTAGAAGACTTTTAGCACTTTTAGTTTTTGGGGGATAGTGCATGATACAGAAGATGCCCTAATTCCAAAAGCATCCCTGACTCTTTTTGCATGTAATATGCCATATGTATAACACCAAAAAAATGGGACCTTAAGTTAAAGTTTCATCCGAAAGACTATCAGTAATTTTAGTTGGCCAGCCCGGGATTCGAACCCACAACCCCGAGATCAGTAGTGACTATTATACTCGCACTCTAACCTTTATCTCCCCTTCCATGTATACCAACAAGGTTTTAATTTCGCGGTCAACGCCGTTAGCGCGAAATCAAGACACCGTAAATTCAAAAGGATCAAATTAACGTGAAAATTGGACACCATGAAATATACCTGCTATACAGTATACAGTTTCTGCTTCATAACAAGCCCCGTCTTCCCCCCAGTCAGTTTTATCCCCCGGGGGATAAACTGGGGGGGATAAAACTGACCGTTACATGTAACAGGCCCCGTCTTCCCCCAGTCAGTTTTATCCCCCGCCAGTCCTTTTCTTCCCCCATCCCAGGCCTCTTCTTCCCCCACCCAAAAAATTATGATGGGGAAGATATATATAGACTGGTAAATTTTATCCTCTGCCTGTGTAAAGTTAATACGAAGATGAAGGTAGAAATGGCCTAGTCTATTTTATCCCCCACCTGAGTATAGATAATACGATGATGGGAGAAGAAATGGCCTGGTCTATTTTATCCCCTACCTTAGTATAATTAGTATGAAGATTGGGGAAGAAATGGCCTAGTCTATTTTATCCCCCACCTTAGTAAAATTAATATGAAGATTGGGGAAGAAAAGGCCTAGTCTATTTTATCCCCCGCCTAAGTAGATTTAATACGAAGATGGGGGAAGAAATGGTCTAGTCTATTTTATCCCCCACCTGAGTATAGTTAATATGATGATGGGGGAAGAAATGGTCTAGTCTATTTTATCCCCCACCTGAGTATAGTTAATATGATGATGGGGGAAGGAATGGGCTAGTCTATTTTATCCCTCACCGTTGTTAAATTAATATGAAGATGGGGGGAGAAATGGCCTAGTCTATTTTGTCCCCCACCTGAGTATAATTAGTATGGAGATGGGGGAAGAAATGGCCTAGTCTATGTTATCCCCCACCTTTGTAAAATTAATATGAAGATGGGGGAAGAAATGGCCTAGTCTATTTTATCCCCCATCTGAGTAGAGATAATATGATGATTAGGGATGAAATGGCCTAGTCTATTTTATGCCCCACCTTAGTATAATTAATAGAAAGATGGTGGAAGAAATGGCCTAGTCTTTTTTATCCCACACCTTTGTAAAATTAATACGATGATGGGGGAAGAAATGGCCTAGTCTATTTTATCCCCCGTCTGAGTAGAGTTAATATGATGATGGGGGAAGAAATGGCCTAGTCTATTTTATCCCCCGTCTGAGTAGAGTTAATACGAAGATGTTGGAAGAAATGGCCTAGTCTATTTTATCCCCCACCTGAGTATAGATAATACGATGATGGGAGAAGAAATGGCCTGGTCTATTTTATCCCCTACCTTAGTATAATAAGTATGAAGATGGGGGAAGAAATGGCCTAGTCTATTTTATCCCCCACCTTAGTAAAATTAATATGAAGATTGGGGAAGAAATGGCCTAGTCTTTTTTATCCCCAGCCTGAGTAGAGTTAATACGAAGATGGGGGAAGAAATGGTCTAGTCTATTTTATCCCCCACCTGAGTATAGTTAATATGATGATGGGGGAAGGAATGGGCTAGTCTATTTTATCCCTCACCGTTGTTAAATTAATATGAAGACGGGGGGAGAAATGGCCTAGTCTATTTTGTCCCCCACCTGAGTATAATTAGTATGGAGATGGGGGAAGAAATGGCCTAGTCTATGTTATCCCCCACCTTTGTAAAATTAATATGAAGATGAGGGAAGAAATGGCCTAGTCTATTTTATCCCCCATCTGAGTAGAGATAATATGATGATTGGGGATGAAATGGCCTAGTCTATTTTATGCCCCACCTTAGTATAATTAATAGAAAGATGGTGGAAGAAATGGCCTAGTCTATTTTATCCCACACCTTTGTAAAATTAATACGATGATAGGGGAAGAAATGGCCTAGTCTATTTTATCCCCCGTCTGAGTAGAGTTAATATGATGATGGGGGATGAAATGGCCTAGTCTATTTTATGCCCCACCTTAGTATAATTAATAGAAAGATGGTGGAAGAAATGGCCTAGTCTATTTTATCCCACACCTTTGTAAAATTAATACAATGATGGGGGAAGAAATGGCCTAGTCTATTTTATCCCCCGTCTGAGTAGAGTTAATATGATGATGGGGGATGAAATGGCCTAGTCTATTTTATGCCCCACCTTATGCCATTTCTTCCCCCATCTTCGTATTAAGTATACTAAGGTGGGGGATAAAATAGACTAGGCCACATCTTCCCCAATCATTGTTTTAATTATACTGAGGTGGGGGATAAAATAGACTAGGCCATTTCTTCCCCCATCTTCGTTTTAATTATACTAAGGTGGGTGATAAAATAGACTATGTCATTTCTTCCCCAATCATTGTATTAACTATAATCAGGTGGGGGATAAAATAGACTAGCCCATTTCTTCCCAAATCATTGTATTAACTATAATCAGGTAGGGGAAAAATAGACAAGGCCATTTCTTCCCCAATCATTGTATTAATTATACTAAGGTGGGGATAAAATAGACTAGGCCATTTCTTCCCCATCTTCGTATTGATTATACTAAGGTTGGGGGAAAAATAGACTAGGCCATTTCTTCCCCGATCATCATATTAACTTTACTCAGGCGGGGCATAAAATAGACTCAGCCATTTCTTCCCCAATCTTCATATTAATTATACTCATGTGGGGGATAAGATAGACTAGGCCATTTCTTCCCACATCTTCGTAATAATAATACTAAGGTGGGGGATAAAATAGACCAGGCCATTATTTCACTCATCATTGTATCAACTATACTCAGGTGGGGGATAAAATAGACTAGGTCATTTCTTCCCCAATCTTCATTATAATTTTACAAAGGTGGGGGATAAGATAGACTAGGCCATTTCTTCCCCTATCTTCATACTAGTTATACTAAGGTGGGGGATAAAATAGACCAGGCCATTTCTTCCCCCATCATCGTATTAACTATACTCAGGCGGGGGATAAAATAGACTAGGCCATTTCTTCCCCCATCTTCGTATTAACTATACTAAGGTGGGGGATAAAATAGACTAGGTCATTTCTTCCCCAATCATTGTATTAACTATAATCAGGTGGGGGATAAAATAGACTAGGCTATTTCTTCCCCCCATCATCATATTAACTATAGTCAGGTTGGGGATAAAATAGCCTAGGCCATTTCTTCCCCCATCATTGTATTAACTTTACTCATTTCTTCCCCGTCACCATATTAACTTTACTTAGGTGGGGGATAAAATAAGACCAAAATAATTGCAATAATGAACCAAATCTTGATCAAACCGTTTTTACAGTTTAGTCACTTCAAGAACAAATAAACAACATTTTCAGGTTGAAACATATTTAATTTAATCAAAAGTAGCATTATAATCAGTAATACCTCAAAATATATATTGCTTAGGTGGGGGAAGAATAGGCCTGTGATGGGGGAAGAAAAGGACTAGGGGGGGATAAACCGGGCCGGTCCATTTTATCCCCCGGGGGATAAACTGGGCGGGGATAAAACTGACTGTTACACCAAGCAGGCACCGTCTTCCCCCAGTCAGTTTTATCCCCTGGGGGATAAACGGGGCGGGGATAAAACTGACCGTTACACCTTTTTTTTAACTAGAACATTTTAAAATCAAAAAATAATTTGCTGCATAATTTCGGATTGATTAATATGTAATAATATTTTTCCATAAAATTGACATCTTGCTCAGATGAAATAGTATCTTCATACTAGTATCTTAGCGTAGCGCTACCCTGTGCTAGATAGCGCCTTGTTTATGTAACACACTCCTGGTTTGCCAAGTTTGGAAGCAATACCTTAATTAACTTTGAAAATATTTGAGTTTTAAAAACTTGAAAACAGACAAACGTATGGGAAAATCACCATACTTTGATGGTCCCTGCTTCTGCAGTAGATAACGGGGCATAAAATTTCAATCAGCTTCTTAAAAATATATGAAAACAAATTAAAATGATTTGCAAGCAAGAAAAAAATGTGTTAGCTCCAGACATATACAAAAAATTACATGAAAAAAGAAGGGCTTTATAGAATTAACCTATTTCTAAGTGGTTTACGGATTTTTAGGGTTAAAGGGGAAAATAGGATATTTTAAGAATTTTAAGGCCACTTGAAAGACTGCAACTGAACATGTTTATAAAAACAACTTACCCTGTCTGCCATTAAACTTAATGATCTCTCAGCATGTCCTATCAGCCTCATACAATGATGTATTCTACCGGGACCTAAACGACCTTGAGCAATCTCAAAACCACGACCTTCACCAAGCAACATGTTAGATACAGGAACACGAACATTTTCAAACACCACTTCGGCATGTCCAGCTAAAATGAATAGAAAATTGTCTGTCAAACATGTTTCATTGTACAGCTGCTCAAAGTTCAAAGTTAAATGATAACAGTTATAAACATTGGCTCTACTGTCAGGTTAACTATGTTTATCTAGGTTTAACTGGGATGTATGAGTTAACTATAATCCCCGCTATTCTTTCGAATGGTATTGTTCTCTCATAGTATTACTTACGGAATCGACAGTAGTTGCTGACTGGTGTCTGTAAACTTGACATTTTACCTGCTGACCTTGACCTAAAAATCCGAGTGATGACCAGCCTTCCAACCATGTATTGCTCTAATGACATTATTTTTGTGTGTATGTATATTGTGCCAGCTGCATCAATTTAATACAATGGTTGACACTGAGTGACCTTGACCTTTGAGCTACTGACCTCAAAATCAATAGGAGTCATCTACTGCCAAACTCCATGTAATAATCAAAGACCCTTAGGTCAACGCATTCTGGAGTTATTGAATGGAAACAATTTTGGGCTACCAACCGACTGATATGTGCAAATCAATATATCCTCTAATCAAAGATTAGGAAGGGGGTGTGGGGGGATGATATTAAGCTTACAGAATAAAAAATTCCAGAAAGACCTAATAAATTTCCTGCCAAAATAACAATAATATTTACCCGGTGGATCTTGATAGCCATATACACTTAGGGGTCGTATGATTTTGACCCCTGGTGCATCCATGGGAACTAGGATCATACTCTGTTGTTGATGACGGGCTGCCCCTGTGTCAGTTTTACCCATAAATATGCAAATTTTACATTCTGGGTGCATAGCGCCTGAAAATCAAAATCAAGAGCTATAAATAACAAATACAAGTAACAAACCTTTTAGAAATCTGAAGAGAGCCAACTGTCATGTCAAACATAAACTAGTGTGTGTCCCCATTGGTTCATATAACCGAAACAAACATTAACATTATTGCCAATACTTAAAAATATGTTTAAGCTTAGGACCAACTCATGAGGAATTTCTCATCGGCAACGTTGGAGTCTAAATATGATAAGTAAATCTGTATGACAAAAATTATGTATTATTTGGGTTATAAAATATGTTAAAACTATCAATTTATGAGTGTGGTAAAGCTTACCAGATGTCCACCATTTTCTACCATTGATTATATAGGAATCACCAACACAACTGATAGATGCCTGGATGTTTGTAGCATCTGATGATGCAACCTGTATATAAAATGACAAGATACATTAGTCAAAATGTCAGTTTTTGTTAATACCATTGACACCTGCAGAAATTAAACTTTGAATTCTAACATGGCATGTGAAAGAAGCCTATTTCATGTATATTAAACTAGCTTTGTTTTATTACGCAGTAAACAACGCAATAAAACACAGCTCATTGATGACATCACGTTTGACGTCATAATTATGATGTGACAAATAACATAATGTGGTTTTGATGTCAATCTATACTGTTGTGCTATAAATTGAAAATGTT
Source organism: Spisula subtruncata (assembly GCA_963678985.1). Lineage (NCBI taxonomy): Eukaryota > Metazoa > Mollusca > Bivalvia > Venerida > Mactridae > Spisula > Spisula subtruncata. The sequence goes on along the minus strand of OY787678.1, from coordinate 11,387,926 downwards.
AGAATCAAAATAATGAATAAAGCAATGCTTTGTAGCTAGGTAATCATTATTTCTGAAATAAAGTTGAAAGATATAGTGCGGTAAATAATTGGAGTTTGTCTTATTTTCAATTCATAATAGAGTAATTTGTAAAACTGCTAAATCTAATGTTCAATTGCAAGGTCACAGGCCTTTATCTTTTGAGTCCTTGACCGACCAAGAGAATGTTTGTGGAACACCTTTATCCCACGACAGCAAAAACTTAATCCATGTCAACCATCCTCTTAACCCTGGACTTATCAAGTTATGTTAGCATCTCATTCTTAAAACAAACACATCTCAAGTACAATCTGGACCCCTCGGATGTTACTAACCCAACAACATCTCGGGTGTGAATATAATGTCGCCATTATTCGAACGGTTCATAACCTTTACTAGTGTAGTCTGAACAGTTTTGTACATATCATAGAAATGGAATTTGCCGCATTGATTAAACATTTTGGACATAAATATACTCTGAGCTTAGCATGCACAGCATTTAATCTTTAAACGTCATACATCTGCAAGGTATGTTTTGGTCTTTTTACTTGTAAACCACATCACATACCTTTGTGGAAACTTGACACAAATTTCTACACTACGTTCATCCGAGGGAGCTTTAGGATTCATCACGGAAAGACGGGAGTAGTTACGAATGATCTCAAGTATTGCCTTTGAGTTAATTTCAATAGAAGGCTGGGCCAAAATTAGCATAACAAGACAGAACAATTATTAATAAATTATTAATTAAAGTAAATTTTGAAGAGTTTAAACATCCCATTTATCAAATTCAGATCTTTTATTTGAGAAAAATTTAGTTTAATTTACCTCTGGTTCTGTCATACCGAAGCATGATCTGATCTGTCCATTAAGTAATGGTGTAAGCCATTTCTGTTGTTGTTCTGGTGTTCCATATTTCACTAGTACTTCCATGTTACCTGTGTCTGGTGCAGAACAATTGAACACCTACAAATAAAAGAAAGATTATTAAGTATAAAACATACATGCTATGTTTCATACCAAGAATAATTTAACACCTACAAATAATGGACAAAATAGGTATCATAAAGAATAAGAAGGGTGTTTCAACATAAACTGTATGTAATAGTAAAACCAATGCATCCGTACATATTTCAAACCAAGAACTGAAAAAAGGTAGGTTTTAAACATTGAAATTGTTTGTGCCAAACAGAGCATTTAATAAAGGTATAAAGCAACCAATAATTATCTAAAGATAATTAAACAAACAAAAAAAGCCTTTCCTGAAAGCATGGCAGCATTTCACAATTAAGTTGGACACCAACCTAATTTAAATCAGACCCATATGACGCTCCATTACTTTATACTGATATACTAACTAACAGCGTAAAGGAATGAAGCTAATGTTAGGGTCAGATTTTAATGAGATTGGTTTGACACTAAACATCTCACTTACCTCTGGTGCAAATAAATATTTCCCCATTTCTTCACACATGAATGCATACTCCACATTTGTTAGACCAGCTCCGTATTTCATTTGTGGATCTGACTCTTTGGGTAAAAACAAGTTCCACAAACCAGCAGCTTTTGCTTTCGCCTGGAAAATATCAGACAAAGCAAAATGATCAAATCTTTAATAAATATACCAGTAACGTGCTGACATACTGTAAAATCATAAATATTTGTGGGGTATTAATTTCACAAATTGTGTGAGTGACCTCAACCACAAAATTGAATTCAAAATTAATTATAGATCAAATAAATATATCAAGTTTACAGTAGCTGCCATATTTGTAAACTTTCAAGTTCGGTCACGTCTAAGACTAAGTTTTTGGGATGTTTAATAGCATAATTCTACATGTAATAAAGCAATTATAAATACGGTATAAAACTATAATTGTTTTTGAATGATTTCTGATAATTAGTGTGAATTTTGACCTTGTCCTTTAAAACCCTTCAAATTACATTATGGATTTGGTTTGTTTTACCAAAACGATGAAATTTTGTCCCATTGAAATTAAGTGATTTTACAGTATGTAAATGGAATTTGTTGAGAAATTGGATACTTTGACTGCATAGTTGCCTTCATATCACTCAGAAATGCAGATCCATACTAAGCCAAGAACTAAAAAATGTGTTGAGCCAAAACTTCGCAGATGAAGGGATCTATATTGCTTATGACTACCTCGTATTATGAGGAGGTTGAGAAATTACACTAAACCTGAAAGAACAAACAAACTAATCTACAAGCAACTAACCTTTAAATCCTCCAATGGTTGAAACACCTGCCATCTGTTATCAGACTTTGTATGTGCAATATAACCCTGTTCTAAAGGGGCTACCTCCTTCTCAATAAATTCCTTAACCTTTTTATACAGAGTCTGTGCCCTTGGTTGAAGGTTATCAACCGATATCACCATAGCACCTTTAAGTTGAAGAAAAAACAAGTAATTAGGAATTGCAAGCAATACAGAAGATAACTACCTGGTTTTCAGGTTGTCAATGTTTCAATGTGGTCATGGTTGACCATAACTTTTTTCAGAATAATTTATTTTGGACATTTTTCATAATCTCCTTATTGCTCCCTATCCACATACCAAGTGTCATAATCCTAGCTTGAAAACTGTTTGAGTTAGGGCAGGATCCAGATTTTCATGACGGAAGAAAAGTAAACATCAATCCACTCCAGTTGAAAACCGGTAGGGGCCTTAAAATTAATACACATGTTACAATGTACAGAGCAACATTTCCAGAGTGCATGGCTCTCCATGGAGCATCAACCTATTTCAAATTTGACTTATTCAATTTCTTTTAAACAGTTTCATATGTTCCTGAAAGTTGACCATTAAAAGTTCTGTTAGTTGATCACACCAATATTTTTTAATTTTTATTTTTGAAATTGTATAACAAAACCTCAGCAGTGCTCAAATAATTGGATCTGAGCTTTCATACCTGCACTCGCCATGTTTGAAGCAGCTGATGTACTGTATGACCTCTTTCCTGATTGGCCACCAGATGGTGCTGCGGTTCCTGCTCTCTGATTGGTTGGTTTTATGTTGCTATTGGATGCAACCTCCCAAGCTTTGTTTGCTACTTCTTTAGCATACAAACCAACCACTTCTGCATTAGGTGCACTTGCTTGACCTGCAGAAGAATTAGCATACAGTATTGTTTGTTTACGTATCATTCAACCCTATTTATTTTAAACATTGAACTACATTGAACTTGTTCAAAATGGTTCATTTTACGAAAGGGAGCCCTGTTAAGTGATGAATCCCTCAGGCTTGTGGAGAGCATAGGTAAGACTACCAAGACAACCTATCTGAACCATAAGCATCAAATAAGTTTTTTGTCCATATAAGATTCGGATAATTATTTTTATGAGATATTTTTGGGACCTGCAATGTGATGGTCAGATAGAATTTAGAATGGTGGTCTTTGTACACTGATTTTAAGGGCTTTTTATATGCATTTTCTATGCATGCACAATGCTTACACTAGTTTTAGGGGTAATTATAATTACAATGACCGGGCTAAATAAACCAATAGCATAGGAGCAGTGTAGATGCAAAACTAGCCAGTAGCATCAATGAAGTATAATATAGTGTCCACAAAATGATTACAGGCACATAAGTATATCCAATGTCAAACCTGTATGCTAATATTAATGTCTTTCCACTCTGGACTATATCACAGATTGGTCTGGTGACAATTTGGCTCATAAATCAAGGGGGTCTTCCGAATTACTTTCAATGACCATCACAAGTGAAATACAATTCCTATCTATTATCAAAATAAAGTAATGACCACCACAAATGAAATACAATTTCCATCTTTTACTAGTTTTAAAATAAAGCAATATTGTCAATACCTTGTCAATACCTTGTCAGTATCTAACTGTCAAACTTCCTGTTATAATCCACACTATATCTTACACTATATACAACCATACACACTTAGATATACTAGACTGGCATACTAGATAATGAACCATGAGTGAACTTTGGTAGGCACAGATAATGTACCAGTAAATACACTGCATAAACTCACTACATAAACTACAACATTTTATAAACAGTACAACCTTCACAACATGCTATCCGTTATCAGGTGCTAGTATGACCTACAATATAATATTGATGTCCTCAAAAAAGGTATGAGGAAATCAGACAGGGAAGGTAACACTCAACTTAACTAGCGGAGCACAGAAATCAGAAACACTAAAGTCAACTGTCAAGATTTTTTATAAGGGTATATCTGTTATAAAAAATTGCTACTGATGTTGCTGCTGATGTTGATGCAGATGTTTATGATGATGATTGTTTTAATGATGAAGATGATGAAAATGATAAACTCCTTCAGGTAATGCCCATGTTACTGATTCTTATGTTGCTGCTGATGTTGCTGTTGATGTTAATGATGGTGATTGTTATAATCATACAGATGATGATAATGTTTAACTCCTTCTGGTATTACCAATGCATACTGAATAAACTAGAACATTTATAAACCTTACAACTTCACCTTAATGATAACATACTATCCGTATCAGGTAAAATATCCTGTTTATGATGATAATGATCATTGATACTCATGCTGTTGGTAAAGATGGTTATACTGCTGCTACTGATGTTGAATATGGTTATACTGCTACTGATGTTGATGATGGTTATACTGCTACTGATGTTGATGATGGTTATACTGCTACTGATGTTGATGATGGTTATACTGCTACTGATGTTGTAGATGGTTATGCTGCTACTGATGTTAATGATGGTTATGCTGCTACTGATGTTAATGATGGTTATACTGCTGCTGATGTTAATGATGTTTATACTGCTACTGATGTTGATGATGGTTATACTGCTACTGATGTTGATGATGGTAATACTGCTGCTACTGATGTTGAATATGTTTATACTGCTACTGATGTTGATGGTGGTTATACTGCTACTGATGTTGATAATGGTTATGCTATGTTTATTATAATAACACTGCTGATGTTGATGGTGAAGATTGGCAGGATCACAGACTATATAGCAGTTAACAAACAAACAGACAATCAATGCATGCCCCCTTCATTAGTAGATGCCAGGGCATAAAAAATTCTTGAACTTTATAACAAAAGACAACCTACTCACCAGATATTGCTCTTTTATATACCCCTTGTAGAATGGCAGCAAATCTGAAGAAGTTGAAGGCGACATAGAACGGCCAGTTATCAATGACAGGGATATTCATTCTCTTGCAGTATTCCTGTATCAGTTCTTCTTCTGAAGGTATACCCAGCCCCTTCAGGTCCACACCCTCAAACGCTGAAAATAATAACGTTTCCCTTAATAATACAGAAATATTCTAGGAAGACCTTAACCCTCAAATGCTGAAAATGATAAAATTGCTCATGATTTATAAGAAAAATTTTGACAGACCAATAACATTCTGCAAGTAATGGCATTCAAGAGTGTAAATATCCAAGACATGTTTTAGCAATGTAACTCCAAATGCCAAGCCTTTGCCAGTCCAAATGGCAAGAGTTGTCCGCAAACTGGACTTTCTACGGTTCTCCATGTCAAGCTTGGTATGATAAAATCAAAAGTAGTACCTAAACTTTAACCTGGAAATATAAGTTGAAACGGGCAGATAATTTGGACAAAATGCTTTTATTAGAGTTACTTACTCTTGTGTAGAGGATGGGATCATGATGGTGAACAAGCATGCTAAAGTATCCAAACAAAATATCAAAGGACCGATTTTCAAGATTTATTCAATGTAATGATATAAGAGTTAAATAGGCGTAACATGCTAGTTATAGCGAATGCCTCTTTTAAAACTTTTTTTAGCATTAAGCAAACGTTGATGCTTGTTGCAATAGCTCCCCTAATTCTTCAAATAATGTAGCTAAAACACCTTTGTCAATCCAAATGTCTGACAGGTCTCTTTGGGGAAGTTATCACCGAGCCTGGTTACTTTACAAATTGCGCTAACCCCTATTAGTAGTCTGAAGCATTTAACAATTATTACAATGTCAAATCAGGATACAAAAGTCAGCAACAAGCCCATTCTAGTTGGTCCATAAATTGTGCTCTGGGTTGCCTACCAGTTCATCTCTAATTGGGTGGAAAACATTGGAATGTTGTTCAGTAATGATCAAGTGCCCTGGCCGAGGATCGAACCAGGGACCTCTCCATCAGTAACCAAGCAGGTTATCTGCACCACCTTCGTTCTACACCTAATCATTCTAAAGACCTCATTACATTTATATAAATCATAATCAGAAAACACAGCGTAAGTGAAACTTCAGATTGTATTGAACAAACGAACCAAAATTGGGTGTTCATAGCTAGATTTTCTAAACTTACACGCAACATTAGGGCAAACAGGAGTCAATCATTTTTAATACTACATGTATTGAAAAAAAGTTGGGTGATTACAGTTTTCCAAATTTATGTAATAAACATGCAATGTTCCGATAACTAGCCTAAAACTAGGAGGTTGGAATACTAGCCTAAGGGTACACAATTTGGATGATTATAGTTTTCCTAGCTTACAAGCAACACAAGGGCTAACCCATACAGAACAATAAGTTGAGGGATAGTTGACAGCTAGGAGTAGGACAGTTGACGACTAGGTGTTTGACAGTTGATCGCTAGCTATTTTAAGCTGAATAGCTGAGGGCCAGCAGTTGAGTTAATTCACTCGACTCTCAAGCATTGAAACATTTTAATAATAAAAGGAAGAGCTAAACTAATTAGTTGAGCACTAGTAAGTGGCTGAACTACTTAGTTGAGCAACATTCTATCACTCAACATTTAAGTTGAGCATCATTCTATCACTCTATCACTCAACTTTTTTTTAATTATATTTGAGCAAAGGCACATATTTTTCTAGTTGAACAATAGTTCAGTGTATGTCCTTTATATATTTTTTTGGAGTTGACCAATAGTTAAGTGTATGTCCTTAATATTTTTGTAGTTGAGCACTAGTTGAGCGTAGTATTTCAAAAGTCACATGATGATGACATCATAATTAAAGATGGCTGCCAATGATTTTGAAGATTTATTACTTGGGATTAAAAAGAAACTGCAGGGTCAAGGTCAGAGAGTCACGAAAACTAGAAAATAAACAATTAAGTATACAGTTGAGCGATGTAGATGAGGGCTAGGTGGCCAGTAGTTGAGGGCTAACTAGCCCTAAACTATACGGCTCAACTAGCCCTCAACTATATTGCTCATCTAGATAAATATTGCTCACCTAGCCAGGGGTCGAATTTAGCGATATTTTCTACTAGTTAAAATTAGCTTGTGCCATTTGGGTTCACTAGCGTGCCATTTGGGTTCACTAGCTAAAAGGAAAAGCTACTAGCTAAAAAAATATTTAAATTTATTAACCAATTTAATTGAAAATTAGCTGCTAAAAAGTGCTATGCCTTGATCACTATGCCTGAAGCATGTAACATATTAACAAAAATCGAGATACATCAAAAAGGAAACTGCAGTTCACATACGTGTTAAATCATTTAAAACTTAAAGCTTCATCATTCATGCATCAATTTATGCTTGGTGCGAATGTCGGGTACGAAAATTGTAAGTCCGTTACGACAATTTCCATCGGTGTCATGGAAACAGGTGACATTTCAATTTGTTGCTATTATAACATGTTTTGATGCTCCTCTTAGTCGTAAATCGATTCATTGAATTTATAAGTAACTGTAACAAACTTGTATTCGATGATTGTTGGTGTATTTTAGCGGATATCTGCAATCCGATAAAGCAAATGACATAAATAAAAATCGCAATATCACGGTCATAATATATCAAGTAAAAGTTCCAAGCCATTCCAAACGTGGATTTTCTGTTAACTCGTTTGACAGATCAATGCAAGTTTCACCGATAGTTAGCGACAGAAAACACGTCGTTTTGTTGAAATTTGTATTTGACCATCAGCAATTCCTTAAGGAGGACTTGTATTGGTGTTTGCTCCTTTTTTTCATACTCGCTAAAATATGCGAGTCACTCGCTATTCTGAATTTCTACAAGTAATTAGCGTGTATGCGAGCTTAAATTCGAACCCTGCTAGCACTTAACTATATTGCTCAACTGTATAGCCATCGCTCAACTAGCCCTCAACTGAATACGCTCAACTAATTTGCATAAAGTTGAGCAATGTACAGTTGAGGGCTATCTCATTTGCATGTAAATTTTCCATATAGCCCTCAACTAGCCGTCAAGTGGCCGTCAACTAGCCCTTAACTGTCTTTTACAGCATAGTATCATTTTTTCTGTATGGGAACAAGAGACACATTTCCGAATATAATATATGGTACAAAAATTGGGTGATCATAATATTTCCTAACTTACATGCAAGATTGGGATGACCTTTGGGGTAGTGATAACAAAGTAACACAGTCGCTAGATCAGTGAGCGGATCACCAATCGTAGACAGCTCCCAATCTAACACGCTAATAACATCACTACCATGTTTATCATAAATACAATTATCAAGTCTGAAAGTACAGTAAATTAATTAAGCAATATATCAATTAATTGAAAATTGGGTATGAATTTTCAGTTAATTAATTGATTGATTAATCAATTGAAAATGCATACCCAATTTTTTTGATGGTGTCACATCCCTATGTTGGATGCATTTTAATCTGATGAGTTTCGCCTCAAGCTGTGTTTTCTAACAAAGTAAGTTCATAGGGTCATACACCACTAAATGTTGAAACAAAGGTTATTCAGCTAAACAAACTAAATGTTGAACCAATGGATCATGTTTACTTTAAACTCATTTCTATTAAACCAACTGTATTCATTCAAAGTTAAATGCTATGCAATCAGCTTCTTTCTGATTTTAAACTTAGCAGTTTTTTATCAATGTATCAATATTTTGGTAGCATCTGACCTATTGTTTCAAATTTAGTGGAATTTAACCTTTGACTTGTACAGCATGCAATCCTTACTCACATGGGAACATAGGGAACCCTGGAGGTATATAATAACAAATAGCTAACGTGGCTAGATCACTCAATGGATCTCCTAAGGTGGAGAGCTCCCAATCAAGCACGCCAAGCACGTCCGGCCGATGAGGATGATAAATCAAGTTGTCTAACCTGAAAATTATAATCCAAACATTCGTGACAATTTATTAATAAGTGGCATGTTTTTCAAAGCAGAAAACGAATATAGAACTAGAAGGATCTTTGATAAAAAATTGAATGTCCCCAACAAAGGGCAATAACTCTGGCAAACTAATACCTGACAATAAGAATTCAAGTGAAGTTTCAGTGAAATCTGACCAGTGGTTAAGAGTGAACAAGACCTGGTTCAACACATTTTGAGACATCCATCCAATGAGCCATCTAGCACAAAATCAATATGCTCCAACACTTTATGGAATTATTAAATTAAAATAAGAATATATTGGAATAGAGTCCTGTCCCTCACCAGAAGTTGTACACAAACAATTAAAGGAGCATAATTATAGGATCCGGTGATATCTTGAATATGAAAACAATACAAGGGCTGTTTTCATAAACATATTGATATACAGTTATATCTTCGTTACGTGTTTGTGGAACATGCAGTAAAATACTGTTAAATCATTAATTTTTGTAGGGCTTAAATTTTCGTGGATTTCGTGGTTTACCTTCACCAACAAAATCAAATCCCATCAAACAATAATTTTAAACCCTTGTATTTATTACCTGAAATGCAAAATCCACAAACTAACGTCCAACTGAAATGGTATTTTTGCCTAAAACCACAAAATTTTGTCCCATCAAAATTAAATGGTTTTACATTAGTGTCCTTAGGTAACAGGCAATACTTTTGAACTATAGTGTGAGGTTGACAGTTGTGTTACAGTTTCACATTATGTTAACGCTGAGAATGCTGATATTCAGGGAAACCCTGGAAACATCAAACGTCATGAAAAGAAGAGATGTTAGTAAATATGTATGCCCCCATAAGCAATTCTATAGTCAGAAATGGTAAAAGTCACAGTGACCTTAACATTTGCCATACTAAGCTCAAAACCATTAGGTGTAATCTACTGTTGCAGGCCAACCTCCATGAAAAAGTGACTTAACAAAAACTGGTAAAGGTCAGAGCGACCTTGACCTTTGACCTGTCCACCTCAAAAACATTAGATGTCATCTATTGTTGCTGGCCATCATGCATGTAAAGTTCAAATATCCTAGGGCAAATTGTTGTTGAGTAATTGAACAGAATCTATTTGGTCTACGAACTGACATGTGCAAGGCAAATTACCCCCTTCATCCGAATTGGGGGGGATGAGTATTATAATTACCTGAAATCACCATGTACAATAGAACATCGCTCATTCTCAGGTATATGTGTAGGTAACCATTCCATCAATTTATTCATACTTTCTATCTCACCCGTCTTACTGGCTTCATATTGCTTGGCCCATCTTGTGAAATTCCTCATCAAATAACCACCTGTGTGCGGAATGGAAATTATTTTTTTTCAAAAAACGCAGTAAGGCTAAACATGATTATAGAAAATTCTGTTTGTTAATTAAGCTAACCCAACCAAAAAAATCATATGCAGTCAACCATTTTTGACAACCAAGAGGCTTTCAAATACATTGTTTCAATATTCAAATCAGTTTTATTAAGAGATTCCTTCAAAGCAGATTAAATTGACAATAACTTTGACATTTCTCAAGATAGTTTCTTCAAATAAATTTTATTTTGGTCCCAAATCATGGATCTTTCAGTTGAACTATGTAACTCATGAATTCTGGATTTATCAGAAAAATTGACACCCCTGAAGAAAGTGTTTCTTACCTTGTTTGCCGTAGTCTTGCAGACCAGCTGCATTGATATCCACCGAGTGTATTTTACACAAAGTTTTCACCATTTCCATATAGATCACTCTTCTCTCTTCCGGGGTATGACCTTCTAGTAAATGGTCTTGGAAGATTCTACCTGGCACATGATCCATTATATAGAATGGGGTACCTATCAGGCTGAAAAACAAATAACAGAATGATCTTGTTAAATTTGAAAACCGTTAACCAGTATACAAGGGCTGATCCAAAATTACTTGGTTCTTACACGTACATGATCTATTATACATGTATAAAATGGGGTACCTAGCAGACTGAAAAGAAATAAAAGTACAAGTTGTAAATTCAACCACCGTCAACTAGTATACACGGGCTGATCCAAAATTACCTGGTTTTTACTGGTATGGTATCCAATATGTAAAATAGGGTACCTAACAGGCTGGAAAGATAATACAATAACACATAAAGTTTGACAACTGATGAAGAATGATGATAAAAGATCACTTGCTAGAATACGACAGTAGATCAGATGATGGGGCATAAAATGGGACTGGATAAGTACTATATGCTTCCAGTATCAGTAGATGCTGGGGCATAAAAACTGGACAGGACAATCACTATCAATTATGCTTCCAGTATCAGTAGATGCTGGGGAATAAAAACTGGACAGGACAATCACTATCAATTATGCTTCCAGTATCAGTAGATGCTGGGGCATAAAAACCGGACAGGACAATCACTATCAATTATGCTTCCAGTATCAGTAGATGCTGGGGCATAAAAACCGGACAGGACAATCACTATGGTATATGCCTCCCATATCAGTAGATGCTGGGGCATAAAAATGGGACAGGACAATCATTATATGCCTCCTGTATCAGTAGATGCTGGCCCTAGCCGGGGTATAATAAAAAATTGTGAACACTATACCTGTCATCTTCACAGAGTGCTAACATTTTAGGTACAGGCACACCGTGTGGTTTGACAGCTTTCATTATCTTGTATTCTCTCTCTACTGCATGAGCTGATGGTAACAACTTGCCCGGCTGTAAACAAAACAAAATAACCGTAAAAAGAAAGTTTTCACGAGGCTATAATTTTTCCAAATTTTCTGATGGTATCAATTTGCTGTGACTGCAAATTACCATACAACTGTATAATTAAAACTTTTTGCAAGGGCATTATTTTGGGTAGGATTTTATTTTTGTGAATTAAATAAATTGTTGTAAAATTTGGTGATTTTATATTTTTTGAGCTTTTTTTCTAATTTACTGAAATCCAAATTTTGTCCACATTTACATGAATGCCTAGCTTCGCAAAACAGGTGATGGAAATGCAGGATACAGTAACAACATCCAATTTGATGGGACCAAACATGGTGGTTTTGGTAAATCGACCATTTTGATGGGACATTATTTGTGGGTTTTGCATTTCAGGTAATAAATTAAATAGAAAGGTGAATATTATTATTCAATCAGATTTGATTTCGTGGTTCCACAAAATTCAGTGAGAATTAATGATTTTACAGTACATGTATATTTCAATAAATTGAGTGAGATTTCCCTTGCCCAAACATTTGAATAGAATTAATGAATTTGACATGCAATATTTACTTATTTAACTGTGCGAGTGTAGACAAGTGTGAGACATGTACAACAACAGCACCACCTACGAGTGCTGGACGCTTGACTTTCTCGTTTTTGATAGTAACACAGGCAGATAACTCAATAAATATAGGTCTATCAGGAGCTATCAGCCTTGTCAGTATGGACTCCACTTGTGATGGTGAATAACTATGCCATGTCAAGTGGATACCTTTGATAGACTTTGAGAAAATGACACTGACAAAAAATTCAACCAATGCACACATTGACGATCCCGTCACTACAATAGCTCACATTTTTTTCTTCGAAAAGTTGAGCTAAAAACTACATTTTGTGCTTTCCAAAGGAGATTGTACTGTATATCATACTTAGTTACTTACTGGCTTTTTCCTTAGTACCATATCCTTTCCACCGTACCGTATAAAGTATGTAGGATTTGACTGACCGTGTGAGAAACATCTTAAAATGGGCTCATCTGTAAAACAAACATATATCGGTATGTCAATTAAAAGACATATCTATAAAACATGTATACCCCATTGCAACCCAACAGTCATTTCATTTTAAAGTCAAGGTAACCTTGGCATATTTACCTACTGACCTCAAAATCGCCAACAACCTGTTGGTCAGACTAAAATGCCTGCAGAAATCATTCAGACAACCACTTTTTTTCAAATATCAAATTAAGCCTAGGTCCCAACTTGGCGATCAACTTCTGATGGAAATAATGAGCTTGGGGAACAGAATCCTCTGGTTAAGCAGAAGTTTCACAGAGGTTATGAGACATTTTGACATTGTGAGTACATCAAGAAATTTCAATGCTTGTATTGAATTTAAATTCCATGTGGCAGATGAGAATTTCCTCAATGGGACCTAGGCTTTACTCACAAATTCTTACAAACTTAGAAATACTTACTTGAATGAGATATTAGTTTATAAGCAAGCTACCTTTCGATTGAAGTTTTAATTGCCAATTTAAGTAGCTTTTAAGTTTCTTCATATCTAGTCGAAGTCTCGGCGGTACTGTAGATGTTCCTTCCATGAATCCTCGTAGCGTAAACCCGAGTTCTGCTTCCAAGTCTGTGATCGCTTGATCCGCATCAGTCACCTGATTATAAATGACACATAGTCAATCATAAATGTATGAACAAGAGATCTTTGTAAAACATGTATGTCAACTAGACAGGTCAATAGTCAGAAATGGCAAAGGCCACAGTGACCTTGACCTTTGACCTACTGACCTCAAATGCAATAAGGGTCATTTACTGTTGATGGACAACATCTCAGTGTAAAGGCTCACAGAGGACACTGGATATATACCCAACTTTTTTGCCTCTGTAAATAAATACTTTATTATTATTATCTTTATGTTTCTTATACCAAAACGACGCTCTTATCTCCTTTCTTATAAGAAGCAATTGTACATATTATGTAAATATGCTATTGAAGGTCACAGGGAAGACTGGGTATACCCAACTTTGTCAACTCTGTAAAAAAATCTTTATCATAATCATTATTTATTATCAAAATTATTGTTAGAATAAATTTCAATTTTCATTATTATTAATTACCTTGATGGTTCTAATACCAAACTGACTGGCTCCTTTCAGATTACCGCCCATATCATCAAGAAAGATACACTGTTCACCTGGCAAACCTAGCTCCTTCAAACACATCTCATATATCTTAGCATGTGGCTTTCTGTACCCTACTTTACATGACTCTACAACCTGAATAGAATAATCACAAATTTTAACTTTGAACTTCATGTTACTGCAACTTTTTCCTGCAATGTCTTAGGTTTGGTTCTCGGGCTCCCCATCCCCCAAACAAAAATATAGATTATTTTTATTAAATTAGAAAACATTGCTTGAAATTGTGTTATAATCAACGTTGTTTATTTTTTAAATTTCATTAACAATACTCAAGGTCCTGGCCCAATCAGTAATTTGTGCCTGAGTTTGTGATAAAAATTAATAACGAAAACCCTTGAGCAAGCCATACTTACCACGTCAAATATGGACAGATCTACGGGTATATAACTCTCAGTAGAGTTGACATTGAACCAGTTATTGGTAAGGAGAGCAGTTTTCAGCCCTTCAGCTCTGACACACTTCACTGCTTCAATCATCTGTGGGTATGGGACGGCAACATGCTGGCTGAACAATGACATCAATTCTGACATATCAACTGGCTTACCCATCTGTAAATATACAAGTCATGATTAAAAGTTAACAAAAGAGAATGTGCCTCTATATAGCATAATGGAAGAACATCTGCTTTGAGTGAAAGAGTTCTAAGGTTTAATTGATCCAAGACAACAATACAAAGGAGACTTGTACTAACTGGCATATCCATTAATATCAGAATTGCTGTTTATTATCATTAATTATTCCTGTTTATCATTTTTCCCGCCCTTAACTACACCTTATCTGGGGTACATAAGCCAATGGGAGACTATCAAATCATCACAAAAAGAAAATGCCGAATATCTGTTAGTTTTTATTTGGAGCAAAGAAAAGAATGAATATCAGCAATTCCATTATATTTATTATTCGATACCTATTAAATAAGATGTTTTGCGTACACAATATATAATTTAGTTCTATATTCAATGATTTCTGAATGAAATTTAGTTATAAAAAAACTGTTTTTTGCCTATCCTGAAAAGTGAGTTTTTGTCATACGGTATTTTCAAATGGCAACGTCGATATGTCAGTTAGTATCAGGCTTCTTCCATACTTAATGCTTAGTTTAGTAAGTCCAGTTAACTGCTGATTTGCCCTGTGTTAAGATAATGCGACTGGGATGTCTTCATAATGACAGAAGTTCTTTTGACCAGTGTGTGGTGCATAAAAATTTGTAAGATCTTTTGAAATAAGTTGAGTCAGCAGCCATTCTGACCAAATCTTATTATCAACTACCATAGTTCAAAAACAATCAGAGCCCACAAACTCCACATACCACCGTCAAACCTCATTCTAATCACCTCCATTTTAATCCAATGGAATATACCTCTGTCATAACAAGGCAACATTTTGAACTACTTTCAGTCACATGATTTGAAATTGGCAGCCCCCAGTTACGTTTGTAATACAACATGTACATGTACATACGGCAACAAATGTGTAAAAGTTTAAACTTGAGTAAGAGAACGACAGCTGCTAAATACTAGGATTGAAATCAAGAATACGATTATGATTAAATAAACTAGGAAAGAAAGCTACGAAATAAAAGTTCGCACAACGTCACGTTTACTTGACGCCAAATAAATGTCATATCATTCATGATGTCATGTGGTAAACAAGACGTAAATAAACATGCTAATTATTTCTACAAAGATATTTGACATTGACTTAGCGATACGTCTTGCTATGCCGTAGGAATAAGAAAATTGATCAGAAAATATAAAATAACCATCGTATTTGACGGATACATAACTTTCATGCAGAAGTAGCCGACTTTAGTAGTGAGGACTAATCATATTGGTGTATTTCTACAATTATACACAAGGTGTATTAACTGGAGACAAACAGAAATGGCCGAGCTTTCACGATTGAGTCAAACCTGTCAGTAAAGATCACCAAGCAGCAAAAAGTGGCTTTGTAATATAAATATGGAAAAAGTTAAAATTTACACAAAATCCCTAATCAAGTAAACAGTTTTACAATATTAGAATCACCTGCTGTGAGCACTCCTCACTGAACACTTTAGCAAACTCTGTTAAATTGAGTTTTCCCTCTTCAAGCCGAGTCCACGCCCCGCTGGTGCGATCTGCCAAAATTGTCTTAAGTATTAAACTATCTGGAAGGTTTTTGATCTTTTCAAATTCTGGAATAAAATAAAAACAAAAACATATATGAAAAGGGCTCAATACTTTCTTAGATTTTACAGTGCCACAAAAAAATGTTCAAGCAGAAACTATATTAGAATTAAATCCACAATGTTGCAATTTAGAATCAAACTTCGATCATTTGTTATAAATTTAATCTAGGGAACTAACCAGGACCACGGCTGTTTTAAGATTGGGACTTGATTAACATGACGACACTCTTGACTTCAAATAAAGAAATCCCTGTTTCAATTCATGGCCAGGGCACTTGTTAAATGTCGATAATTACCGCATGTCACTGTCGCAGCGCTCAATGTATACACCTGGCACATTAAACTGTCTTCCCCTTCCCTGGAAGAAGGCCTTTCGCCAATAAATACTAATGACATACTACAGTCATATCAGGAAATGGGCTGGAAAAATTGAGTAGGGGTAATTTTGATGGGTAGGTAGCATTAGGGAAAACATACAATTTTGAAGGACCGTCCAATTTAGCTTGGTTTCTACATATAATGCATAATTAGACATGACAAAATATATTGCAACATACAATAACAATAAACTAACATACAAGCAATAATAAAGTCATGGCACTCAACAATACATGTAAAGGATGGCGCAAAAATGACAACCCAGTTTAGAATGTTACCTTTAAATACTCGTAATGGAGACGGCAGAATAACTCCACCCATATCAAATATAACGGCCTTCGTCTGGGTCTTCCCCGAAGCGGCCGTGCTCATCATTGCTGGCATGCCTCTCTGATATACGCTCATACGTTGCCATGGTAACATTCTGAGAAAACCTGCTGGAGGCCTAAACATACTAAAACATAAATAAATTAATTATTATAATCAATCATACAAGATCTAAGATTTTGTAAGTCCTCAATAAATAACAGATCAATTAGTGAATTACACACATACAAAATCGACCAAAAACACCTATAAATATCACAATTTTCCAACCGATTTCACGTCATTTTAAAGAAAAATGAAAATTCTTTTACTTCAATGAGTTGTCATGGTCAAAATACGGCCAAAGGCTACACAAATAAGTGTTTACTTTTGACAGTTGAGGCTGTCCAGGTCGTTTTCCAGGTCGGCGTAGCGTGTAATCTTCACATCGTGAAATTTGCTAGATTGCTGCAGTACAGTTATCTCCCTTGCATACATTGGCTGAATCAAATACCGAAGTTATAGTTTACCCTACTTCTTTGACCAATCAAAAGCCAGGGATTTTCAAATTTTTTGACCACTTTTTCATTTATTTTTTGCAATGGCCATAGACCTTGTAACTATTTAGTAAATTTGTTCATTAGGACAAATTTGGCTCCAAATATGGAGAACTATAGACACACCCACCTTCATAAATACTGTTATTCTATCTATTCTCACTCTCATCACTCCAATAAATGGGCATGTTATTGTTTGCATACAAAAGCACTGGAAAGCTCACCAAAAGTAAACTATAAGTCGGTTATAGATCACATATTAGAATTATAAACAAATAGTATTGCGGTCGCTATCGCTCCCTTGTACTAATTTGTTTACAAATCCAATATTATATACGATCTATAACCTATATAGTTGATTACTTATGTTCGAAAACTATGGTTTTGTTTAGACGATAAATACTGGAGCATCAGGGAAAATAACTCGGTAGGGTTACTTCCCTTGGCAAATCAGAAGAAGCAACTGTTTTCGACCTATTTGACTTCCCCTGGAAGAAATCATGGGAGGGAACTCCGTAGTGCAGATTTACTTCTCAGGGAAGCAAATGTGTTCAAATCAGGGGAAAGAACTCGGTAAAGTACAGTTACTTCACTTTGAAAATCACTGGAGAAAACTATGCTCGACTTATTTTAAGTCAGTAAGATTGACTAACTGTGACTTACCATGGAAATCAGGGGAGCGAACATTATATACTGTAGAGTTATTTCCTTTTAACAATCAGGGGAGGCAACTGTATTCGATATATTTTAAGTCAGTAAGAGTGACTTCCCTTGAAAACCAGAGAGATAACTCTGTATAGTGAAGAGTTAATTCCCTTTAACAATCCTTTAACAATCAGGGTAGGCAACTCTGCTCGACTTATTTTAAGTCGGTAAGATTGGCTTCCCCAGATATTCAGGGGGATTTCTGTTGTTTAGAGTTGCTTCCCTTAGAAAATTAGGCAACTGTACTCGACTTATTTTAAGACGGTTTGAGTGACTTCCCCTGAAAATCAGGGTAAGCAATGTGTTTGACTTATTTTAATTCAACTAGAGTGACTTCCCTTAAAAATCAGGGAATTGAACTCTGTACAGTGCAGACTATATACTTTAGAAACATCAACAATGCAATATTTGTAAATGCACCGTTTACCTTTTAGTCTAGGCGTTCAGCTGGTGTCCATGGTCGTAGCAATATTCATTATTCAGTATATATTGCAGTAAATTTTAAAGAGCTCTAATTTAAAGTGTATAGAGCTATATCTAACGATCGTTTAATGTCAAAATAATTACTTGCATCGTTTAGTATTATATTAGACTACCTTAATTGCAAATTAAAACTTGTATGGGTTTCGTATGCTTTGATTTAATCGTCGAAAAAATAGACGATTCTTATAATTTCTACCGTCGACTTAGGGTGTTCTAGAAAACTTTCGTATGAAAACGGACAATTCGCATTTCCAACAAATTACAGAGAGAGTTTCCGTTAAAGCTAAAGCGAAAAATGATCTAATGGGTTTTAAAGCATAATTGTTTTTCAGTTTTTAAAATATTTTAAAAAAATATCGTCAGATATAGCTCTATACACTTAAAGATTCATTGCAAAATGAAACTCTGATTTGGGGAAAATCTCAATTTGAGATAAGATTTCTACTTGATATGCTTCGGGAGATCGGTACCAGGTACAACAAACAGCAACTTACTCTGATCAACTGTCAATGCTTCGTACCAACATAATAGAATAGTAAGGCACAAACCAAATAACTTCTTCCCATCAATCATCGTCCTCAGGAACATACTCCACAATGTCGCTCTCAACGGGTAGTATTCACAAAGCAACTACAGAGAAAACTTGGTATTTCCTCAAAAGCATGCACTTGCATCAAGTGTATCAGCTAAGTAGGGAAAATAAGATTAGCAACTTTTTACATTGTTTTGAAGTGTTCTGTAAAGCGCTACAACACTAAACGATTAACTATCAGCTATTCTTAGTATCTTGTAAAAACATGTGCAGTTCAATTTTTTAACTTAAGTCAAAATATTTAAGTTTTTCCTTAAGGTGCTTTTTGAATACGCACCAAGGCAGCTTTGACATGAATACACAACTAGACCTCTGCTCCATCTTATTATTAGTAAAACATTAGGCTAAGCAACGTTTAAAATGTATATAGAAGGGCTGTTGTTAGTGTGAATAATTTCACTAAGGTTTTAACTATTTAACTTGTGGAAGGTGATTACTGAAGAAGAGCGAGGGAGATCCGATCCCTGGCCGCGTCATACCAAAAACGAAATCAAAATGGTACCAGAAACTCCCTTGCTAGACGCTCTGCATATATCGAGAGAGATTAATATAAGTTGGACAAACTTGTTTCACAATCGACCTTAAATGAATAAGTAAAAACTAGGACGATGATAATTAACAGGACTGAGATCATTGTAACAGAAGAACGTATTAACGCATTTTCATAAACATAGTCATTGTTTTATTTGTGAATACTTTTTCTTATTGATTACTTCTTTTGAATATTGGGGACGTCAAATGACGCTTACCATTAATCATGTCAATTCCTCCATCTTGGAAACACCGCTGATGTTTGTGGCAATGACATTGAGTTGGATTATTTTATTTAGAACATAATGTCAGTAAGTTACTCGATGGCTAAGGATGAGGTCGTAAGTACACAATAGATATTTTGAGAAAACAAGACAAACCTGTTTGAAAGCTACTCTTTACGTATTACTATGGAGAAACTGCTGTTTGGACTTCAGTTTGGTCAACATAACAAGTTCCAATTTTTATGAAAATAGGCTCATACGAAGCGCATTGTAATGTAGATTCGAAATATGTATGAGTCTTATAAAGTCGTTAGTAGTATTTACGACCTTCTCATTCTAAGCCAGCGATATGAACGAGCATACAACACAACGCCAGTAACCGTTACCGTTACTTTTTGACTTTATATTCACGTTCCGATATGCATACCTAGTGCTTACTTTGTAAACATTCTTACCCAGCATCATCATGACATGAAACTGTCCATATTCTGATTTAGAATCAGTTCACAGCATGCCCCTCTTCTCCCAGGCATGTAGGCCTATTGTTATCACACTCTGTGACAATCTCTTTAACATTTGCTCCTCCATTCCTTTACGCTCTCAGTTAGATCTGACAACACTACATAAGATGTCACGTTGAAATGACCACTCTGGTGCATGATGTATTATGGCTATTTGCCAGTAATTATAGAGAGTGTACTAAACAGTTAGTCTACACTTTATTCTCTCTGTATAAACACTGCACTCAGCACTCAAATAATGAAAGTCCTTCTTTTGAGGTTCAACGATGCAATTTTTGGGAACAAGAAGTTGAAGATATGTTGAATAGGTGCTAAATATTACCATTTGCTTGCTTCCAATTGAAATTTAGTGTATTTGTAAGTTATAAGTGTAATTTATCAGCCTGAGTGTAGAGTGTAGTACTCAGATTCAACAATTACATGTTTATCTCATAAATAGTATGTAATTTCATATGTATTGTATCAAATGCTATTTTCAACATTCAAATAACAATTCTATACATTTTCCTTATTTATATTTGCAATCTAGAACAAATAATAGCTGGTTATATCACATTTTCAATATTAGAGTGCTGAGTGCATATTTGGAATCTTCATCATAATACGTTTCTAATGAGCCTATTTTCATGAAAATTGGAGCTTGTTATATTGACCAAACTGAAGTTGAAAAAGCTTGTTTTACCTAAAGTAAAGAGTAATTGTCAGACAGTGTTTCTTGTTTTTTCAAAGAAAAAAATATTCCTTATTTACATTAAGCCTTAAGCTGCTATTTTAATAAACTATAAAATGGTATAAGGAAATCAGGTAGGACACGATTCTTTCTGGCCTCTACACGAAATCACCATTTAAACGCATCAACGGACCAGAAAATGGTTGTGATTGTGTCTGATTTTGCCTCTAAAACCATCAAAATATCTACTGTTATCCGTGTTTAACTCTAGTTCCAGATATGTTCGCTGATCAGCCCTTTGAGCAGGACATTCATGGTGATTAATAAATATAGTAGGAAGTTGCACATATTTAAGGTGCCAGTTAAAAAATAAACAACCACGGGAGGGGGCACCCCCAGAATTTCCCCTCCAGAGGATGATCCCCTCCTTCGGAAATATTTCTGACTGGATGGGAATGAGCAAAATGAACTCCGACCATAGAATCCACACACACTCTCTGCTCCGATGTAAGGCTGATTTGTTTTTTTTCTCAAAAAGATGATTGTGTAGCCCTCCTTGTGAATCGTGTAGGTATGTACCGTGTTTTTAACGTGACAAACAAAACAACATGACGTCAATAATACAAGATGAAATTTAAGTTTTATAAGAAAATAATGAAAATATAAATAATCAAATTCTAGTAACTATAACACACATGTACAATTTTGAAAGATAAACTAGAAGTCCACAATATTCTTACGTATGTTGACCGACTATTTATTAGTCGCTTTTGTGTTCTGCATGTCAAAGGTCCTTTTAGCAAATAATGTGGAAATGGAATGAAATGGGTGGGTTATTGCAACTATTCACTTGTAGGACCTACTAGGCTTTTGATAACATTACCCCGTATCATTCGAAAGAAAATATCTTGCTCTGTATGGATCATATAGTTTTAGTATGCGTTATATTCATTAAACAGACTTTAAAATACTAAATAGTATTTGATACTAATATTAATAAAGCATTTGCTTTAAACATGTCGAATTCAAATAAAAGAGGATAGCATTTATTATGCATTATCATAGACATTAATATATATCTGTGGCATTATTAGATAGATAAAGTTTTACTGTTATAATCCTTGTGACGCTTGAATTTTCATATCTGGACAATAGAGACGGGGTCAGTTGCGTTTGCATATGAATACAAAATCAGTTTAACTAGGCCAGCTTTGTTTCTACCTACATGTAAATTTAGGGGAAAACCACCTTGCACAGAGTTCCGGATATCAACTATTTATAAATTAATACACATTATAGTTTATTAAATGAAGCAATGTGTGGTCTGTACTTGTATGACAAAAATTCGAGAGAAAGAGGGGTGTTGCTTAAGTACTTGTTTCTACATGTTCTTTTGTATCAATTCTTTCAAACCATCTGCATTTGCACCCTGCATAGTTTCAACCTCCTGAAACAATATAAAAACAATCTCACCATATATCCACGAGTGAAAATATAATTTTCTGTGATCATGAGTGATATAAAATAAGCTCTTCCGTCAAAAACCAACACATTTTTTGTTTTTGGGGTTCGCGAGTGAAAGCATGTACGTATGTAACATTAGTTCGGACATTGCTGGAGACTTAAAAACGTGACAATTTGTAGTCGCGCATATGCCGACAATTGGCAAAATGCGAAAGTTAGTATCAAGTTAATACGAATGTAATTTGGTTTAGAGTAAAAGTAACATTACCTTCCCATTCTTATATAACTTGAATGTCGGCATACAGCTTATACCACAAGCCTCTGCAGTCTCCTGTAAATAGACAACCATACATAGCTGAATTTGGTGAACAAGGTATCAATTCAGCGTATCGAGGACCGCCAAAGTTAACACCCACAGAAGTTACCCCGCCACCCCATTATGTATATACTACGTATGAATGAAAGTGTGAGTAAGGGGGGGGTGCCATGCTGAGGGCAATTTGTAGCATCAAAAAACATTCTAGAATCTAGATCAGACTGCCCAGTCCGTAGACTTCAATATTGCCCTCAAAGTCATGTTTTATTTTTGAAATACGTATAACAGAGACTAAAGAAGAGATAAAACAGCGTGTTTTATCCATAGTTGTGCCTTTAAATACTCAGTATTTTGACAACATAACCTTCTATCCCCTCACCAAATCCATCAAAGATCTTTAAGCTCTAAACTTACATCTCCTGGCACAATCGGAGTACCTCGGGCAATTCTAACGCAGCTTCCAGATTTATAGAAGACCCGTGTAGTAACCGATTGCTACTAGCATTAGAGTAGTAATCGATTGCTACTAGCATTAGAGTAGTAACCGATTGCTTCTAGCATTAGAGTAGTAACCGATTGCTACTAGCATTAGAGAAGTAACCGATTGCTACTAGCATTAGAGTAGTAGTCGTATGAACACGTAACATTTCCACCTGCCCAACATCGGAATCGAACCTGACTCATCCGGGTAACAATGTAACTACACTTTGTGTACCTAACGAGGTAAACAGCAAGTATACTCGAAGAGTATGAGGCAATCACTGAAGATGATGAAGAGAATTCGTTATTTTCCCCGCACATGGTATGTTTAATGATGCAAAAATGGTTCGAAAATCAAATACTAGTTTATATTATTAAAATCCTTTAAGCAAAGGATATATTTGTAAAATTACACCCGTCTACCCGCGGATTTAGCCACGTGTTATTACTCACACTACCAGCAAGCAATAACAGAGGATAACTGTTATTTTCGTAGTAATTTATGACAATTGGATTATCACCCATCAAAAAAAGATGAATGAAAAAGAAAGTTAGACATGGGCCGGTATTTATAAAGCATCTTAGTGGAAAACTTAAATAATTTTACTTAAGTGCAAAATTTGTGATGCACATACTCGTATTTTACGTAAATAGAAAATGTTTGCATAGTGATGATGGTAGCTCTCTGCACAAAGTTTGAACATATTGTACACAATACTATTGGTTGTCTTATTCAACCGAGACACTTAAACTAAATTTCAAGGTCTTACGATTTTTTTAAACTATAAGATGCTTTATAATACCGACCATGGTCACAAATTAAAATATTAATTACTTACACCATTTTCATCTACGTCTACACTCAGAAAAACAGCGTCACCCATTTCATTTGCAAATTCCTGCAAAAATACAACCGTTATTTTTACTATATGAAAGAGTGTGGCTGCATTTACGAGGGATGATCCAAAATAACATTGGATTTGCTATAATTAGCATACAGTTCAATGGACCATTTTGAAAGTTATATCAATACATTTTTGTATTTACGGCATTTTGTACGCCATATTATTACAAAATGACAAAAACACAAAACCCAAAATGCTTAGTCAGTACATTATATGTATCTTATTGAAAGGTTTCAAGCACTAAACAGATTGAAAGATGCTTTGTCGTAGCCAGACGAGGTGTTTATCGCTTGCTTAGAGTGAGAAGGTCGTAAGTACGAAATCAATATTTTGAGAAAACAAGACAAACTGTCTGAAAACCACTCTTTACCTATGTAAAAACTTCGGGTTGGTCAACGTGACAAGTTCCGATTATCATGAAAATAAGACCATAAGAAGTGCCTTATGGTGCAGATTTTAATAAATATACGTTGTATACCATGGTCGTAAATAGTACGTACGACACCCTCATTCTAAACCCGTCTTATTTCGTAGTATACGTATAAACTGTACACTAGGTAATATACACGGACATCAGGGCCCGAAATTACAACCAATACTTACACTCTGCACTCAGCACTCAAATATTGAAAATGTTATATAAATAGCTATTATTTGTTCTAGATTGCAAATATGAATAAGGAAAATGTGTAGAATTATTATTTGAATGTTTAAAATAGCATTTGAAACATTATCATTGCAATTACATACTATTTATGAGATAAAAATGTAATAGTTGAATCTGAGTACCACACTCTGCACTCAGGCTGATAAATTACACATAAAGCTTACAAATACACTTAATTTCAATTGGAAATAAGCAAATGGTAATATTTAGCACATATTAAACATAACTTCAACTTGTCGTTCTCAAAAAATGTCGGTTTGAACCTCAAAAGAAGGAATTTCAATATTTGAGTGCTGAGTGCAGAGTGTAAGTATTGGTAGTAATTTCGGACCCTGATGAAAAGGGGCTTTTAAAACAGGTTTTAAATATAGAATTATATTAGAAATGGATCATTTTTCTATTTGCGTAAAACATGTGCATCACAAATTTTGGACTTAAGTAAAATATGTAAATATCAGACAGTTTGCCTATTTAAGGTGGTAAATATACTATGGTCCGGCAGATAAATAGAGGATCTTACATGAGTGACTTTTCATATTAAAT
Source organism: Spisula subtruncata (assembly GCA_963678985.1). Taxonomy (NCBI): domain Eukaryota; kingdom Metazoa; phylum Mollusca; class Bivalvia; order Venerida; family Mactridae; genus Spisula; species Spisula subtruncata. Next base: position 11,362,343 of record OY787678.1, on the reverse strand, counting down.
TTATTAACCAGTGTCTATATCACACTTTACTTTTCAAGGTCACTATTTTACCCAGTTTAACTTATAATAATAAGGCAGAATAACACAGTAACCGCTTTTTTCATTGCTATGTACTTTCCACTGGCATTATACCAAATCTACTGGTAATTTTGCACAAACCTGAATCATTAAATATTCATAGTTCACCGAATTTTAATACTGCTCTTTTTTTCAAAAAATTCTTTTTATCATCATCTGCATTAATTACCTTAAAAGTTTGGGTTCAGGACCTGTTTAAAAGCCCCTTGTCAACATTACAACAAATGTTCGTGCATATACCTAATGTACAATTTTGTACGTTTATGTGCTTCGAACATTTAACCCATGACTAGTAATTTTAGCATTAGTCTTCATTTAATTAAAACTTCTAAAACTGTACATTTTGACCACCATTTATACATTTGACAAAATAGTAAGTCGTCTTATACACAAATAACTACTCATAAATGTAATAAATAATAGTATGCAGTTACAGCTCCGTATATTACGAACACCAGACGACCTTGATATTCCTAACAAATAAAGATCAGTAACATGTATAGGTTAAATAAATATATATATGTCTGTTCGTTTTAACCGTTTTCGTTAAAAGTGAAGTAACTGTGCATTTTTGTACTTACATGAAATTTAGGTTTTATCATTTGACATGGTCCACACCATTGTGCCGTGAAATCAACAACAATAAGTTTCTCTTTGTTCTCCGCTAGGATCTTGTCAAAGTCTGCCTGAAAATATAGAGTGTACAGTCCTTTCAAAGTCAAATGAGAACGGTTGTAAATATACTATCGCCCGACAGGTAAACTATGTTTATCTATGTTTAACTGTGTAAACATAAGTAAACGGTATTTACCGCTATTAAGGTAAAACAACCTCTTTCAATGTAAATATCAAAATGTGGTTTCGTCAATTAAAGTTCTACGACATTCTTACGACAAAACCATAAAAAAACATTTTGACGTTGCAGAAGGTAAAGAAAAGCAGAAATAACGCACAGAAGGTTCGATATTCACCCATGCCAACTGATCAGGCGTCATGCAGTGAGGAGAACGCTCCGCCCATTTATTGTCCAAACTAGTTTGTCGTAGATAATGAAGCGAACCAATTTATCTCATGTATGTTTTCATGTCTTATATTTCCAATTGTCTGACATATGCAAACTATACATTTTTTTAATCAATTGGACTCTCTTGATAACTTTCGACAAATCCTCCCGACAAACAAATAGGTAGAGCGTTTTCTATACTAGCGTTTGATCGTTTGAGCTGATAACCTTCGACATATCCTTCGACAAATGAATAGGTAGAGCGTTTTCTATACTAGCGTTTGATCATTTGAGCTGATAACCTTCGACAAATCCTTCGACAAACAAATAGGTAAAGCGTTTTCTATACTAGCGTTTGACCATTTGAGCTGATAACATTCGACAAATCCTTCGACAAATGAATAGGTAGAGCGTTTTCTATACTAGCGTTTGACCATTTGAGCTGATAACCTTCGTCAAATCCTTCGACAAACAAATAGGTAGAGCGTTTTCTACGCTAGTGTTTGACCATTTGAGCTGATAACCTTCGTCAAATCCTTGAACAAGCAAATATGATGGGCGTTTTCTACACAAGCGTGTGATCATTTGAGCTGATAACTTTCGACAAATCTTTCGACAAACAAATATAAATTGGAAGTCGTATTTTGTTGTTGTTGTTCGAAAAGGAAGAGGAAATAGAGCGGCGGTAAACACGATTGATAGACAAATATTTAAACCTGACCATATTCAAGTATTAAACAAACATTTTATCAATCGAGTGCAGAAAGATAGCGATTTGTTTGAAGTCGATACGACTATGTTTGTATTACGATAATTATTATAATCTGGTATATAAACTGTTATGTCTATCACCAACAACTTAGAGGTTCAGTATAGCAATACCACGTGACTTTAGACTACAAATACAAGAATAAATTTGCTTCACTTCAAAAACAGAAACAGCCGTACAGTCCAGCTAGGGTAAGGATACAGTGACGCAGTGGAACAATCCACTATTACGGTGTAAAAACAAGTTTATATGCTTATACCAACAGTCCAATACCAAACTTAACACTACCTGTTTAAGAAATGGATTTGATCTTCTGGATACACATAAATTATGACGTCACTGTCAAAACATCCTAACTGGACTATAAGTATTTTATTTCGTAACCAATTTCTATGAAATATACACCACTCTAAGAGAAAAATTATACGCTTTCTGCAACAAACGTGTATTGTATCTCTATCCGTAATTGGACCGTTTATGCAAACACCCAGTGAAACCTTCGGAGCATTAGACTGCAGTTCCAAGCAGATTGTTTCCAGGGTTTCACAGAGTGTTAGACAAAAGGGCACAACTGCTGACACGGATCCTGCATTTCGTTGAAAGCTTACATATTCCCCATTAGCGTGGTCTATGTTTCGTAGAAATCAGGGAAGTAGTAAAAGTACGAACATTTCATCGCGTGATTCTGACTTTAACACAGGACTGGTGCGGTATCCTCGCCAATATGATATTGGAGAGGTAAATCGTAAATAACACCAATAAAGCGCTTGGCTAACAGACCTTTCAAAGTCAAATGAGAACGGCTGTAAACATACTATCGTCCGGTAGGTAAACTATGTTTATCTAGGTTTAACTGGATATACACGAGATAACAATATTCATCGCTATTATTTCAAATGGGATAGTTCCCTCATTAGTATTGCTGAATCGACTATATACACAGATGAAACCTAGATTAACATAGTTTAACTGACAGACGACTCGATGTTTACAAACCGTACTCATTTAACTTTGAAAGGATTGTATATAGTATACACAGGTATACATTCGTAAATAATTAATATAACCCTATGGCGAAATGTCAAGTCTGAAGTGTATATAGTGAAACCCCATGAAGCCGGTGTATCCACGGTACCGGTGTATGAATTTTCTCATGATATTGTAGATTCTTTTTCTCGTGACATTGCCTGCAGGATTGTTTACAATAACTGACGAGTAAATTAAATAAATAAATACGAAATTGACCAATTTCTGAATGAAATCACAACAAAAACTTACACCATGCCTTCACTACGAGCAAATCCTTATTTAATCGGCAATGTCTTACATGCATGTATTCAATGCTCGCTTGTTTATTTATCAAACATAATTTTGACAGCTATGACGTCATCCATTGATCAAAAGTGTCGTGTGCAACTTTTGGCGGGAAAAAATCAACTTGTCAACAAACTGGATCAAATTTACTTGGAAAAAGTTATTGTTGCACCGGATGGATGGGGTTATTTCCCTTTCCTGAAATTTTACATGGTGTTTGTTTACATTTGTTTTTTCCGATTCCAAAGGTCATTTGATGTGATTTTGCAGTTTTATTAAAGATTAAAGGTCATTTTAGCAGTTTCCAACCAAATATGTGTCGAGGAGTTAGTGACTTATATTTATTTTGTCAATTTCGTTTGATACACTGGCTGCATGAGGTTCAAGGCTACCTATACAGTGACTGACATAATGATCAACCGACTTTTGTAGCAACACTATCAGCTTGAACATAATATCATATTCATATCGATGGCTTAGAATTAGAAGGTCGTAAGTGCCACTTACGACCTTTTAAGATTCATACATATACGTATAAGCATCATAAGGCGCTTCATATGAGCCCATTTTCATAAAAATCTGAAATTGTCATGTTGACCAAAATGAAGTTTTAAAAACGTGTTTACCCATAGGTAAAGAATAAAATACAGACAGTTTTCTCTTGTTTTCTCAAATTATCGATTTGGTAGTTACGACCTTCTAATTCTAAGCCATAGATATATAGATGACATTAAATTATGCCATCATAATACATGTACGTGTATATCTAACCACATACCTAAGAAATTATATCACAAAATACAACGTTTTGACATCACCAATTTTTCAGTTTTCAGTTTTCTATTATGAATAGAATGAAATATTAGTGACGTAAAGCTATGTAATTTGTCATTTATAATTTCTCTGGTATGTGATGAAACAAGTACATAAATAAACTCCCTACAGTATACGGACATGTACATTGTTACGAATACATTTATAAATATATAAGACATAGAACTTTGCCGAATATAAACCGCAATATTTCCCGGAGAAAAAACCACGCCCACCTTTGTATTCTAAGGTGACCAGACATGAGACTAAAATGAAATATGAGAAAACGTGACTAGGCAAATGCTTTTTCACATGCTATTAAAATTTCATGGAACGAGTTTTATTAGTTCATCCACTCGCGGCGTGATATTTCCAAAACGATAAGAGAAATCGGACATGGAAGACAGCACTGAACTTAACGAGCCGAGCACAGAAATAATTCACCAGTTGACAATTTAACATAAAACCAATACACGGAACAATGCACAATCATAACCTAAAGGGAAAATAAATAGCACAAGTCCCCACCTTAACAAAAATGTATGCCTAATTATACAAAGATACGCCAATCATACGGTGACCCCAGTGACCAAAATGAGGCGTTGCATCTACTTGACTAAGACAAACGTCAAATTTCCAAATACAGATATAAATCTTCGCTGTAAACAGTAAATACTTAGTGATGTAATCAGTAAGGTTTACTAAAAAACATGATGCAACTTCTCAAGTTTGCATGCACATTTATAAATATCAAAAGGAATGCTTATAATAAGGATCTATCAAAGGGAATATTGTAATAAGGACCTAAATAATCAAAGGTTATACTTGTTATAAGGACAAATCAAAGGTTATACTTGCACTAAGGACAAATCAAAGGGAATAATTGTAATAAGGAGATGTCAAAGGTCATACTTGTAATAAGGACAAGTCAAAGGGAATACGAGTAATAAAGACACAACAAAGGTAATACTTGCAATAAGGACATATCAAAGGGAATACGAGTAATAAAGAGATATCAAAGGGATACCTTGTAATAAGGACATAACAAAGGTTATACTTGTAATAAGGAGATGTCAAAGGTAATTATTGTAATAAGGACATATCAAAGGGAATACGAGTGATAAAGAGATATCAAAGGGATAACTTGTAAAAAGGACATAACAAAGATTATACTTGTAATAAGGAGATGTCAAAGGTTATACTTGTAATAAGGATCTGTCAATTGGAATTATTGTAATAAGGACAAATCAAAGGTTATACTTGTAATAAGAACAAATCAAAGGGAATAATTGTAATAAGGACCTATCACACACAGGGATTACTTGTAATAAGGACATAGCAAAGGGAATACGTGTAATAAGGAGATGGCAAAGGGTATACTTGTAATAAGGAGATGGCAAAGGGTATACTTGTAATAAGGAGATGGCAAAGGGTATACTTGTAATAAGACCATATCAACGGGAATACATGTAATAAGGAGATGTCAAAGTGTATACTTGTAATAAGGAGATGGCAAAGGGTATACGTGTAATAAGACCCTATCAAAGTGAATACATGTAATAAGGAGATGTCAAAGTGTATACTTGTAATAAGGAGATGGCAAAGGGTATACGTGTAATAAGACCCTATCAAAGTGAATACATGTAATAAGGAGATGTCAAAGTGTATACTTGTAATAAGACCATATCAACGGGAATACATGTAATAAGGACATTTCAAAGGAAATATTTGTAATAAGGACCCAAAGAGATGGACTTGTAGTTTAAACAAAACACAGCTGTAAGTAGTTATACTAGTCTTGAATGAGACCCTACGAATAATTCTTTAGTTTAAACAAATTTATTTTCCCAAATATATTACAGTATGCATACAATTTACAACTTAAAAAAATAACACAAACATAAGGAAAAGGATATAAGAACGAAAGACAAATTATTCTCCCTAGATAGGCTTCCAGTTTAATAATAAACAAACAGAAATATCAACCATTCAGCTATAAGTATACGTTGCATTATAATAAATAATTCTTCACGTGGCCAACATAGTAAAACGTAGTGAAACACACGTAGTGTCGCATTTTGTAACTATAGTAATACAATCTGCCAGTATGGTTACCAATTTAAAAATCTTATTTCAGAAAATGTACGAAATACGTACATATAAAAATACTTTTCTCTTCATTCTTCCGCGTAATTTGCAGGACCCACTCGATACATGCGAGACTACCTCTGGGTTACCTACCAGTTCATCTCTAGACATACTGTAAGTGACAGCATAAAAAATAAAGATAAAATGTTTAATAAAATACATAGTTTACGTACCTTTGTTTTAACTTCGGTAACTCCCATTGTGAGAATATGTGACTGATTTTATCAAGCTGATATACACGTATAGTTTATAGACTGTCTAATATGTGCTTATGTTGAAATATGCGGCGGGTCACGTAGTTTACAATACACAATGGTTGGTTGGCAAATTGTCCACGGTTATAATCGGGTCATGAATGAAATCAATACAGTACTATAGTTAAATCCTTTACAGTATATTTGTACGTATATTTCACTATTGTTAAAACAATCTTAACATAATTATGAAGTATTTACGCTAGTTGCCTCGTACTATGTGGTTGCGTAGAAAATGTTGAATTAATGGACTGTGCTATAAATATGCAGCGTCATGCCTTATGGCTCATATATGCTAATTGCTTTTACAGAACCATAAGGCCGGTAGCATATTAATGGTTCGCTTCCTCCGCTACGAAGTGCCTTTTTTAAGCAAGCCGTTTCTAATCGTAGCGATATAAAGTCTTGTTTAGGCAAGTTGCATGAAGCCAAATTTTATTCAATGTCTACTATAGGAATGCTTTTTTTCTTGCTCATTGATTGAAATGCCACATTTATATGCGCATAAGTTTTACACATGACACTTTTTTACAGGTGACACTGTATATATGCATCAAACGATGTGCAATTGTTAAGAAATTCGTTTTTTGAAAATCAACAATGCCTAAAGCACTTTTGATGCATATTGTGTCAAACTTAGATGTATTCAAAATTACCCCCCTTTGAATATAATCTTTCAACTAAACGCAGGATCCCTATCAGTGGTGCAAGGGCCGTTTTTTGAAACCTTGGAAAAATGGCTTGAAAACGTTAGACCGAATTCCCAAAGGTTTTACAGTGTGTTTGCAAAAATTTCCTGTTGAAAGTTTTCATTTTTTACACTTAGCTTGGACTATGTTTTATTTAAAACTGTATAGAAATAAATACTTACGGCTATTTTTGTTTTCGAATTGAAGCAATTGTCGTCTTGGCACTGTAGCCAAATAGTCACATGGTATTGCAACACTGATACCGTCGATTCAATAATAGGTACATGTAATACTAATGAGGGAACTTCGAACGAATAGCGCGTATTAATTACCATTAACTTAGTAACACCCAATTAAACCTAGTAGATAAAACTCAGTTGATCCTGACGGACGAGCCAATGTTTATAACCGTTATCATTTAACTTTGAACATACTGTACCTACAAAGTACAATTATATTCAACTATGCAAAACATTTGTCTATACGGTATACACAATCCTTTCAGCAGTTTATACATTACCATGTTAATCGCATACACTTTGTCAATATATCGATTTTGAGTGACGAAGTTATTGCAAAATCGGAATAACTGAACACGTTATAGAATTATGTAAAACATAATGAATATGTCTAGGATATATTGGTTAGTACTATTTCTTTATATTTATAGTTTAGTATGTTAATTAATTAGTATTTAATTAAAGTTCAATATCCTTATATTGTTTATACCTTTAAAACGAATTTCTTTATTCGACCTGTTCGTCAGTTCATGTTGCTACATGTTTTGGTCACCATTTGTTGGCTAATAGTACGCTGATGAAGGTCGTATAGACCTTTCAAAGTTAATCGAGAACGGGTTGTAAACATCGAGTCGTCTGTCAGGTAAACACTGTTTATCTAGGTTCAACTGCGTATACCTGAATTGACGGTAATCCCTACTATTCTTTCGAATGAGATAGTGCCCTCATTAGTATTACTTATTGAATTGACTATAAGTACTGTATACGATCTTATGAGACGGATACATAAGTATATAAAATCAGCATCACAACTTCACAAGGCGCTTCTTGTGAGCCTATTTTCATGAAAATCGGAACTTGTCATGTTCACCAAACTGAAGTTGAAACAACTTGTTTTACCATGTGTAAAGACACAACATAGCATTTTACGTGTATGAGGAACTTTAGCTGTGTTCGATCTGTATCCGTGCTACACTCCAAGACCATAGATTATGTGATAAAGTATAAAAACAACAGTCAACTGCTTATATTGCATCATTACACTTATTATAACATTTATTATCCGGCGACCGTTCACTTGTTCTTGAAAACTCCATACTAACACTTTTCAACGATTCTATTTCAGACACCACAAGGCGTATCGACAAAGTGGGTCATTAAACAGGAGTCTGAATCTTTTTAAAAAACATTTAAGCTGTTCCAATCATGGATGATACAAAAAAGAACACATCACCATGCCATGCGACCGTTGATTATGCAGAAGGAGGTCAGGATATGTCTGCAGTTGCACATGAGCTCCCACCAGGAGCTATAGCATCGGTAAACAAAAGTTCCAACATTGATGATACATATCGTTTTACTCGTGACATCCACTGTATACACCCGAGGGATAAATGTACATGGTATATTGAAAGTATGTCTGTCCTCTCAGACAATGAGCTTGTGTGTGTTGATCCAGATAACAAGTCAGTGAAAATATTTGATATTGATAAAGTAGAGGCGACAGGTTATATAAAATTTAACAACGAACCGTCAAGTATAACTACTCTACCAAACGGCGAAGTAGCCGTCACCTTTCAGAGTAAACAACTGATCCGAATTTTAACGACAGAAGGAGGACTTTCTATAAAGCAATCGTTTAAAGTGCATGGCGAGTGTCTAGCTATTGAATATTGTAATGATAAACTATATGTGTCCTACTGCGATCCAGGGACGTTTCAGATTTTTACTCTGTCCGGCGAGTTGATAAAAACCATACAACCGGATGCTCTTTTTCTAGAACAGTGTGTACTTCCAAGCTTCATCGCCATACATAGTTCAGAAACTAAGATGTATGTCAGTGACAATAAGAAAAACATCGTTCTGTGTATGGATATGAATGGTGTTTTGTTGCATATGTACAAGGATGCTAGGCTTGGTGAACCAGGCGCTATTTGCTTCTCCCCATCTGGTACCATCTATCTTTGCAACAGTATACAACATACCAGTAGTGTGCTCAAGATTAGTGATGACTTAAGTGAGACAAGTGTGATACTCAGTTCGAACGATACAGTATGTCTACCTAAAGCGATGTGTATCTGTCATGGTAGGAAAACTCTATATGTAAGTAGTATCAGGGACCGCCCATGTTTCACCAATGTTATAAAAGAGTTCGAATACAAATAGAGGTGCCTTATTCACTGTAAGTCTGAAAGTCAGACTCAGACCTAGACTTACAATTGACAGCATTTACAATCACTACCATTTCTTTGCAATTAAGGAATTAAATATAACCATGTGAAATGTTATTTGATTATCTGTTAGTACCAACTGAACTCATCATCTACTCATCTACATCAAAACCGAATCATTTATAACAACGGTGACCGAGTTTCCAGGATGTTCCCTGTTCGAATCTTGCCCGGGGTTCAAGAACTTTCAGACGCGCTTTTCAGTGTTTCCAACCCAATATACTATTAGAGATTTGGTCCGTTTAACTGTTATTCCATATAGTGTGTTTAGACTTTATTTAGTAAGCCTCATTTCGATATGTACATATATGTTTTAAGAGACTTATACTGTGTATAAGGTATCTGGGCGGCGTTTCATCATCATTCCTAAGATCATTTCCTAGGATTGCTCTTAAGACCGTCTTAAGATTCGTCTAAGGTGCGTTTCAACAAACGATCCTAAGAGGATTTTTGACTTAGGTGCTACTCTTCAAAGGGAGGCAAATTAATGTATACTTCCGTGTTTTCTCTCCGGTTCGCGCTATTTTTGTCAATAAAGGCGTGTCATTTATTTTACCCATACAAACTGAAAGGACCTTAGCAACACTGAGGCATGTAGTGATGAAAGTTGGAGACACAGCCATAATTAATAGGCCCCTATATTGACGAGAAAATCACCTTAAAATAGTGTGAAGTATTACATATATAAGCGTTAAATGGAGCCAGTATAGATACAGTATATTTATCTTAGAAAAAACAGTGAAAATTTCGTTCTCAAAATTAAAAGCTAAGTAGTTCTATACCATGCCGAAATGAAACGTTACGTCAACAGCGTCGGGTTATAAATCATGCGTTACGTCATTCATCGTCGATGTACGTCATAATAACGTCATTTTTACCACGTAATGGCGTTCTAATTTCAACGTTTCTTTCCAATTAGGCCAATTATTGTTTCCTATACGCGAAATTAATCATTTAACAGAAACTATTTTACAAGATCTATAATAAATAGAAAATGGATTGATTTTTATGTAGATCTAATAGAATTATCACATTTTAAATAGGTCGTGATAACAGACTCGATCGTGACCTCGCCACTCTTTAAAATACTGTATTGATTTGTTTGATATTTAAAACTCAGAGATAAATTCGATCTTGTACCCAAATCATGAAATTTTCGTAGAGTTTTTAATCTATAATTTTATATAGATCTACGTGTTGTTAGTCTTTGGATACGCCCCTGATCAGGAGGAGAATCTGTGCACCATTGTTTTAATACCGTTAATACATGGACCAGATCTATGATTTTACATGTTCTTGAAAGCATCATGACTGGAGATGTAGACCAATGGTAAATCATTCTGTCATCTGAATAATTAATGAGAACAGTTTATGAAAATAAATTCCACTAGATCTACACGGCGATTACATGCTATACAGCATAATAGATGACGTCATTGCATTTCATGTGCGGGTCAAGTAGGGATCCGTACCGAGGTGTTTTGAAATCCATTTGTGTGCGACAGCATCATCCTATCTGCAGATGTCATTCTCCATGGTATGAGTCTAACATTAATAAGGACCTACTTGTAGATAGATTTGTGTGGCTAAATTGATGGATATCCAGAAACTACTAGATCATGGACATGCATACCCTCTAGATGCTATTAACTGTTTTTTTGCTGGTAGATCTACATGTAGATCTTAATACATTTAAGAGATATAGTACCTGGTATTGTAAAACCTGCCTGTAAAAACCTTCAATTGAAACTGCAAATCAGTGCTTTGTTGATAGCTACATGTGGTCTCTCATAATAAATATAATTCGAAAGTGCACAAGATCTTTGCTTAATGCTTTCATTATCATTAAAACATTTGTTTGCAGGTGGTCTTGATCACAGGTTTAATAGTACAAGTGTCCTATATTAGGACAGTGTATTTAGCTATAGAACTGTAAAATACAGGGAAAGTGTAGCTACAAAAAAAACCACAACAAAGTTACTAGTATGTAAAATGCAATTTTATTATCATAAGTGACAGTAAATATTTCATTTGGCTTTCTTTCTATACAGGTTGAATTTCTCTCAGATTCTTCCGGATATATCAGCAGGTCATGTACTTTCTGAAAATGAAAAAGACATGATTTGAATTAATTGAATCTACAACTTCAATTCACATGACAAAACAAAATCTTACCATTTTATAACACCAGTTGCATTCCAAAAATTTCTAAAAGCAGCATAATTTGTTTGTTGTTGAGTTTTCAAAAAGACAATTAAACTGATTTTGATAATTTTTTGGACAAGTTAAACAAACATTAGATATGTGTAGGGCTGGGTGTGTTTTTTTAATCTTTATTTAGCTAACCTTCAATTGAATTAGGAATTTGAGTTAATGATTTATTACTTGAATTCTCATCTGAAATGTAACTTTTGTCAAGTGTTTTTATTTAGATCAAGATACATGTTATGCTTATAAATGTACAGGCCTATTTTGTTTCATATACTCACAATGATTCGTATGACAACCGTTTAAATTAAAAGATATGATTCATCTATGTTTAAAGTACCTTTTCAAATTTTATGATTCCTGATTTCAATTATGTTTCTCATGCAGTACTGTAGAAGTACATGTAATTATTGTCTTGGCCATAGAGTTGATCATTGTTCCCAGTACCTCTTCTGTGTTCTATCTGGGATAGGATTCTGCAATAAAGATATGACTCAGTCAGTTGTGTAAATTAATAAGCAAATTCAGTAAATTTGTGCCTCTCAACTTATCAAGGCCAATCAAATATGTATCCTACATAGACAATGTGCACAGAGCTACAGATAAGCTGCATATTGGGGTAATTACCCAATTCATTTTCTTACAACCCCAATAGATTTTGAGAGGAGGGAGAAAGAAAAATCAAAGACAATCTGATATACGCAAATAGGAAAGGATAATACATAAAATATCATTTACCCTATGAGTTTGATTAAATACCCAATTAAAATTTGTCAAACCCCAATTAAAATTGAAACTGTGGAGTAAAATACCCAATGGACTAAAACCTTATCTGTAGCTCTGAGTGCATATGCAATATATGTTGTGTCTTAAAGTGAGTACAGGTGAAAGTATGTGACATACAAAACCAAATACTTAGAAAGATGACACATCTACTCAGTACGCATCTATACAACAATAGCCAAATTTGAACATGTGTCTTTCACCTGTGAAGGTATGCAGCCAATTATTAGTCTGTAATGTTGAAATAATTATATAGGCCTATGCTTGTGTTATTGGTGTGTATTACATTAAATGAGCAGTGCATTTATGAATGCCAAATTAAACCATTAACATGGCTATGCACTGGCATTCCTTTCAACATTTGTTCAATGCAATAGAAGTGGGTGGGGTACAGTATGGTAACAGTTCTCCCCTGCATTGGAAGGTCACTTAGCCTAGGTGTACTTCATCTCGTTGTACATGCTTATTCGATATCACACGGGTCTATGGATGTGTGTTTAAATTACACATTGTTTGAGGAAGATAGAGGTAAATTAAAAATCAAGTGCATTTGACAAAATCATTGATATTGAATTGATTACATGCCAGTACGAGTGATCTCCCTTGATAATTGACAGCTTCTGAGCGAACTAGAAAGTTTTAATTGATAAAAGCAACAATGTTAACATTTGAATAGTGTTATCAATCGATGAAGATATGTCTAGGAAAAGATTAAAAACACAATTTACCTGGATCAAAATGACATCGGTTCAGCGAAGACATTTCGTTGGATTTTGTTCGAAATGTTTACATCTCGAACATTCGGACCATTCCCACTCGTCCAACTTCGTAACTGCCTAGTAATAATTCGTCCCAAAATTATTCGAACCTTCTTTCAATAGTTGATAATGCTTAAAAACACACTTGAAGCGGACAAAAAGGCGGCCATTAAAGCAGCTACCTTAGCGTTCCATCCCACAATGCAATGCACTTAAGACAAAATTTCATCCTAAGACAGCTCTAGACCACTCCTAGAGATAGGTGCAAAATTTGTCTTAGGAGCGATTTTGGGAATTTTGATGAAACGCACTTAGGAGGAAAAATTGGACTTAGGATCGAAATCGATCCTAGGAATGTTTTTATTGGCTATAATTATGGTATATTTTCAGCAATTAAATTGCAAACTTTATTTTTATTTCAGAAATATCACCGCTATATAACAAAGTATCTTGGGAAATATTATAATTATTTTAACTGTTTATTTTCTTGAATTGAATGTATTATTGATCACAATTTGACATATTACAAGCGTTTCAAATTCCGCCTCATGCTTTATTTCAGAAATATATATATATATATAATTAATAGCCATGGATAATAATACTACAAACTACTACATGTTTGTATATGAACTTATCATATTCATAGTTATTTTTCATAACTCATTGACGACGTATAAACAAAAAAGAATCATATAAATTTTATAATTTATTTCATTTTTAAATACATACACATAAAACAAACAATAACAATGAATACAGCACATAGTGTACTAACGTTGATATCAATCAGCATAATATTATAATATCTGAAGCTGACAACATGAACATGCAACAAATAAGCTCATTTTGGCTTGAAATCAGCACATTTACGGACATTGAAACCGTTAAAATACGCACATGCAAAGTGTATAGAGCTATGTATCGGAAGATATTTTTTTGAAGTTTCAAAAACTGAAAAACAATTACGCTTTCATATCCATTAGATCATTTTTCGCTCCAGTTTTAACAGAATTTCTCTCTGTGATTTATTGGACATGCAAACTGCCAGGGATTCTATATAAATAAAGTATATCCTGAAACTGCAGTGTCCATTTTCATATGAAAGTGTCCTAGAACACCCTATGAAACTATAAGAATTGTCTATTTTCGACAATTGAATAGATTACACGGAACCGATCCAAAGTTTTAATTTGCAATTAAGGTAGTCTAGTATCATACTTAAACGATGCAAGTAATAATTTTGACATTTAATAAAGAATATGGACAATTAATACAGCACAAGAAACATACATTTTATGTAGAACATGTAACAAACAGTTCCAGGAAGCCTAATCATTTATGCACACTTTATACACCATAAACGATTGATTTAGTGATATATTAAAAAATACCCAGCCCAATAGACCTATATGTCACAGGCTTTTTGGCGTATTTTAAAATTCATGATTGTAATATAGATCTGTAAATGTATATATGCAAAATCTAACATTGCATGGTTACTCATCATACATATATATATATATATATATATATACGCTTTTTGAATTACTTTCAGTTCACGTAATTATATCATTGTATGGACTCAATAATATTCTTTAATAAGGGAGATACTACATGTTCATTCACTATAACGGTATACTTTTTAATATTATAATTAATTTTATTTCTTTTCTATAGTAATTATTTATTCATAAATAATTTGATAATAAATAGAAAACTATTAACCAATTCAGAGTCGCGAAAAACATCGTACCAAACACATATTAATTACGCTAGTTATACCAATTATAAATACATATACAATAGGAGTGTACGAAACAACCGACACTTTTCAACAGTATACGAAACAACCGACCGATAGTGTACGAAACGACCGAATTTTACAGTATACGAAACGACTAGTGTACGAAACGACTGTAATCCCCCCACCCACTTCTATTGCATTGAACAAATGTTGAAAGGAATGCCAGTGCATAGCCATAATAATGGTTTAATTTGGCATTCATAAATGTACTGCTCATTAAATGTAATACACACCAATAACACAAGCATAGGCCTATATAATTATTTCAACATTACAAACTAATAATTGGCTGCATACCTTCACAGGTGAAAGACACAAGTTCAAATTTGGCTATTGTTGTACAAATTTTAATTGGGTATTTAATCAAACTCATAGGGTAAATGCTATTTTATGTACTGTTTATCACTATATCATCCTTTCCTATTTGGGTATATCAGATTGTCTTGGATTTTTCTTTCTCCCTCCTCTCAAAATCTATTGGGGTTTTAAGAAAATGAATTGGGCAATTACCCCAATATGCAGCTTATCTGTAGCTCTGTGCACATTGTCTATGTAGGATACATATTTGATTGGCCTTGATAAGTTGAGATGCACAAATTTACTGAATTTGCTTATTACACAACTGACTGAGTCATATCTTTATTGCAGAATCCTATCCAGATAGAACACAGAAGAGGTACAGGGAACCATGATCAACTCTATGACCAAGACAATAATTACATGTACTTCTACAGGAATCATAAAATTTGAAAAGGTATTTTAAACATAGATGAATCATATCTATTAATTTAAACGGTTGTCATACAAATCATTGTGAGTATATGAAACAAAATAGGTCTATACATTTATAAGCATAACATGTATCTTGATCTAAATAAAAACACATGACAAAAGTTACATTTCAGATGAGAATTCAAGTAATAAATAATTAACTCAAATTTCTAATTCAATTGAAGGTTAACTAAATAAAGATTTAAAAAACACACTAAGACCTACACATATCAAATGTTTGTTTAACTTGTCCAAAAAATTATCAAAATCAGTTTAATTGTCTTTTTGAAAACTCAACAACAAACAAACTATGCTGCTTTTAGACATTTTTGGAATGTAACTGGTATTATAAAATGGTAAGATTTTTGTTTTGTCATGTGAATTGAAGTTGTAGATTCAATTAATTCAAATAATGTCTTTTTCATTTTCAGAAAGTACATGACCTGCTGATATATCTGGAAGAATCTGAGAGAAGTTCAACCTGTACAAAAAGAAAGCCAAATGAAATATTTACTGTCACTTATGATAATAAAATTGCATTTTATATACTGGTAACTTTGTTGTGTTTTTTTTTTGTAGCTACACTTTCCCTATATTTTGCAGTTTTATAGCTAAATACACTGTCCTAATATAGGACACTTGTACTATTAAACCTGTGATTAAGACCACATGCAAACAAAGTTTCAATGATAATGAAAAGATTATTGTCTGCAAAGATCTTGTGCACTTTCCAATTATATTTATTATGAGAGACCAAATGTAGCTATCAACAAAGCTCTGATTTGCACTTTCAATTGAAGATTTTTACAGGCAGGTTTTACAATACCAGGTACTATATCTCTTAAATGTATTAAGATCTACATGTAGATCTACCAGCAAAAAAACAGTTAATAGCATCTAGAGGGTATGCATGTCCATGATCTAGTAGTTTCTGGATATCTATCAATTTAGCCACACATAAATCTATCTACAAGTAGGTCCAAATTAATGTTAGACTCATACCATGGAGAATGACATCTGCAGATAGGATGATGCTGTCGCACACAAATGGATTTCAAAACACCTGGGTACGGATCCCTACTTGACCCGCACATGAAATGCAATGGCGTCATCTTTTATACTGTATAGCATGTAATCGCCGTGTAGATCTAGTGGAATTTATTTTCATAAACTGTTCACATTAATTATTCAGGTGACAGAATGATTTACCATTGGTCTATATCTCGAGCCATGATGCTAAAACCATAGATATGGTCCATGTATTAACGGTATTAAAACAACGGTACACGGATTCTCCTCCTGATCAGGGGCGTATCCAAAGACTAACAGCACGTGGATCTATATAAAATTATAGATTAAAAACTCTACGAAAATTCGATGATTAGGGTACAAGATCAAATTTATCTCTGAGTTTTAAATATCAAACAAATCAATACAGTCTGTTATCACGACCTATTTAAAATGTGATAATTCTATTAGATCTACATAAAAATCAATCCATTTTCTATTTTTATAGATCTTGTAAAATAGTTTCTGTTAAATGGTTAATTTTGCGTATATGAAACAATAATTGGACTAATTGGAAAGAAACGTTGACATCAGAACGTCATTACGTGGTAAAAATGACGTTATTATGACGTACACCGACGATGAATGACGTAACGCATGATTTATAACCCGACGCCGTTGACGTAACGTTTCATTTCGGCATGGTTTATAGAACTACTTGGCTTCTAATTCTGAGAACGAAATTTCACTGGGTTTTTTTCTAAGATAAATATCTATACTGGCTCCATTGAACGCTTATATATCTAATAATTCATACTATTTTAAGGTGATTTTCTCTTCATTATAGGGGCCTGTCAATTATGGTTGTGTCTCCAACTTTCATCACTACATGCATCAGTGTTGCTACGGTCCTTTCAGTTTGTATGGGTAAAATAAATGACACGCCTTTATTGACAAAAATAGCGCGAACCGGAGAGAAAACACGGAAGTATACATTAATTTGCCTCCCTTTGAAGAGTAGCACCTAAGTAAAAAATCCTCTTAGGATCGTTTGTTGAAACGCACCTAAGACGAATCTTAAGACGGTCTTAAGAGCAATCCTAGGAAATGATCTTAGGAATGATGATGAAACGCCGCCCTGGCTTTACAAAATAAAGCCCTTTTTCAATTCACACATGTGTCGTTTTAATTTGAACATAGTAGCTTCACCCGTCACCAACACCATGAGGATGATAAGGGGTGTTGTATAGCATTAGAGTGTATCGATAATATTAACCAGGCGCCTTGAAGAACCAAAGTCTCTGCTCGCAAAGTGATATGGTACACCCATATAGACACATTGTATCACACAAGTGTATCTTCGTTTTGCTGTCCCTTCAACAAACCCCAATGGTATATGTGCAAATAAATGATTTTTATGAGTTGTCTTTGTCCAAAAAATATGTATACACCTGTACTGTTTACTATAAATATTTACCGTATGGCTAAACGGTAGCTAAAGGTGCGTACATGTGCGTATAGACAGTACATTTTGATGTATACTAGTACATCTTAATTACATGTAGTATACCTCTTCCATACATTTTCTGGAGATGAACAAACCCATTGTTACCAAGACTGGAGTGTTATGAGGGAACAATATTGGCTTGAAGTACATTTTGTGAATTGTATGCCCAAGACGTGCACACTTAAATGCACTGTCTGTAAGCACATTTACACGAAGCAGTGGCAAAGCATTTATTTTGTAAAATGTGGCTGTCCCTGTATTAAATTATTCCTGTGCATTCTCTATCTTTACATTGTATATTTATGCTGCTCTCTAAAACAAGCCATTGTTCAAATTGTTAATAAAATACGTAAATGTATGCATCATTGTAAAGGTGGAATAAATGCGTTTATGAAGCCGCAGAAGACATAAAACTTTAACAGGTGTTTCTTACAATGCTTAAATTGCCTTTAATTAATTGGGCGAATGCTCATTCTCAAATGAGGAGCGTGATACTGCAAATAAGTTTAGGAATAATTGCATAATTGTTTTTGATAGAGCATTTGGGAAGTCCGGTACCGGTAATGGTGCCGTTGCCGTTGACGTTGACGTTGACGCTGACGTAGACGTTACGTTTCTTTTTCTGTATGTAATGGTTTAAGCTTTTTTTAAGGTAATAGAAATAACAGAATAGTGTTTCCATTGTTATTTCCAATGATAAATTGATAGCAAGTATTAATTTGCAATATCTTTATGTGAGAGCACTTTTAGATTCTAGACAAATGCTAGATCTGCAGTAAAACCTCGTTATCTCGAGAACTAATCGGGACGAGCCAAATGATCGAAATAAACCGGGTGCTCGACATAGAGGTGTGATATTTGGATACAACAAATATTAACCTAATTCGCCAGGAATTTAAAATTTGCTCGTAATATCGATGCTCGTCTTAACGAAGTTTTACTGTATATATAAATATAGGTAAACATTCCCATCAGGCAGCTACACGGGGGACTTAATATATACACTCTGTGGATCAATGAATAGCTTGCCCACATTGACACTGTCTACGTTTATAACATCGATTATGTTTTCATAATCGGGGAGCGCTCGGCGTGTAATACAAACACAAATCTGAAATACCGATATTGCACGATTAGCTTGCGGAAATTGATCTATTCAAACATTGTAATATATTCTTGCATAAAGGTCAGGCTCAGGTCAAAATAGCCAAGCTACATAAACAATCATAACCTAGATACATGCATTTAACAAAAACAATATATGAGCTGTGCTATGGGATTTCCAACCTGAAGTCAACATTTAAGATCTTTGGAGTAATCCAAAAAGGTATACCTTTTCAAAATGATCCAACTTAGTGACATGCTATGACATGATGAAAACTAGAGGCATGAAAATAAAACTGACTTTCAAACTTCGTTGATGTCACAAAAATAAACAAATATGGTGACGTCATATAATTAGTACAGGTCCCATTATAAGTGCCTGATTAGGAAAAGGAAATAAAATAAACATATTTAATTTGTTGGATTATGACACATAAAGATTGTAGTCTATTTTGGTATTTGATTTTTTGGGTAAACACAACAAAATAATTAACTAAATTTCAATGTTTCTCATGTATGTTTTACACTATTTTACCACAAAAAGAAATTAATTTAGCCAACCATTCTGACATATACATGTATTTTTGATATCTTAAACTGCAAGGCACTATGTACATACCACGGTTAAAAATTCTGAAATATATTTTTTATGACATTGTAATCAATCGCATATTTAATGTCCCCAAAAATATCTGCTCTGAACTAAATACCCCCCCCCCCAATTTGTGAAGGGGTTTGAAATCGCTCAACAGAATTCTTATCTTCGGCGTTTATGCTACAATGTGTGTACTAATTAACCTATTCGTCAGACCATATTAAAATGAGACTCTGAGCATATGCTTGTTCAAATCTGATGCGTCTCAGTTAAATATGGTTTACTAATACGTACATGTCCTATAGCAGTAGAACTTTAGTGCGCCTAGTATAATGTGATATTTACAAAATTGACTGGATTTGCCTTTACACAACTGTTGACAAAATGGTTTCTTTTAGTCGATTCAATAAGTAATACTTATGAGGGATTTATCACATTCGAAAGCATAGTGGGAATTACCGTTAACTCAGATATACCCAGTTAAACCTAGACAAACATAGTTTACCTGACAGACGAACTAATGTTTACAAACCGTTCTCATTTAAATATGAAATGATTGAAACACATATTATCAATACTAAAATAAGACTGATCAATCGTGCACACTTTTAACCACCTATGTGGGGTATACCAACTTTCTCGCCTTTCACGTCATCCAGGTCGCACTATAGTATTACATGTGTAAATACTGTCTTCCTAATATTTTCAACGGAGGTCAAAATGTCCGATTATATCTTTATCTGAACAATAGTAAGTTGTATTGTACGGTTGAAACCATATCAGTTGCACTATAATTATAACGTTGATTAAAGTTCGAAAATAATGTCGGGTCACTTACCTACACAGTCGAAGTTTATGGGCATGTTTGTGTAATTGTTTAAATAACATTTTTGTATAATTGGACATTGGCAACCAATCAGATGTGAGCGTTTGATGTCAATATGAATTTGGAATAACTGAATAGTTTGCCAATTTTTTTTTTTGGTGATTAAAACGTTCAATATACAGATCTAGGATATACTGATTGGTAGAAAGTTTTGTTTTCAACAACGAAATTAATTCGGAATACTGGAGATACACCGTACGGTGTACAACATTTTCTACATTGTTTGGCCTGATAACAGGTATATTTTAGTACAGTTTTATAATATTATGACCTTTACTGTACTATCACTCATTTTTTAAAGCTTACACATCTAGGCTTGCTAGTATTGGTCTTGTTTCTATATACATTTGTGTAATATTGTATGATTTATTTTGGATGGAGCGATCATCTGCCTGTCACGGTTGATCAGAATATGATCAACGAATTTGGGCGTTTTGTAGTGTCTCGTGTGCAATTAGGTGAAGAAAAGCTGGTTAATACTGACGAAAATACAAATGTATAAGCTCAGGCAAACGCGTAAGACCAAGAACAAAAGTTTGAACATGTAGTTTAAAAATCGGTTTAACGCTTTAAGAAGGTAATCGATAATGCATTCAAACATACACTTAACCGAATTTCTAATTGGCCACGCAATGAAATATTATATTATGCGATATATTCAATCAATATTTCTAAAATTGTGGTTATTTTCATTCCATTCACTTATTTATCGATTTCAAAAAATGAATTACGCATGCATGTATAAATCATCCATTCGGAACAGTTAGTGCAAAATGGCTTACGTGCACGGGGTTCACGTACCCGACATATTTGATTTTTGAAATTAGTCAAAATGTATTCTCTGACGATTGGCTTAATGAAAAGCATTAATACTGGCGAGAATAAGTAATATGAGGCCCGCTGAGGCCGTTAGAATGTCGAGTATCCAGACATGTACGTCACAACGTCATTTTGAAAAGAGCGATATTTATAATAACGTGAGGTTTAGCTCGATTACTGCGAAAAACATATTTTCTATCAATAAAATTGGACAGTATCGGGGTTTCGATTATTTGTATTCTTCTAAAAGCATTTTTTTTAAACTAATTTATAAAAACACGTGGCCATTCAGAAATTCGTTCAATGTATGCATTAATCTGACTTCATGAGCGCGTTCCACATGGCTCATTCTCACAAATTACAGTGTTTTAAGAAAGGTCAATCAACAGGGAGCAAATCCAGACCCAATACGATACTAGTCCAAGCTGTGCACGAGGCCAACGAGCAAAAAAAAACAATTTCGCACCAACCGTTACGCATGGATGATTTTGTTCATTAATACGCCATTTCTTTCCGGAAAACGATAAATTAGTGCGTGGAATGAACAAATAACACAGCCTAAGATTTGTTGATATAATATTTCAGATGATATAATATTTGTTAGGGTGGCCAATTAGAAATTCGGTTAAATGTATTGAAGACGTGTTATATGAGATATGTTTGTCTTTTGTCCTTTGGCTAATGGTAAATATCAATATACAATATACCAGATTATAGCAGAAACAAATAAATATACACTAAGCTTTTAATACAGAATAACGACGTTCATTTTTCTTGGTTTCATTCATAATTGTAATGTTTTCTGTATCTCTATATTATAAAGTATTTGGAATATTCCAGATTCAAGACCCATTTACCAGTAGTACCAAGAGGTTTAAGTATACATACAGTAAAATACTTGGTTTGACCTGACATGTCTTGTAGAATAGTAACACAGTTTCTTAAACCTGGATACGATTGCTTGGACAAATCGAGATTTTACTGGGGTTAGGACAAATAACGGACAAATATGTCTTCTTCGGTCACACATCAGTTCCAACATGGCGCTACGGCATCGGTGAACACGGGTTCCAATTTTGAGATCGAATGTGACCCGTGCAGCGCGACAGGGGCGTATATGGTGGCGGAAGGATATTGCGCGGAATGTAAGGCATATTATTGCCCGTCATGTTATCGTGCACATTCTAGAAACTTGACAACTAAATATCACACTTTAATGGACAAATCGTCCATGCCAACGATAGCTATCACACCGGCACCAACGTCTTATGCGTCGATCGATATAAACAAAGGTTCAGACGCCATTGACACTCACCATGAAGATGAATATCATTTTAATCGTGAACTTAATATTGAGCATCAAAACGAGAAGGATACATGTTATATTACGGGCATTGTTGCGATTTCTGACAATGAACTTGTGGTTATTGATCACAGGAACAAATCAGTGAAAATGATTAACATTGATAATGACAAGATCACAGGTTATATTCAGTTTGATAGCTCGCCATCGGGAATGACATGTCTGTCTAACAAAGAAGTTGCAGTTACCTTTCTACTCGAACAAGTGATCCGGATACTAACAACTACAGGGGACTTTTCAGTTAAAAGAGCATTGAAGTTAAACGGCCCGTGTTCTGCTGTTAAATATTTCAATGATAAATTGTACGTAACATATGCGAGTCCACTAAAAGTACAAATCATGAGTTTGACAGGCGGAGTAAGAAGAACAATAAAACCTGACTCTCAGTGCCGAGAACATTTGAAACTCCCTGCTTATATTGCTATACACCCGAACGAGAATAAAATCTACTTAAGTGACTGGACGAACAATTGCTTACTGTCTATTGACATGAATGGAACAACGTTAAATGTATATGAGAATGACGAGCTTGAAAGTCCAGGCGATGTTATTGTCTCTTCATTTGGCTCCATATATACATGTAGCGGAGGTCAACATATTGTTTACAAGATGACAGACGACCTGACCGAGGCGCATGTGATTCTTGACTTAACTGATGGATTAAAATTTCCCGTTGCAATGTGCTTTTGTCCAGGCAGGAATACTTTGTATGTAAGCAGCGCGAGTGGTGATCTAAGATTTGACAACGTTATAAAAGAATTTAAGTAGAGTTAAGTGCATTTGCTGCAGTTTCTTTAATGAGAGATTGGGCAAATATTAACATTCAATTTGGTAGATGTTGTCTATGAACACGGAAACATGATAAAAACAGACATTGTCAAATAAATATACAAAATAATCATTGATCACTAAACTTGTTTATATGTGATAAGCCCTTGAAGTTCTCCGAATTAGCGTATTGAAAGGATGGTTGAAACTGCCGCAAATGCATATTTGTCTTCCGGGACTTGATCAACGTTAGTATACAGATAAAGGTTAGTCTTTTAAAAGCCGACAGCAGCTTTGTTCGTACTTATATCCGAGGAGCGGAAAAACTGAAAGACGTGTATCAAATATTCATGGACCACTTCTTGACCTACATTTGTGTTTAAAACGTACACAGCACGGTGAAATTATATAATACTAGATCTTTTTGTTCGTCCATCGTTGCACCATGAGGATCCTACTACGCTGTTGAATGGATTCTGTGTGTCCGGAGGTGGCTGACCAAACCGATCCGGGCACGAAGGTAACGACCACATGCAGGACACTTAAAATCGGTGACTATTGTGTAGGTACTGGCTGACCTACTAAAATGTGTGCTCATTTAATTGTATTGTATTTACTTAAACTTGTCTTATACTAAAGAGTGTATATTTCTATCTATTATCGCAAAATTTGAATAATTTCACCATGTTGTGTACGTTTTAAACTCAAATGCATCCAACATAACCTCATTATTACAAACACACTATTCTAACAAGCATCCTGCAATAAAACAACCTGGATGCACTCCATATCCGAACACTGGCACATGCTAGATAACACCATAACAAGATAGGTGGACAGATGGGACATTCGCATCACTAACGTCACATGTGGTGTCGAGTGCTGGACGGACCACCGTCTGGTTCTATCCAGACTTGATCTGCACATCAACCAAAGCGCCCAAGGAATGAAGCTACCATCGAAGAGACTAAACATAGCAAAGCTGGAGGAGAATTTTACTATTGACAGCCAGTCGAACATATAAATGTGCTTATATGTTTGTTTAGGAAGAACGTTGTTGGTGCTTTGACCAATCACATTTGAAGTTGGAGAAGTTCTTTGGGTGTTTTTGTTTGTTCTTAAGAGCGATTGTTCTACCCTTCAACTCTTCTTCATTTGCTCCTTCCATAACTGTAAGATGTAATATTAGACATATACTATTGAGGACTGTTCTGTTTAACCTGTTCCAAATCACATAATGCCACTCCACGATATGTCAAAACTGTAACACATACAATAATGCACCAGTCAGTTGCATCCACGGCCCCACTACCTGGGATGGACCGGGATTTTTACTTTTGGGTTGTCAAAGCATTTCCCCGGAAGCGCGGGGGAAGCTTGAATGTACAACTCGGCCTTTTCCCGAAAATTCTAAAGAATTAGATATGAGCGATCATCCCGTCATGAAACTGTCGAATCATTATGATGAATGCTGTAGGGCAGCCATACTTTGCCATGATTTTCCAGATACCTGCACGACTGACTGTGTCGAAGGCCTTGCTATTGATGTTGTTCTTGGCACTTCTCTTGCAGTAAACTGTTGGCGTGTAGAGAATATCATGTCTACTTTTCCTCTCCCAGCTCTGAAGCCACACTGACTCTCTGGTAGTAAGCCTTGCTCGAGGTGTGCTTGATAAGACGGTTCAGTAATACTCTAACAAGGATTTTGCCAGCGATAGACAATAGAGAGATTCCCCTGTGATTATCGCATACTTGTCTGTTTCCCTTTCGTTTGTATATGACTTTGTGTACTATAGAGGCAACCTTGAAGTCTTGAGGAAGGGACCCTTTGCTCCAGAATACTGTGAAGAGTTCGGTGAGTTTCTGGGTGAGTGTTGGTCTGACAGTTTAATAGATCTCAGCAGGTATGGCATCAGTGATATGGGGCCTTACCGCTTGTTAACTGGTTGATGTTTTTTGTTGTTCCCTGTGAGGTTGGCAGTGCATCTAACTCATGATTGAGTTCTATTTGGGGTAGACGATCAATCGCTGCGTCATTTCATGATGATGGACGGTTCAGGACATTTTCGAAGTGCTCTGCGCATCTGTAAAGGATTTGTGCACGATCTGTTTGAAGGGTTTCACCCGATTCTGAGAATAAAGGTGAAGTACCTGATGGTGTTTTAGAGCGTCATAAAAGTGTTTTGTTTAATGCTTGTCTGCAAATGACTGAACCCCATCAGCTTTTTTTGCTTAGCCATTCGTCTTGCATGTTTCTCAGACGTGTCTGGATGGTACGTCTGCATTCGGTGAATGCAGCGGTTTTGGTGATTGGCTTAGGAGCATTCTGGTGCGCAATATACAGTTTGCGTTTATGAATTAAGAGGCTTTTGATTCGCTCGTCATTGTCATCGAGCCAATCCTTGTGCTATCAAGTCACGGGCCCAAGTTTCTCTGAAGCTGACGTATAAACAAGGTTTTTCAAAGATGACCATTCATCCTAAATATTGTCGCTGCCAAAATGAAGATTGAGAAGTTGTTTATCGAGGTCACTGTCGAGGCTGTAAATATTATAAATCTTCTTCAGCTTTGTAATGTTTAGTGTTTTCGATGGTAGCTTCATTCCATCGGGCCGGCGTTATGGTTTGATGTGCAGATCAAGTCTGGATAGAACCAGACGGTGGTCCGTCCAGCACTCGACACCACATGTGACGTTAGTGATGCGAATGTCCCATCTGTCCACCTATCTTGTTATGGTGTTATCTAGCATGTGCCAGTGTTCGGCTCTGGAGTGCATCCAGGTTGTTTTATTGCGGGACGCTTGTTGGAAAAGTGTGTTTGTAATGATGAGGTTGTGTTGGACGCATTTGAGTTTAAAACGTACACAACATGGTGCATTATTCAACTTATGCAATAATAGATATAAATATACATTCTGTAGCATAACACTAGCTTAAGTCTGATTAATTTAATAAAATTGAAGAGCACACTTTTTATACATGTACATCTAAAACGTAAGGAAGAACTTATATGTCACTCCTTCGATTGTTAAAGATGAATATATTTTTTCAACAGCTTGATTTTCATGATGTAGAAATCTATTATTCAGATCAGTCACTTCTGTACATAACCTTTGTAAGTGCTCATAGTGATATATTATTTTAATATAATTTATTGTGTATACGTATTATTATATACAATATATATATTGCTGGCTTAGAATGAGAAGGTCGTAACTACAAAATCAATAGTTTGTGAAATCAAGAAAAAACTGCCTGACAATCACTCTTTACTAATGGTGAAAAAAGCTTTTTCAACTTCAGTTTGGTCAACATGATAAGTTCCGAATGTCATTAAAATAGGCTCCTAAGAAGCGCTTTATGATGTAGTTTTCAAATATGCATTAATCTTATCAGATCGCAAGTGCCACTTACGATCTTCTCATTCTAAGCCAGCGATATATATGTGAACAATGTGATGGTAATCGCTGCTTTTTTGTTCAATGCAAATGCTTAAAAGAATAAAAATACAATACCATTATAATAGTGAGTACACAAGCTTTTGTTTACAAAAGAAAATGGAAGAATATTATCGTTATTGATTATTGTTCAACCATGTGCATAATAACTTGAATGCATATACTCTTTCAGTCTACACTAAAACCAGCGACCAGTTGACCATGCAGTGGTTGTAGCGATTCCTGGTCGGCTATATTATTTATAAATTTGAGTGTATGTTTGTTTAGGAAGAACGTTGTTGGTGCTTTGACCAATCACATTTGAAGTTGCGGAAGTTCTTTGGGTGCCTTTTTGTTCTTGAGAGCGATTGTTTTACCCTTCAACTCCTCTTCATTTGCCCCTTCCATTGTATGCCATAACTGTAAGGTACAAAATTAAACGTGATTACTTAAGAAGAACGCAGTATATACGGAGGACGCTCGGACTGTGTCATTGTGCATAAAACGGCTGGAACTTTATGCCGACCAATATTTTGTGTCAAACAGACGGCTTTTTGTATATCAGTCGAGAAATGTCTCCATTTCTATGTCCAAATACTATTCTACTTGAAATAAATTAAAGCAACAATTGACAATTTCATGACGAAACATGATATGATGTTATATATCGAATGCACTTGAAAGTAGTATCAATTACTGTTTTACAGCCAGTGTACGAAATTACGAACGTTCTCAGTAGTATGTCACAGTGTTTTACCTCTCCGTTTTCATAGAACTTGAATGTTGGCATACAAGTGATACCACACTTCTCGGCAACATCCTAAAATAAATTAATATAGTAACATTATAAGTGAACATGGAGTAAACAATTCATTCGATAACAGCAGTGTCACTCATGACATTGAAACCATTCTTTCCTGTGTACGCCATTGACAACTGCATTTTGTTATGTTTTGCCATTGGAAACATTATTTTGCAATGTTGTGCCTTTCAAAACAGTATACACTCGGTATAAGTTTTCTTTTATAAAATTACTGTGGTTCTATATGTTTGGGTCTGATGGCAACTCCTTGTTGATCAATTATTACCATTCGCTTGTATATACTTATGCGTGTTGTATTGTGCCTATGGTTATTGTAATTTTCAATTAAGGAGGGAAAAAACTTATTATTATATAAGTACTTTGCCATAAATAGCAATTTGCAAAAGCTGGCCATTTTAAACATTTCACTTTCCCATTGATTTTTTATTCAACGAGGAACGGAGATATTAAAGAAATTATCATCTTTCTATTTGTACACGTCCACGGCTGGTGCGGTATTGACAAAACATCTAAGGTAAAAACTTATAAAAAATAATTAGGTTTTCACTTAAGATGCTTTAAAAATACCACCCCTGACATCAAGGTTATACTTAAGTCAAAATGAGTTAAAGTCAACTTCATATATACATGTATATGTCAATCACCTTCTGTTTGTCCACGTCAACTTTTAAGAACACCACACCATCTCAATCCGCTGATACGGACATTTTCTAGAAAGAAGAAACATATACATTGTTTTTTTCATAACCTGTGGTGTGGGACTGTATTTAAGCCGTGCCGGAATGCACTCCTAGACCTTTACATAAATATGCAAATTAACTTGAAGCGACGTTAGCCAATCCATGACTTAGTCAACCCGCGAAGTATGTGTGTCACGCTCAAGTACCACTAAATTTTGTTGGAAACCTCGTGAACCTATGTAGCATACATCATCATTTTCAAAGATATTTTATAATTAGCATTTACTAAGGTTATCATAATTAACGTAATATAACAAGTAGAATCGAACATTCGTGCTCATTCCTCACCATTTGTTACCTAGGGCACACATTTCTGGTTATCTGCAGAGCCTCGTGTCATATTGATTTGTCAACTCGTTTAAGAAAAGTGGTAAAGAATGAGCACCTTTATATAATATTAATTAAACTCACATTCTATGCTGAATTAGTACATTATTTTAAAAAGTTATTTCGAACTCTAGACGCGTATATGTCGTGCTGTATAGGCAATTTTCGTATTTGCCTACATCATTAATGTACATGTAGGTTGTTTTAGTAAGTTACAGCATCTTATTTTAACCCTAAACGAACTGGAACGTATTTTTCTTCATCGAAAGTAGACGCATTAATTTTACAAAAATATCTGTGAACGGACTGTACTTACGCTAAATATAAATTGACAAGGCGGACACCAGACGGCTGTGAAATCTACCACCACATAAACATTGCCCTTAACATACTCATCGAAATCGGCCTGAAACAAATATTTGACTTTATGCCCGCAATCATGAGAGTCTTTATGTCAGAAATTATTTACATGTATTCTATTCCGCCTATGGTTTAAATTACAAATCAATAGTTTTCCTAAAATTACTAATGTACGTATATTATTTATAATCCATAGACAGCAATTTTTCAAAAGAATTGAAGGGAAATTTATCCTTGAATACAAGGTCATTGCAATCGATTTTATATAGTTTACATATACACAAAGTCGTTGTGTGATCGCTACGTGATTTGTAAACAACTTAAACTTATGGTCGTATTGATAAAACAAGATATATAAGTGTATTATTCTAATACGTTAAATACCATTATTACAGCATAAAAGCCAATATACACGAACGAGCTTTAAAATATTACAGAGGCATTCCATATGACTAGCATATTTTTTCTACTATCACATTAAATGAGTTAAATGTACAAAGCACTAACACTCATCATAATTTGTCAGAAGAAAGTGTGCGCAAATATGTCTTTATAATGTCAAAAATATATTTAAATTACCAAAAATAATTTATCGATTCCAGCGATTTATTTTTTGTGGTCAAAGGGAAACAACCCGTGACTATTTTGGCTCGTTACGGAAATTTTTTTTCATTCTTTTCCCCGTAATTAGTTGGAGCTTTTTGTTGAAAATTGTAGGAGTTTAAGTAATAATGATTCTCATTTTAATGTATAATATTCCTGAATCGATTTAAACGATCAACGTTATAGGGAACGCCTCTTTAAAGAACACAACTTTTTTATGTTTAATGTTTTTTTATTGTTTTAAGAGCCACTGGTCAACCGTATATGAACACTAAAATAATCCACCCTGAACTTCTATGTAAGATAAGGATATCTCACCTGAGGAGTTGGATTTTAACTAGGTCCTCTGGTTAAAATACCGACTTCGAGGGTAAGATGTCCTTATCCTAAAATAGAATGTCTCTTAATGGAGAAATTTGAGTTGATAGCATTTTAAGCATTGTTTGCGTCAATGCGACGTCATCATAAGGTAGTATTTAGCGTATGTAGGCATTCAAACCAATTTTAAATAACGACGTAAATTTGTCATACACTCTTGTGTTATGTTCTAGAAATTGCATTTTAAATATTATAGAGCCTATTTGTGTTCGTCCTGTTAGCTTAATCTCGTTGGTAACACGTAAAGCTCTCGAAGCTAAATTATTCCGCTCATGTTGTGTTCCAATATCGGCAATTGAATGTTTACAATAGAATTACTATATATATCGATTAAAATATACAAAGCAAACGACCTACCTTTGATTTTATTTCTTTCACATTCGTTTCGTCTTTTCCCTGATCGGCCATATTACGTTGGTATTGTTAAAAAGGAGTGGTCTGACAGTGATAAGAATGTGCAGCGACTATTTTCACGTCCCGTCAAATGGTGGCGTTTTTCACGGGTTATAAATAGATTTATACAATTATGTATATTTAGCGCCACTATTATTCGATCAATAATCAAACATGGCATGTGAAATGTTATATGCATGAGAGTTTATGGTATCGGGTAACTAGTTAGATACAATAATATGCAATATAATTGAAGTAGCTATATCGGTTGCTTAGAATGAGAGGTCCGTAAGTACTACTGACGACTTTAAAAGACTAGCCCATATTTAAGGTGATTCAATACTTTTGAATTTTCTGTTAATTTATTAAATCTGTTTTATTTATGAAGATCAGATAAATGCCAAGCATTTTGAAAATTGATAACAGTTTTTTAAAGCTAGTTTTTAAGATATTCTTACATTTTGTGAACAACCCATTTTAACTGCAAAATGTATTTTACCGAAAATGTTTTTATTTTAAAAGCATAAAACTTGGCATACATAAAATTTCGTATGTGAGGAATCAAACAGTAAAGTTTATCATAGACTGTGTAAGGTCGTTTTTGTGAATAATATTTTAAAATATGTATTTGTGTTTTTGTTTTTGAACAAAAATAAGCTTAACGAGAAAAATCGTTGAACAACATACTGTTTTCGTATATGCAAATAGTGCAGTAACAATTATTGAACTTTCATAACAAATTCCATGACGACTGCTAGGCCAGATTGTTTTCAATTAAACTTATAGTGATTCTGAAATTCTGAAAACAGGAGAGATACAAAATATATAATTATGCGTTTTGCATCCGTTGTCTATACTTTTCGCTGTAATTTGTGTTTACTAAACGTTTAAACACAAATATGTTAAGAGTTCATTCTTCTGCAGTTGCTAGTCAATATTATTAAGAAATAAGTGCAAAAAATCTTCTTCTAAAATATTCGGGATACTATTTGAAATATTGATTAGTTTTTATACGAGTGCATAGTACCACGTTTTACAAACGTTGACATATCTTCGCGAAATTTGGTGTTAAAAGCATTGAGAATACATTATTCGTAAGGTTTCACCAATAGTTTCTTGATATCTTTATCAATAATCTTAATAAGTATATGCTATTCAGAATAATCTCGACAAGATCAATTTTAAGCTTTTACGTACTTTATGATTATGGCATGTAGATGCTTGATATACGTCTAAGGGACTAGGATGTTTAACCTTCCAATCAACTGAAAAGGTTGCAATTATCTTAACATCTACATCACAAGGGACTTCTAACGCGCTAATTTTCATAACATTTTGGAAATTGTCATGTTGACCAAACTTAAGTTGAAACTGCTTATTTTACCATAATATGGGTAATTTTCGGACAGTGTTTTTCTTGCTTCCTCAAAAAAAAAACAATTTTGTACTTACGACCTTCTCATTCTAAGCCGGCAAATTGTTTTAAAACTATTACTTGTAGAGTCTGTCCAAGAATAAAATAGAAATATTATATCAGATTATCTAAGCCAGCGATGTAAGCTTTGAATGACAAATTACTTCAAATAGACACATTTCATGTTTACATACCTAGGCATTCATATGCAAATTGATGTACGACGAGTTATTGTTTATTCAGCCAATAGATTTCTGGTGGAACATTGGTGGCAATTGACATATGAATAGTTTTGTCATACTGAAATGTGTCTAGGTATGTGTATTATTAATGTGATGTACCTTTATGTGTTCATCTTGTACGAGCTTTTTGTCTACCAAAAAGGCCGCTTCATTTTTTATACAAAAACGTATATTCTTCGTACATGTTGTCCTATTGCTTCGTTCTTGTTTGTTGGCTCTTGTCCCGTTTGACTACTGGTGAAGCGGACTGACGGCGTGGGTTGGTTGTGCAACTTGTTGTCGTTTCTTTGTTTTTTTACTTTGGTTTTTATTTATTATCTTATTTTTTTGTAATTATCCTTATGACTATATCTGGTACCTTCTGCTGTACATCCTATTGTATTTTCGCGCCATACTGTTTCGGTTTCTTATTTCAGTATGACTTACTGCAAAATGGTGTCTGATTTTAAGAAACCAAAACCATAAAAATAGTACATTTTGTTATTGTCAAAATTAGATAACTTATCAAATTTCATTATTTAATATTTGGGCGGCAACGAGCTGGCAACTTTGTTTATATATAGTTGAGTTTCATTCTTGTATTCCGCGCCCATTCCTTTCTATTTCGATTCGTTGATATTTTTGTTGATAACTATTAAAATTCAAGTACTGCAGTTTTATTCAATTAATATTGTTGTAAAAAGATATGAGTAAATCGAACAGCGAAGCCAGCACTCAACTTAACCATCCCGGACACAATAAACAGTAACAACACAACTTCATGTAGTACTGGCCACACACAACTTAAATTATTAACTCGCTTACACAATTGCTGGGCCTTATTCTGCAGATGAAATTATGACGCTACTTTTTAGTATTTTTGTTTGTCCTTGTGATTTGAACTTGACTCTTTGCGAGCTTGCCTTTCGAACCAAACTGTTTCTGTTAAATGTTCCATTCGATTCCTATGTCCGATTTATTTTCACGCTCTGTACTGGCCATGTCTTTGTAAAATAGGGTCATCTTTTTTTTCTTTTTTTTTTAAGTTTGAGGAACCAACTCGGTTTACCCCGTTTATTCAATAAACGAATGGTAACAACATGGTTTATGGTATTGACACAATAATAAAATACAAGCAATACATGTATAATAATCACTACAATACAATAAAGAACAGTATTATTACATGCAAGCTAAAATAGGGTCATCTTGCATTTGATCGACGGGGAGTTGGATTTGTAATTGTTTCTTTGGCTTATGTGTGGGCATTGCTCAGTGTAGTTGCTAGAAATATGTAATATTATTTCCCGCTCCATTCCTACCTTGCCTATTATTTTCAACTAGGTCAACCGCTGTTCTATAATTTCTTTGTGAAATTTGGTCATCCTGCATTTTTTAGGCGGGACTTGGATTTTCGATTGTTTGGCTTATGTTTGGACATTACTCAGTGTAGTTGTGTTGTGGTGTCTCGATTTCTGTGCTCGACTGGTTAGGTTGATTGCCACCTTCCCTGTCTGATGTACTCATACTTTTTTTGACAAATAGTCTAATTAGTTTTCAGGATCATGCGTATGTGCAGTTATTTTTCTTTTTATTTCAAATACTGAAAATATGTTGATAGAAATATTATTTTTTCTACTATAGCATGCAGGCAACTCCTTCTGATTTTGAACACACATAACAATATGCAGATCAATGGTTATGCAAAATTGTAAAGGTGTAGCAGGTCTGTCATCGTGTGGTTTTAGGAATGTTTTACGTCATTCATAGTCATTCATAGTCGTACAAATGGCAACAAATGACGTTTTGTGCAGTTTTGTCTATTACGGATTACATTGGAAATTCGGAACGTATTTGCTCATATTTGCACAGGTAGTGTTTAGTTATTAGAATTTTTATTCATAAGAACGGGCATTTTTATTTACAAAATCACGGTGCCAAACATTCATATTGTAAACATTGACATTTCGAGACCAAATACATAAGTTTTTATATTAGATAATTAAAGACATATTGTACTAAATATAATGAAGTTCGTGTTTGATCCTGCGTTACAATGTCTGGGCCGGTATTTATAAAGCATCTTAAGTGAAAACTTAGACTTTTCTAAAAAATCTCAAATTTTCCTTAAATGTATCAGCTAAACAGGAACACTAATATTAACAATTATTTACATTGTTTTGACGCATTATGTAAAGAGCTGCAATTATCATATAGAAAACATGGGATATTTTTCATTTCTTGTGAAATATGGGTAGCTCAATATTTTGAGCTTAAGTCAAAATATTGAAGTTTTCACTTAAGATGCTTTATGTATACCGGCCCTGGTATCAGTTTTATTCTCAAATACAATAAGTACATCATACATGTATCAACTTATAATAAATTAAATGTTTTGTAGGTTTGTAACCTTTTATCTAGAATAGATCACGGTTGCTATAACTACTTAGGAATACATATTCCATATTCAGACTGTACAAATACTTAAAAATAAGAAGCATATTAAGCAGAATAGAGCATAATCATGTCTGATCATGAAAACTTATTACAAAAAAAATGTATTTGTCAACACGAATGTTACCTTTCACTGGATTGTGGACACTTTTGTAATTACATTTAACCAATGTTCTTACTACACCGATAGTGTAATTGTACTTTTATATGATAGAAATACACGTACACTTATTCACCGTTAAATATAAATAGATATATCATATTTCATTTAATTATTCTATCAAAATGACAATAACCACGTGTCATATTAAAATTATCATGTTTTATTATGGTAGGGGTTAAAATGAAAAGTCACAAACTTGTCAAAAGCGACTGATTCTTCCATTGGCCCACGCTGCTGCCTGACGACAATGTTGCATTGATAAAATAACGTTTCTAAATAACTCCTGAGGGAATCCATTCCATCCTGCAGTGATTTTTAACGCGTAGCTGTTGCAAATTTTTAGTTCGGTTTCGATACACCTTCCTTACACGATCAGTCTACTCATTCCAAATAGGATTCAGGTCTAGTGACTTCGACCGATGTATATTTCATTACTCTTATCCTCTTGATGGCGACGAGCCCAAAGTAGACGTGCTCTACGATGTCGAACGGTTAGTGACAGTCCACAAAATGGTCTGCGTAAACATATTCCACCAAGACAAGCTGCTCGTAAACGTTTACGTTACGTTTCTAAACTTAATGGACGACCATGAAGTCCAACGTATGCTTGTGCTGTTTCTACTGCGGTGCATCTCCGGTTGAGCGGCTAAGAATGATAAATCTATCTTGTCTCGCAGTTGCGACTTTCTGTCGGGGCTACATAGGTGACCAATGGCACTTCCGGTTCGCCTGAATTTTGCCATTGAATATATCAGTTTTGCACGTTTATTATTCTTACGACCCGAAAACAACAATGGACTGACAAAGAAGAGACTTCAAAGTTTGAATAAGACACAATATCAGTCGTGTTTTTTCAAAAGGGGTCATAATAATGCACAACAAGTTTACGTACCTTAGAATGTGATGGGCTTCTCGAAACAAGACCCACAGCTCTGGTCCTACCGTGAATCGACATACGAGGCATTGTGTTTTTTCGAACGGACATACGTCTGAGAAGTTATTCCTCACGTGTAATCAATTTCCTGCCAAACACTGTGTAGCACGTGCGCAACAACTGCTTGTGTACCATAATGCATTCATGCATACCAATCACGTGATCAGTTTGTAAAAACATCGAAATATTGAAAACGCTATCATTTTAACCACGAATTCTGTTCTGTTCCAAATTTCATGTAATTCGACACAGCAGTTGTTGAGATATTCAAATTTAAAATCGGTGTAGTTAGAACATTGGTCAAGTGTATAATCAATTCGAGTTAGCAAAACGATATTTTAATGAGAATTTACCACGAACTTGTGTTGTTATTTCGTGACTCACCAGACTTTAATCAAATGAAGACTAAAAGTAAGTTTACAATATATTACGTTTTTTAATTAAGTGTTATTCTCATAAATTCATACATACGATATAAATGAGTTTAAAAGTCTATACATGTATATGCGTAGAATGTTGCGCTCTCCTTTACAAATCAATTCTTAACTTGCTGGGTTAGTAACTCGCTTATTTTCTCTTTCAACTTGGTTGCATCTGCGCCCGAGAATTCGCTAGCCTTCTGAAAGATATAACAAATAACACCATTTAAAACTACACTTATAATAATTTCATTTTAGAAGTATTTATTATTCGCTATTGTCTGCTGGCCATACTGATTCAATGTCACCAACCTTGAAAGATTACATTGAAAATAACTTCGGATGTCGCATTGGTTGATTTTATTAGTACTATTCTCTGATTGGCAATATTTACGAGGGGTGTTCAATAAATAATGCCCGTGTCAGTTGCAATTTTCGATGGCAATATTTAGGTGAAAACAAGATTGCTAGGGTATGGTTGAAGGTTCCAGAAATGCTTCAATTGATTAATGAATGTGGTCAAGCAATATATCATTTGATACAGGACTCATCACTCTATGATTGAAGCGACATTTTATCGGAACTTGATTTTCTATTTTATAGATGTTCAATTTCAGTGTCTCCACTTAGTCAGATGCTATAGAATTATTATTATTCGTGTAGGATTTAACTTCGTGGTTGATGTCGTATTAATCATCTTACTGTACATGTACATGTTTTACCTTCCCATCTTTATAGAACTGGAACGTCGGCATACAACTGATACCACACGCTTCAGAAACCTCCTGTAATAAATCACAAATGATTTGTTGATAATGGTACATTCAACTCGATGGTGCAGTCAGAAGAATATCATTTGTATACAATATAGAACTTGTACACTCAACCGCTTTTAAAACGCACCACTATTGAAAATAATCAAATTTTGTCAAAATACAATTTTTGCTAAAATTGATAGTTTACAGGGTTTGTTCAGATCATAAGCTTGACCTAATTAAAGAAAACGATCTATTTTTCATTCGGAATACCCCGCCCACAGATTGTTTTTTATTTTGCATGTTTTGCGCGTGCAGCTCGATCGCGTCGACCTGTGTGGTCAATATTACTTTTAAACTGTACGCTGTTGGTTTATACATTGAAAAATCAACATAAGCAGTATTTGCTTGTGGTATTTTATGCTGCGAATATCTCGAATATTTGTTCTCGATGATTTAGCCTTCGCTTCCAACTGAAAAGAGCCTCAGTGCCTTAGCATGGCGGTTCAGCTGCCATCATACAATACATGTGGGCTTAGAACATCGATTCCTAGCAAATAGCACAGTCAAAGACCGGCCTGGAGGAAACCAGCTAAAGGTATTGAGTCCGTGCTGGGAGAAAACATGACACAGGTTATGTCACTGTAATTGGTTCCGCATGGGTGCACACAGTGTCAAAATAATGCCGGGTGTCAATCAACAAGCCAAAAGTACATTATTGAATTTTCATAATTATTTCTTTCATAACTTTCAATAAAAAGGAAAATGATTTAAGTACATTTTGTTTGCTCCCGTTTAGAGCCTGAAGTCCAAACTTTTTGTCTTCAAGCTCCTTCATACTGTTGATTTGATGTGTCATAGAAGCACCACGGGATATGTCTTGACAAGTCAAGCTTTGCTTGAATGGTGGGAAACATCACTTCGAACCTAATTCTGTAATTACGTAATTAATGTTATGCTTTAGGAGGAGATTCCACGTGCATTCATCAATGTATCGGGCTCTTATACTTGCTTTTGAATTTGTGACTTTCACTTTCATGGGTCTCAGTGTTATCTTTATGATAATTCATTTCAAACTCGTAATAATGTCATGAAAATCACACACATAGTTTAATAAAGACTGAAGATTATTTATCCGAAAATAAATAACAATAAATTGACATTTTCATTACTAAAACCGATATTCCATATGCAGTGCGTTTTTAAAGCGGTTGAGTGTATAGTGAACACAATTCCTAATCGACCAGTTTATCGCGCATTCCTTTTTTATTACTGAATGCATCAAACGCAATTTAACGTACTGGTAATTTAAAAAAAAAATACTGACCTAATATATACCGACTCGCCGTCATATCAACAGCGCTGTATATTACCCAATGTGGTCAAAAAATACAAATATTACCCAATGTGTATATCATGTATTTCAAGAGCATTGAAACGGGTACCAATATAATTATGCATGCTCATGAAATACACATACAAGTGAGAGATACAAACTAATGATTTCAAACCTTTGTAAGATTCAAATTAAATACAACAAATATGATGTGTTTCGCGGGCAAGTTTTAATTATAATGTGTATATACATGTACGGGTAAAAGTGGGCATACAGTTCGCATTGCATCCTCCCTAATATTTCCGAAACGACATATGCATTTTGTACACCGATCAGAAGCATGCAGTTAGAATAATTTTCTTTTAACCAAAATGATTTGCATTGGTAAATAGTGTTCCCATTAGGAATAGAGCCAAAAAGGTGTATTAACAAGTGTGAACGAAACATATCAGGGAAATGTGATGTTATGTAATGAAATGTATTTTAGTAGTATAAAATTGACCATACGTGGCTAGTTTATTAACCAATTTACAACAGTATGGTAAATTGGTTCATGTCTGTAAACAGCACATTATCATGGGCGCACTATAAACATTTTCTTCGTTTGATGAATAGTTCCTGTTTTCCAAAGTACTCACCTGAACCTCATCCACATCAACCTTTATAAAGGTCACACGTTCGAATTCGGGCAATTTTGAAAATTCCTACAATAAAACAAAGTTTTTGAGCATATAAGTAGGAAATGAAAACCTCTCACCAATGACATGCATATTTATTCAGCACATTTTGCAACGGGAGCTGTCATTTAGAGCGCACGTTGGAATGTTATATACATGTCCATGCATTGAAATACTTTATAACCGGTTTAAAACGCAGCTTCCAGTTGCAAAGCGATTTGGAACTGTTAAGATTAGAACAATGTACGCCATTCGGTATAGACCATTTAATCTGTAGATGACTTGGAAATGCAAATGCTATGTGAGTTGCATTTTGTTTGAGGGTGCTGCTTTCTTTTATCTATGCTATGAAGCTACAAACGTACGCCAAGTGACTTGGTACAATATTGGTATTACAGCGTTGTTCACGTTGTTTAAAATCGCAAAGTTCTGTCATGTTTGATGGTATTTGAACAGAGGCTTCTTGTGACACATAGAAGTGAATAGCTAGATGGTATAGGTAGGATCTAAATACATGTAGTTGTACATTCACCAAGGCAAGGTGATTAGGTTTGGTGAAATTTTGACAAGCCTTGTGCGTTTTACTACTATACCGAAAATTTCGAAGTTGTCCTTAATTTGTTAAAGCCGTCTAGAACATATTCCCTATTCTAGATTGATGTAGGGGTTACCAGTTCTCACTTTAAGACATGTACGAACTATTAAACTACAAAGGTGTGGTTATAAGACATAAAAGAAGATAAAACAACACTTTATCTAAAACACTATAGTTTGCACTTAATTAAGCACCAACGTATGAAGACCTGGCTTTTTCTTTCCATTGATTTACGGACTTGGTTTTCTTCCAAAATAATAAATCACTTATTCACAATAATTCAAGGCCTTTTGCTCAAAATACTAAACTTGCACCAGGGCACTGTTTTATCAAAGCATTTACGCTAGCGTAAACCTGAGTTCATGAAGTTTTCCTATGATATTGGGTAAGTCGATAACTTTTGCGTAAATGCGTTTTACAAAGATATTTTAGTTCACTTTCTGTCGTAAGTGTTGGCTTTCTGTCGTAAGTGTTGGCTTAATCAACGCCAAGGCTGGGCAACCCTATATGCCAAATATGAGCGTAAGTGAAGCGTTTTATGATTAATTGCGGTCTAAAACAACAATTGACAGTCTAAAACAACAAACGACGGTCTAAAATAACATGCGACGGTCAAAAATCAACAGTGCGTGTTAGAAACTTTTCACTTACGTTCATATTTTCCATTTAGGGTTGCCCAGATTTGGCATAGAAATAAGCTAAAACTTACGACAGAAAGTGAACTAAAATATCTTTGTAAAACGCATTTACGCAAATATTATCGACGCTTTCAATATTGTATGAAAACATAGGTTTACGCTAGCGTAAATGCTTTGATAAAACATTGTCCTGATTCGTAAGTAACGGTGAATAGTTTTAAACTTACGTCAAACTTTGGTGATATCATTTTACAGGGTCCACACCATGAAGCTGTGAAATCTACCACTACATATGAGTTCTCACTAATACACTTATCAAACTCAGCCTAGAAAAAGAAACCAATATACAATTCAACCGTAATATAAATTGAAACAGATTATTGAGCCGTGACTGCACTCTCAGTAGTAAACTTTAAAGAGGCATACCCTATTTCCCGCATAGTATTACTCATACCACTGGCGCATTTAATGACATACGTAAATGAACATAAAGCAATAAATCGTTTTAATATGTAAGAAGAACATGAGCCGAAATATGTCTGTATAAATTAATGATCAAAATATGAAAATCGCTGCCATACTTTTATTCGACAACAACAACTTCACGGCGAAACGGTGTGATTAAAACGAAACGAATATTTTTTCAACGCAAATGACGGAATGAGGATGACAAAAAAGATATCGTCGAATTCTTATGTTTTACATGCATATATATAATTTTAGCGGAATAAATATAATGTCCTATTTTATTCTTGGTCAACTCGAATACCATCTAATAAATAGATCTACATCAAAATAATTAATTCAAAACGTACATTTTTATTTCCGTTTTAGACACTTCTGTCCTTTTCGTAAAAATGTTTTTCGTGTTTTAATCACACTGTACTAAAGTCTAACCGTTTGGCGACTCGGTCGATGCTTTATTGAAATATATTTTTATTACTTTTTGATAATTGTATTTTTGTAGTATTTATAGTTATAATTGATGTCTTATATGTTTTAAATCAATTTGAACGGTCGAAATTATAGGTTATTCATTTTAAAATATAGTGAATATAATCAGAATTCAGAATCTACAATATTGTAAACAACGATGCCAAAATGAGATATAAACATAACCAGCATAACCTGCCATGTATATTATGTATAAGTTATTTAAATACTATTATATATCGCTGGCTTAGAATGGGAAAGTCGTAACGTAAGTACAAAATCAAAATTTTGAGAAAACAAGAAAAAAACTGTCTAAAATTTAACCTTTTCTTTTGGAAAAAAAGCTTTTACAACTTCATTTTTGTCAACATGAAAATGTCCGATCGTCATGAAGAAGGCACATAAGAAGCCCTTAATGATGCAGATTTCAAATACATGTATGTATCAGGCTTGTAAGGTCATAAGTAGTTATAACCTTCTCATTTTAAGCCCGCGATATGTTCGAGGGGCATTCTGAAAGTTCTGATAACTAAGCGGTAATTTTACACAGCAACATTTGATTTTTTTTAAAAACAATTTCTAAAAGTAAATGTTATGTAAATGTACTAATAAAAAAAATAATTGAAAGGAATAAAACAATTTCTAAAAGATAAATCTTTCAGACATGCATCCATTATCAATGTATTTATTCATTTAATCATGACAATTTATATTGTATTGGTATTGCAACAAGGAATGATTTTGGGTATTTACTGAAATACACTCAAGGACATAAAAACGCATCACCTGGTTCGAAGTCAGTTGCCGCTAAATTTGTTTAATTTTATTGAAAAATGGTTTATATGTGCGTGTTAATTGATATTTTGTGCATATAATTCGATTTAGTTTGTACCAAAATGATACTTCGTTAATATTCGAGGATCCTGCAGGCATCATCACCTAGTATGCAGGGCAACATTAATCTACAAAGTATTCAAACAAACTTTCTGTCAATTGAAAGAAGTTACAATGCATGTACTTATGTTTCAACACAACAATCCTCTGCCAAAACTAGATCATCATAACCAAAGTCAATAAGAAATAAAAGAAGGTTCACGCATTTAGACAGGCGTTGGAAATCATCATGTTTCAAGTTTTATTAGTAAAATCGGCCAATTCACAACCACCTTATTTTATCGAACATGATGAAATCAGGTTGGTTAGTGTGTGTGTGTAATATTAACACACTATTACATGCATAGACTCTTGCAGATGTTTTCAAACAAAGATATAGCACGATTAACAAGTGTATTTGACATATCAATATAAACAAAGGCGCACATTAAGAGTAATGCAATGTAGTGAGTGCGTTTGCGGGATTCTCAGTAAATAACGAGATCATATTTTATTACAAATTAAATTGAATTATATACAGGAAAGATGAATTGATACCCACCGAAAAGTATTTAACAATGAAATATGTCCTTTCTGCAATATTGTAAATTAGGTAAGGTGATGCGTTTTTATGTCGTGAATACAGGAGGTAATATCGCGTCGTATTAGACTCGTGCATATTTAAGTACGCGCTGCTGAAGCATCAGTCTGACTGATTAAAATATCTTTGCTATCATTCAAAAGATACACACCAGTTCTTCGAATGACACGAAGTCATCCAAATATGTATTAGATACAGTACTAGTTTTCGTTCAAAAGTGTCTTCTTATAAGCGTTATTGTACAGTTTCGGAAGGACAAACAACATAATTGTCCGAGGCGAAGCCGAGGATAATTTGTTGTTCGTCCTTCCGAAACTGTACAATAACACTTGTAAGAAGACACTTTTGAGCGATAACAAGTTCTGTATCTGACTTATACTCCGACAAAAAGCAAAATGATCCCCAGAGAGACCATGGTTATCCAAAAGTTCCTCGCACAATCCATGAACAGAGCATCATTCGCAGCATAGAAAATATATTTCTAATGTAAAAATGTGCTTGGCCTATAATGTACCAAAGGGATTAAGTTAACTGTCCAAAAATGTCCATTCATAGGTTTAATTAGCTTGTGATTAAAATTCACACAAGTGTCAATGTGTTTATACACCTTATAAGTGCTTATAATACACTTGTATCTAGTTTTATTCATTCATTGATAAAGGACTTAGTGCACAAAGGTAGAAATTTATGCATCTTATTTTCACAATTGTCATATTTCTATGAAAATATTGGTATTGTTTTATTTCTAATTCACATAACAAGGTTATATTCGTACTGCCCATGTTGACGCTCACAGTCGTATTAATATATAGAATAAAGTTCACCTGATAGACAATTATAGTAGTTATTTGTATTCTGTATATATTCAGGTTTCATGTACATTTAATTAATTGTACAATGAATTTTTACAGCTAAACCTTAAATTCGCTTAAATTGTTACAAATACTTTAAAAAATACTGTAAAAGCACTGCTTTTCTTGGGAATAATAAGAAAATAAATTTTGCTTGGTATGAATATTCTGTAACTTTGCTTCAATTGCTATAATTAATTTCTACTTTTCTTGGTCATTACAATGATATAAATTTTGCTCCCCATTTTGCGGTTTACAAAACAATAAACAATTTCTCTAAAATTTGTTCTGGCCTAAATAAATCAAGAATATTGGAATTCATGATTTAGTTATCTACACTATTGATTCGAGTAAAAGCCACAAATAAGATGGTTTCACAATAGTACAGTCTAATATTGCACTATCTTTGGGTGGACTTACAATTTTCTAGCTACATGTTTTTGACGAGTAAAAATAATTAAATTTCAATGTGACAAAATTTGTGGATTTGGTGAAAAAGACCATTTCGTGGAAAGTTCAATGTAATTTAAAGGATTTTCGTGGTTGAAATCATCCACAAAATAAACGAAATTAAATGGCCCTCTAATATTATTGATTTTACAATATGTCATTTATTTAACTGTTCATGTAGTTATAAGCGGATTTGTCATGATTGACCAATTATTTTCTGAGTAAATGATTTGTACAAACAACTTTCTTACAAATCAAAAAGTGTACACTTACGAAAATAATGTACACTTTATCAATGGAGTCACAGGGCGTATCGGAGTATAAGTTGGAGGAATTATGAAAATAACAGCATTATACACAAATCATATATGCGACCATTTTACCAAGTTTCAAGTTTTTCTCATTTTTTATTCCATTGATGACACACACCATATATGGACCACTGTTATCAATACACAACACAAGCATATAATAATAAGGTGTACATTTCTCCATGGTATAACAAACAGGTGTAGCTAGATCATTAATAATTGACCACCAAATAAATATGCAGG
This sequence comes from Spisula subtruncata, assembly GCA_963678985.1. Classification (NCBI taxonomy): domain Eukaryota; kingdom Metazoa; phylum Mollusca; class Bivalvia; order Venerida; family Mactridae; genus Spisula; species Spisula subtruncata. Next base: position 11,317,500 of record OY787678.1, on the reverse strand, counting down.
CCCAGTAAATCCTGAACAAAGTAAAAACCAGTACCAGTAATAACCCCTATTGAACTTCAGACCTCAAATGTCTACATAAACTATCATATACTCTAAACCAGTCAAATTGTCTTGATTTGAATAAATATTTTCATTCGGCGACGTCGTAAATGTAGTTTTCGCTAAGTTTGATATAAGGAGATATATTATGGTGACCTATGTTTGATTTTAAAAAGTGGGTGGGGTAAGGGGATATCCTTATACATGTCGTAAAACGGTTTATAATTTTTGTTCATATTTATTTATGAAATTTACTAAATTCAGATTGAATAAGAATACATTTTTTTTGCGATATTACGTTTAGATAATTTGACGCCATCAATCTGAAACACGTGTTTTGGTCACTGTGCAATTCAAATAATGAATATTAAGACAACTCTTGTTTTGTGAGAATTATAATTATATGTCAATGTACAAAATGGGCATGTGATTTCAAAACTGAGCACGCCAAGCTCTTTGGACACGGTCCATTTAATGTACATTTCTAGTCTTTTATAATGACGGAATAAGAATATTAATTTACCCCACCTATAATTTCTTTCCTTCTCTCTTCAACACTATCCTGCTCTCTTTCTTACTCTTTATACACTATAAATCCTCAAAAAAATCATAACAAAATACACAGAATATTACGTTATACTACGAAACCAATCTATATAGTTGTATGTGAATGTAATATTGTATGTATATATGTATTACTATGTATATGTCTTATGGAAATAAAAACATTAAAGACAAAAAAAAGAATATTAATTTACCATTAGATAAATATGTGTATTTTACATGATAAATGTCAATTTAATCAAATCCGACAAAAATTAAAGAAATGTTTAACTTTTATGTTACCCGAGGACCCCTACCAAGCGCAAATATGACTCATTTTGTCGACAATTCAATGGGTTATAAACCTACATGCCTAAAGCCATATAGCTGATGATTAAATTCTCCGATGATAATACCAAAACTATTGTTCAATAGAGGAAGGTTGTGTCTTTTAGAAAATATACACATTCATACACATTTAGTGAAAATATAACAAGTTACAGAGGCATCATCAGAGCTTTTAAAATGCCCCTCGTACACGACCCCATTCGTCTAGACTGGACATACTGAGCATTTTAGTAGTTATTTGTTTTCATGATGGGATAGTTTTAATTAAGCTCGATATTATTTTTGTTCTGTGATGGCACGGGTATTGTGAATAGGTATTTCAAAGTACATACAGATGGCTTAGAAAGAGAAGGTCGTAAGTACAAAATCAATCAAGTCAGCGATATGATACGAGTCCATTATCCTGAACACAATAATTTTAACCTACATATTGCTAATTTTAAGAATGGTTCAAATAAACTGAAATGACGTGTGTCCTTGAATACGAGAAACCTAATTCAATACTCTCTATTGATTAAACTTTAAAATCAGTGAACACATTGTTTACGCAATTGCTACGCGATTCGTAAACAGCAAATCCCCGATATAAAAAAGTTAGCATATATTAGGTTGGAATGTAATTCTCGTACGCATTGTTTGATTTTACATGCTAGTTTGATGAATCACACTCTATATCCAGCATATTATTAACCCCTACCGCATTTAATGAAATAAATGTACAGAAAACAATTAAATCATTTTAATATGTAAGAAGAACGTATGCCGCAATATGTCTGTATAATGAAAAAAAAATATATTTTTAAAAATAATAAATCGCTGTCAACAACAACAACAACAACAGCAGCAGCAACAACAACTACATCAGCAGCAACAATAACAACAGCAACAACTGCAGTAACAACAACAACAACACTGGATGCAGCGGAACGGTATTACTAAAACACAAGCCTACATTTTTCTACGGAATATCGCCAATTTCTTATTTTATGCACTCATATAATCTCTCAAATTGATTAAATTGTTCTATTTAGTTCTTCATCAATTTTTGTATCACTGGTTGAATATACCTTCATCAAAATAATGTTTTAAAATCGTGTATTTGTATCTCTTTTTCGTTTTTTCATCCTAAAATGGACTTTTTGTGTTACTAAAGTCATACCTTTTGGCGACCTAGACCGCTCATTATGGCAATATACTTTTTCCGATAACATTTTGTGTATTTGTAGCATTCATAATTCTTATTAATGTCTAATATTGTTTAAATCAATTGCAAAGGTCGAACTTATAGGCTGGGCCTCTTTAAGCAGTTTTCGAATATAATCTGCACCAGTTATAAATATACCATACAATTAAATCAAACTTTTTAAAACAACATGCAGAATAAAAATGCAATAAAATTATCTCTTAGCTAACAAACTTCCCTTTAATAAACACAAAACATATGAATAAGATTTTTTCAGAATTATAACGCTTAATTGCGACGATACTCTATCACCAAGAATATTGATCGAAACACATAATTAAGGTCGCACACCTTTTAATTGTCAAAATATCGTATATGATCTGATCTAGTTAATGCCATTAGGTTAATTTACAGATTTAATTAGGCACGTTAAACATTGGTTTGCAGAATTAAAAATACATGTTCATGACCTAAAAAAATTGAAGCTATGCTAGTTTATCGTATATGTCGACAAAAACACATGTAACAGCTGACGACTATTATGTGCGTTTATCGATTTGTGAATAATGCTGACTCAAAATTCATGAATTAATAAAGCAATAACAAAAGATATACCTGTGTTTATGGGTCACAATGGTTATGATATTTCTCTGTAAATGCTAACATACTTAAATGCACAGAAGACCCACGATATTCTACATGTCAGTATTGTTTTCAATATCAAATATAGCACGTCTTCACAAACTATTATGCTAGTCTACGAATGTAATAATCAACAAAATTGTACCGGTAATATAAAATTCGTTTACTCTCGATGTCGTAATTTGTTAGACAGATATTAAAAATAAACCTCTAATATAATGGGAAAAGAGAAAAACAAACTACTAACCTTATCTTTGATTTGTTTAACCATATTGGTTTGATTTCTGTTCTACTTTCTACCTTTAGTTGGTTGTGTTCAAGTTGAAACACTATTAACGACTCGCAGTATGTGTCACTACTATAGACAACCTACACTTAAATAGTCCAGTCACTCGAAACGAGATCATTCGTATTTATATTTTACGTTACGCATTATTTGATCATTGATAAAAATAGCTTAAACGTTTACGGATGAGTGTTTAAGCTATTGAGTATATCGCTGGCTTAGAAGGTCGTAACTACAAAATCAATATAATGGAGAAAACAAGAAAAAAAACTGTCTGAAATTTACTGTTTACTTTTGGTAAAACGTGACTAGTTCCGATTTTCATGAAAAAAGAATCATAACAAGCGCCTTACGATGAAGATTTCAAATATGTGTCTGTCTTAAAATGTCGTAAGTACTTCTCATTCTAAACCGGTGATATGTTGCCAACGCAAATAACCAAAGCGTTATGTAGCGCTTTCCACGAAGGGTAACTAATGCATTCTACCTTTAATTGAACGGGAGGTAACTGAATGAAAGCGGTTAATAGCGCTTTGCTTAGGACACGGACACCGATTGTTCGGATCGCTGATCATCATGTTCATCAACAGGAGGATGAAATGCGTCAGGTTACAATTTGTGTATTTCATGTATGACTTTACTAGATGTTGTATTGTAAATGTAACCTACATGTATGAATATTTTGTGAGCGGTGTGCCGTGTATTTGTGTTGTGATATATTTTTTGTGTTCAGTGCTCGACTGGTTAAGTTGAGATCTGTATTCTCATGTCCGATTTTCTCATATATTTTTAATACAAACGGATCTTGTTAATATTAAACAAACCTGTGTAAAGCTCTTACTAATGTCAACGACCAAACCAAATGTCCCCACGACCGATACCTGCTTTCACTTGAAAAAGAATTACTACTATATAAAATACAACTGGTTGGTCATACCACGTGACGCTTCAGCAAAGACTACGTGGCGTGTTCGACGATTAAGCCCAGATTGAGCATTACCCATGCAACTGGAAAGATTGAAACAGAAAGTCAAGATTTTGCCGAAACACTCTCAACTGCTGTCCATACAGTTGTTTCGGTTTTTGGCAACATTCCGACCTATTTCACAAAATATAGTGAGTTGCATGGGTAGTGGTCATTCACGGCTTGAGGGTCTACATCAATGGCTTAGAATTAGAAGGTCGTAAGTGCCACTTACGACCTTTTAAGATTCATGCATATTTAGAATGAGCATCACAAGGCGCTTCTTATGAGCCCATTTTCAAATCTGAACTTGTCATGTTGACCAAAATGAAGTTGTTAAAGTTTGCTTTACCATAAGTAACGAGTAAATATCAGACAGTTTTTCCGTGTTTTCTCAAAATATCGATTTGGTAGTTACGACCTTCTAATTCTAAGCCATCGACACGTCTCGTGAAAGAATTACAGAGTTACGGTTGTTTTAACTTTTTTTACAAATAAATACGTGTAGTCTTGGTCAAATAAATAAAGTAAATTTCAAACAGTTTTTTTCTTTTTATCACCAAATATCAATTTTGTACTTACAACCTTCTCATTTTAAGCCAGCGAAGGTAGATACGTAATATTTTCAGGAAACAATCCATTTGACCTTTATTTTTTTAAATATATATTGCTTAGTTTGATTACTCCGCCGTGGTATTAAGTACAAGCCAAAATATTCTGTTTAGTCTCCGGTTGCAAATACTTACCTCAAACACTTTCAGGGTTATCTCTGACAAAGATATCCTTTTCCCCCATGTGTTAGTAAGACACGCGATGGCATTAACAAGACACCGAAGCAAAATTAACAAAAACTCATCAATTATTTATAGGACTGCTCCAACTAGATCAAAGATAACTTCAGATGGTATAGACAATGTGAGGTAGTTCAATAATGAGAAATTGATTATTGTGTATAGAGAAATCCAGATGGTTGTAACTACAAAATCAATAATTTGAGTAAACAAGAAAATCCGTCTTACAGTCACTCTTTAATTATTGGTAAAACAAGCATTTTCAACTTCAGCTTGGTCAACATGACAAGTTCCCATTTCATGAAAATAGGCTTATAAGAAGCGCCTTATGATACAGATTTCAAATATGCATTTATCGTCTTATATGATCGTAAGTGGCATTAATGACCTTCTCATTCTAAGCCAGTGAAATATGTATGTAAAATAGCTCATTATGCCACCGTACTAGATCGGTTTTTATTTCCCGCGCAAACAATGGATGAGTTACTGTTTTTAATGGATCACTATTTAATAGACTCAGTGTATAGAACATTTTCATTAATGTACGCGTATATTGATTGTATTGTTCAAACCCATTTTGCCAACTATTTTACAGAGACACTTGCGGGAGCTATTAATTAATACATGTACCTGCAATGTTTGAATTGGTCCAATCTAGCAATGACAATAGCTCGACTAAACGTAGTTTACGCGCACATGACTGGTAAACACCGTACAGCGGAAAATGACCCTACATCTGGCGTACGTGTACGTTTTTTACACGTTCCGTCAAACGAGGTTTTTTCGGTCCTGTATAATTGTCAAGAAATAACGAAACGAAAAATCAAAAGACTAAATTGGAGCTTTAAATTAAATCTTACAATACGTAAATATGTTCACTTTAAGTGGATCACATAAATATTTACAGAATATATATTAATTCATCTGAAATATATTTCCACTTCTTTCCGTTTTCGTCCGAAGTAGGGTGCTATTTCCGCTGTACGATGTCTACCGGTGCATAGGATTATGTTAACATGTTATGCAATAATGTTTTGTTGACTATGAGAAAAGCTTTTGTTTGTACTGAATCGTCTTTGTACGTGTATGTGATATTTTTGGGATTGTATGAGTACAGATGATTAGGCAATAGTGGACCACTATGGTCTTTATTTCCTATTGTGTTTCAAAACAAAACTTTTCACGATATATTTTTTTACAACAAGGATGCCAAATCCTTATTTTCTTTTAAATCACAACATTTTGTTTGAAACTTATAGTAAATAATTCTACAACAACAATTCTCGTGACATCACTAAATACGTCAGTAGCGGATCACTTTGGTATATAGCGAATCATTTTAGGATGAAAATAACACGCTCTGTGGCACTGACCACAGGAAAGTTCTTTTCTGTGTAAACTTTAGTTTTATTGAATTGACAAATAAGAAAATTGAAAATATATGTGGCTCAGAATGAGAAGGTCGTACGTGCCAATTACAATCTTATAAGACTAATGTACGTGTATATTTGAAATCTTCATCATAAGACGCTTCTTAAGAGACTGTTTTCATGAAAATCGGAACTTGTCATGTTGACCAAACCAAAGTCGAAAAAGCTTGTTTTACCATACACAACTGTAGGTAAAGAGTGGTTGTATTGCTTTTGTAGTTTCGACCTTCTCATTCTAAGCCAGCGATATATTCTTGAAATATACATTATTCGCATTAAGCCTTTTAAAAACTGCTATTTTAATAAGGTTACAAACCACTAAATGCCTCCGCGAACCAAAATAGGATACTCAAATAGTCCCTAAATAAACTTGTTATTGTGTTTAAATGGTAGTATGCTTTGACAAGGTGGAACTGGAATCATCTAATTGGGTTTACAGACTTTGTATACATGTATGTGATGTATTGAAACTGTTTTATTTTACATATTTTGAGATTTTGGCCAAAATACCAAAGCGAAAGTAGTGTAGGGTAAAACCCAGATTTGGTCGGTCCGCGCGCCTGTAAAAATATGTTCACCGCGTTGGTCGGACAAAATTTTTCTTATATGATACGTGACCCCCTGTTTTTTTGTATTTTCTTAAAGCTGGTAGCCCCTTCTTTTCATTGATATATGTCTGCTACCTGGCCATAGACTTTAACATGTATCAATCTGGGACTGACTATTGTAACCTTACATTGAGCTAAAGAACAAATTTATTTAGTGGTTTGTGACCATAAACTATAAAAAGGTATGAGATAATCGTAACACTTAACCCAACAAACCGAGCACAGAATTCAGAAACACCACAACACAGGAACACTGAGAAATGCTCACAAATAAACCAAAGAAACAATTAAAAGTCCTAGTCACCGCCGAAAAAAATGCTGGATGACCCAATTTCACAAATAAATTATAGAAAAGTGGTTATTGCACCAGATCGAATAAAATGCAGACAAGACCCGACCAAGTTACAAGGTAGGAATGGGGCGGGAAATAACATTACATATTTCTAGATGCATATTGCTCCAGAATATGCCAACGAGGTGACCCCAGCGACCAAACAAGGTATAACAGCATAGTGACTTAATTTAAAAAGTTGCTCTCCCCGCAAAAGGGGCAAACCGCAACAATAAAAGAGGGGAATACTATAGCCTTTGAAACCTCTCTGCAGAATGAGGCAATTTAAGCACTTTAGTTGATTCCTAAATATGGAAAGCATCATAAGATGGAAGAAAATATAATAAAACATCCAGACAATTTCTTGACAAAACGACCATTTATAAACAATAAATGTAAGATTTAAGGGGAGAAACTCTTGCAAAATGAGTATTTTGTTCATCATACATTTTACTAAATACTATATTGGGCCTACCATTATGACAGATAAAGTTAACATACTATCGTCGAGCATTGGTCATTTATTAAAAACAAAATAATGGTTTCAGAAGTCATTGATGATCGGACAATTATTTTGGGAGCGCTAAAGTTGCTTTAATTTTTTTCTGTGTATAGCGGATCACTTAGATTGACAAAATAGGATGCTCACTACATATTGATCAGTGAACTACAGACTTGATATTGTATTGCCTTATGGAAGCAAATAATTATGCCAAAACAAATAGACTCCTTCCATAGAGTTGTCTAAAACCTTGAGAGATCCCATATACCCCATGCTCCACTATTACCTGTACAACTTTACAAATGATAGATTAGTGTGGATATATTATGTGTGATTCTCGTTTGTTGTGTATATAATTAGTTGTGTAAGTTGGAATGTATTCATAAAGGTGTTCCACTTTACATTTGTATAGAAGGTGTCTACAGAATGTAATTAAAGTAACCCAATAAAAGACTTTGTTTTCAATTTGAAGTTTTCTACGACAGCTTCTAATTATCTGTCCAACCTACAGCGCACGCCGGTTTCTGGTGTTTAGCCAAACTGCTTCAATAGCACAGTTTTGATTAAGGTCTGATATTTCATCCCATTATGAGGTTGACTTTACGTACAAAACAATCACTATCAACTGTCAGGTTCTCTTTAAAAACATGTAAACAATGAATGTAACATCAGGATGCGAGTCATATAGAAGTGTTTCATACATTTCACTTATGTCCAGATTTGGTAGTTCCTCTTTGCCAATTTACGAAAGATGCAGTTTAGAAAATGTATACTTTAAATGTAGAATGTTCAATACAATTCCGTCGACTTTTGTAAGTACATAAGTAACCTATCATACGGGTATGAAGATTCATAAAGGGGCAGAACTCTTTGTAGACACACTTAATTTCTCGTTGTAGTTAACTTTTTTTAATTGTTTTGTTGTATTTGACGTTCAGTGAAATATGTTATTTATACAAGTTGTGTTCTTTCCTCATGTTTGAGGTCACAATTGGATAACCCCGTTTATTAACAATTTTTACATGTTAATGACATTGTACAAATAAAATGTGTGATAATTATAAAAATATAATAGCTGCATCAAAAATCTTGGATTGTCCAAAATGTGACACTTTTTGTGTGTTTTTCAAATAAGATGCTACAAAGTAAATAGTTTACTTTATTTAAATCGACCAAATTTATTTCAAAATGGTTTTCATCATCGATTTCTGTGTGTAAGTGCTCATGTACATTTTGTAAGCGGAGAAAGTATAAGATACGAGTAAGAGTGACAAGAAAATGATAAAATTAAGAGGGGGGGAGAGAGAGAGAGAGAGAGAGAGAGAGAGAGAGAGAGAGAGAGAGAAGGAAAGAGAGAGAGAGAGAGAGAGAGAGACAGAGAGAGACAGAGAGAGACAGAGAGACAGAGAGACAGAGAGACAACAAGAAAAACTGTCTGACAATCACTCTTTACTTACGGTTAAACAAGCCTTTTCAACTTCAGTTTGGTCAAAATGGCAGGTTCCAATTTTCATGACAATACGCTCATAAGAAGCACCTAATGATGTAGATTTCAAATATGCATTAGTCGTATAAGGTTGTAAGAGGGACTTACAACCTTCTCACTATAAGCCAGCGATATAATTGTTCAGTATTTTTCGTCCTTTTGTAAACGTGTTTTTTCTTTTCTCATACTAGTCAATAATTGTTGTTGTCACGATTCAAGTGAGTATTTGTATTGACTTGAGTATGTGCACTACTGTAGAATCCGGTAAATAAGCGCATAATTGAAAATAAGCGCACACAACCTTACCGTCAATCTATTTTGGAGTATAAGCGCATACTACAATTATAAGCGTATATTATTCGGCTAAAATATAAGTGCATATCGAAAATAAGTGCATAAAAAGTATCACTTAAATTTATATAAGCGTATGCACTTATTTACCAGATTCTACAGTATTTGTTCTGCTGAATACTATCTCTCCTGTCTAATATAAATATCATCTGACTTCATCACAAAAACGTCCTTCATTTCAGATTTTGTTAGTCGAATGTACTAATATTGTAATATGGCATGGCGAATTTGACACGATATTGACCTTTTAGTTAGCATAATTTAACAGGCTATATATTGTCTATATTTATAGCGCCGGTTGTATGTTTTTATAATCGGGGAATAATCGTTCGAGGTGTAATACAAACACATATTTGAAATACCGATACTGCACGATTAGCTTGCGGAAATAGATATACTAGTATTCAAGAACCTTGTAATACAGTCATAAATAAAGGTCAAGATCAGGTCAAATTCTCCAAACTATACATTATTAACAATGGACAGTTTCACTTACTTAGGACAATTTTATTCCAAATAATCAGCTTTAAATATAATCATTAATAATATAAAATGTACATGTTTACAAAGAGCCATTATCGCTATCCATTTTCATTTCCTAAAGTCATAGTCATCAAATATCTTTTAATGTTTCTAACAACTAAGGTGATCCCCTTTCCTTTGTCAATGGATAGCGATAATGGATGTTAATAGTTTATTTATAATTTCACAAATAAACAAAACAGTAATTGTTTCTCTATTATAAGAAATTTGATCTAATATAATACAACACTATTATTGTTATCAAATTCTTATAACACATAAATTATGCAGAATTACGTTCTTTTGCGTTTTTAAATAATAATAATTTCAAATATAAAAGGATTTGAAATGGATCAAACCATGCGAGTCAAAATAACACGACTATCTAAGGTAGGACATATAAAATCCTGGATTAATACAGTGAACTCAAAGGTTAAGTTGCATAAACAATCATGGAATAAGTACACTTTTATTTCCTTCAATTGCATGAAGAGCATAGTTTGTAATACAAAAGCAAAGTAATTATAAATACACATCAATACATAGCAAGTGGAATACATTTAGTTTCAAAATATTATAACTATCATAATATGTACATCATAATTAACACTATTACAACTGTACAAGTTGTACATTTGATTAGCCCGACGAATTTGACCCGATCCTAACCTTTTTATGCATGAAATATATCGAATATTAAATTATGCTAATCAAAAGTTCAGGTTCGTGTCAAATTCGCCAAGATATAATTATCACAATTCAGTTAAATGACAGATAAGTAATTTATTATGTACATGCATATTTTATTCATGCCTGGTAGCAAATGTCATTGGATGATAATGACTCTCTAACCTGTATCACACAGGACCACTGACAATATTTATATTATATTTGATGTTTTATGTTTCTAGAACAGTGTCACATTCCACTACTTAGAAAGGACTTCATAAAAGGTATACACTTTGTAAATGTGCTACCTCTATGAAACTGTGAAGAATTAAGGTACTACCAAATTCTACCAAAATATAGGCATCCATACATTTTGGTAAATTGGTAAGATTCAGTGATTTTGTTAATGATGATATTGTTTCAGGTTTCCCAGTACTATAGACAATACATGTCAGAGAATGGGGTTCTGCAATCATGAAACATCGATGTAAACGTATATACCTATCTTTAGAAGTACATAAAAACCAACAAATATACTGAGGAGCAAACACAATACTAGTACTATGTTCTATCGTTCTGATTATATCATATGTTAGAAAGTAAAACAGTGACATTATCACTCATAAACGACCGGAATACGCCAACTCACGTTTATATCATGTAGTTCTGTTATGACATACACGCCTATGGTGGAACTGATCAACAGGAGTGTACAACAGTTGAATGTTAGACAGCGTGTGCATGATACATTTTCAAATATGGTCAACCTATTTAGATCAACAGGAGTGTACAACAGTTGAATGTTAGACTACATGTGCATGATATATTTTCAAATATGGTCAACCTATTTAGCGTAAATAATTTAAGAGAAGACACCAATGTCTTACAATCCAATATACATCGTATAGGAATCGTTTTTCTGCACTAAATGGGTTTTCAAATACGTCAGTCTACATTAAATAAAATGTGTTTTTTTTCTAAATGAATCCCGGTGTGAAGATGAAATGTGTCCTCAAAACAGTCATTCCCTAATAAACGAAAATCCACGTATTTTAATATGAACTAAGGCATCGCCTAAATGAGGGATTAAATACACATTGGATATCTGCTAAGCTATGTTTCAGATAGAAACTGACCAAATATGAGTTGAATTTAGATGTTATACAATAGCCCTATGCAAAGATATTTATTGATCAGCAACTGATCACTTTTCCTCTTTAAATTTAAGACCAGAAATAATGATTATTCAAAATTTTAGATTGGCTATGTATCTGTGGTTTTTGTTTGGAATAAGTGTAGGCATCCCTAACCTGGAGTTTTACCTATATTATACTGATTTGTTATACATTGCAACGTAACGTCATGGGTCTATTTGGCGTAATTTTGGTATGACGTCATTTCCTGTTATTTGTGACGTCATGACATCACGTCTTGCATTGGCGCCGTGTATCCAGTACAGTAGCGTATTTCTTACTTCCCTTTGCTTATCTAAATAGTTTGTTTTATTTATTGAATATTTTTAAAGATGGTGATAATTCGAAAGAAAATGATGGGGGCAACCGTTTACAGATTACTTTTTTTTTATTTTCAAAGGACCATTCACCTCGGAAAACTGCCTGAAATTTTTGACCGGAAATAACTTTTTCTGAAAGCATTAGTACCTGCAGAGACTCGACGAAGATGCGCACGTGGACATTATTGGTATGGGTATTTACAATAGCCAGCTTCGCTGGCTATTTAATCCCCTATTAATAAACAGCCACAACTTATCGACGCGTTCCATTCAGATAAACAAAATGTATACCGATATTTGATTAATAAAAATAGGTGACCCAATTGGCAGAACTCATGTTTGGGGAAATGTGTATACGTTTTGACAAGATGATACATAAACAAAATATAACTAATTATATCACAAAACACGGGTAAGCAAATGAACAAAACAAATGGACATATCATTCCTCACGTTTCTTATGTCTGAGATTAGCATACATACATGCATGCATTTAAACGTACACTGTACATTATCATGATTATGTTAGAAGTAACGGTGCATTGTTACATGAACATCTAACATGTACTGAAGCCAATCATTTATTGGTGTTTGAACTCTTTGATAACATTGCAGAACTTTCTCTCTTCACTCGCAACACTAACATATAGAGCTTTCCTAGCGGGACAGAAACATATCGCACACGGAAATATTAATCCATCTCGTGAAGCAAGTATTATACTTGCCTCACTCAAATCATCAGACATTTCGTATATAACATGCTGCCTTCTGTTGCAAAGATACAAAGAGCAAGAAGGAGAGAAAGAAAGATCATGTGGTTCCTCAAGTTCATCATCCTTGTAAACATGTAACAATACACCATCCATACTCATACACAGAACGACATTATTATGCCAGTCGCTGACGTACATCTTACTTTCTGTACTATGTACGGCAATGTAAAGTGGAAGTGAACACTGTTCTAGAAACTGTGCATCTGGTTTGATTGTTTTCTTTAGTCCACCAGAAAGACTGAAGATCTGAAATTTCACTGGTTTCTTAAATGAAACATACAGTTTGTCATTACAATATTCAATAGCTACACACATACCATTCACTTTAAATGATCTCTTCACAGCAAGTCCTCCAGTGGTTGTTAGAATTCGGATCAATTGTTCATCATGAAAGGTGGTGGCCACTTCTTTGTTGGGAATGGAAGTAGTACTAACTGGACTGCTATCAAATTGAATATAACCTGTCATCTCGTCATTGTCAATGTCAATCATCTTCACTGATTTGTTATTGTAATCAATGATAACAAGTTCATTATCGGAAAGTAAAGTCATACCTGTAATATAACACTCTTTACTCTCCCCGGGATATTTAATGTTAATGTTTCTGTTAAAGTGATATTCGTCTTGATGTTGAGAATCATCAACGTCGTCAGATCCCTTGTTAATACTTAACGAAGCAATAGAGGTGGATGCGGCTGTCACCCGTATTGACGGCATTTTTGTTTGATCTTGTAAATTATGATTGTGTGTAGCTTTGCTTCTTGAATGTGTACGGAAACATGCATGGCAGTAGAATTCGTTGCAATCCGAGCAATAACCTATTGCCATCACATGATCACCTGCCGTGCTACATGGGTCACAGTCTATCTCACAATTAGAACTATTATACACAGATGCTGTAGCTCCGGCCATATGTTCCGACGACATAGAGGAGAACTTTCTAGCCGCTGATGTTGACTGGTCAGGTACTCCAGGTGTTGATTGAACAGTTGTTCTACTGTCGCTCGTTTTACGGGTTTTATTATTGGGTGTCTTAGATGCCATCTTTAAGCAGTTTGTTACTAAGTTTAAAACGTGTCAGTTTCCAAAGCCGTGTATTAAGGTTCTAAATTGCTCAGTGTATGAATTAAAACGTATGAAGTATACTGTAGTAAGGCTTAACGTCTTCGAACACAACAATGCGTGACTGAAATAGATATAATATCAAAATAATAACATTGTATGGTAAAAACTAGAATGTATGAAAGAAGACATATTAATATAGGTTGTTAGTTAGTTATTCAATATGTAAACACCTACCAGCATTTGGAAGTTTTTACTTCAATATTGTATAAGTAACATATTCACTCATTATTTGGAGTGTATTGATCAATACGTCATCACCATTTTCTTTAGAAAAGCTGACATCAGAATATTATCTATAATGAAGTCAGTGGCTTTGAGCGTATGTAAGACACTATTGAAAAAAATGTATCTTTCTCACAACCATACTGTGTTTGAAAAGCGACGTCGTTATAATAATGTTACGTTGCGATCAGCCACGTAGTGAAGTCGTTTGATGAATGATTATCAAACATTGTTGTTTATCAATCGTTTGCTTTGGTACATTATAGCAACTAAAAGAGTAAAGGTTAAGTATAGCGCACCCCTGTTGAAAGGGTCATCCCATTGAGACTTATGTGACACTTTTTTTTCATGATCACAATACCGGGCGCCTGACAGAGATGGACCTACGGTAAACATTAATTTAACTAGACAGTGGTTCACCAACGCCGCAATTTTAACCTTCGACGTCCCGCTTCTAAGGTGGACACGCTATTAAAAGTACAATTAAGGAATAGAAATACCCACTTTCATCCGGAAAAGGAAATTTTTGACAGAGTTACTTCCATTTGACCATCAACATAAAAATGATTTTTAAAAGTTGATAAATACCACGTTGTTGAGTAAAATCTCTTATTATTTTGTGGGTTTTTTTAATTTGGTGATCCAACTTAAATTCAAATTGACCATACTTTAACATAATTTGCACGTATACGTAAATTTCACGATAATTTTGCTTGGTTTACGGTTCACGGTTCACGGTTCAATGAACCTCATCTTTTAATTTTGAAATAAAAAACTTTATCTATTCGATCTTGAGGTACTCAATAGCATATTCATACAAACTTTCATGCAGAAATGTTCATAAATAAAAAGAGTTACAAGGTAAAAACACATACACACGTATAAGATTTGTTAAGTGTAGCTCCCTCATTGGTATTACTTATTAAAACTTTTCCTGCACTATGATTACATTTAACAAATGTCAAGCGAACTTGTAGTTTTTACCATTCATAGGTGGCAATAAACAGATTCTCGTGAACTTCCTCCGGACGACTCACACCGACAACTAAAACCAGTCTGTCAAGGAAACACACAATCAGACCTGAAACAAAGAAATATTTCACACTATTAACTAAATCCTGAAGTTTCAAAACTGCAAGCATTATTAAACAATGTCAGAACCTTGAGATGTATTGTACTCACACCAGTGCATGTCTTATACACAATTCTGACCGCTATTTGTGCAAAAACAAAATGTATTCGTGTGTTCAAATGTTTTACCAGCGGGCAAATTAGCTATAATTATACTGCCTCTGGATAGCAAAATATAAGCACTTTCCACTAATAACAAGCAAATAGGATGCAATCCATGCAATTGTTTCACTATCAGAAAAAGTCCGGACCCCACACGTAAAAATGCAATGAAAATATCATGCCGAGCCAGCCGACCCCAAGTTTCGCATTTCAGCTGCTATATTTTACATACAGGTCAGATGTCATTTTCTAGCACATCTCAATTCTTGTAAAACAAGACAAATTATTTCAATATCTTAGATTCCAGCTAAAATATTTTAAACGTACAGAAGCAATTTAATTTTACTATTGGCTGCTTATTAATATTTTTCTCCATGGCCAAAATAGCATATACGGCAGAAAAACCGTTAAGTGCTATCATAATGCACTGGGGATGCTTGCGAACATGGCAGATAAGCTACCTTTTTGTGCTTAAGAATGTCGTCGAAACAAGTTTTCTTAAATTGAACAAACCTTGTGCAAATGATAAAATATAAAATTGTTAAAAATACAGCCACATCAGTGTTAAGCTACACTTCCTCTGTATTAATTCGAACAACTGCAGTGCTTTCAACGCTTTGATCAACTTAATCTTCCAGTTGGACAGGTTGTTATTAACAAAGATTGTGCAATAAATATTTAGGACGAACTGTCGTCCCTATCTGCAGTTGGTCATGCTTATTAACTGATAAATAATTAGAACATCCATGTACTTGATAAATGGTTACTCAAAGTCAAAATGTGTACAAATTACATGTAGTACTAGCTGATTACAATGAGCGGGTAAGCTAAAACATGTATATAGCTATTTTAAGTAAGAATGTAGATTAAATATTGTAATGCACAAAAAATCCAAATGCATACTTTTAGGGCGGCATGGCCAAGCCACCAAACTGTGTCTGATTAAAGCTGTGTTCACACTAAAAAGTTTGTACCAACGTTTACATAAACGTCAAACTCCACCAGTAAAGTCATAGACAAATATACTAAAGTATTTCGTTGGAGAAGTCGTGTTCGTTGATATTTTATAAACACTAAAAAATGACTTTGTCGACGTGTGGTTATAAACGTTGGTTTTCGTTATTTGCCGTTTGTGAACGTTCTTGAGTTTTCCTACGTTTGCCTATATATAGTCAGAAATATAATAAAAAAACGGTGTATCGTTAGGGTTATCGCCAACCACGTAACAACGATAGTACAAATGTACGGTAGGGAAATTTCGATACCACGACAATGGTAAATATTTGCGGGAGCGTAATTGAACACTCTAACGAGACTGTGATCCTACAATAGATCATCAAAGCGCTTGTGACTCTGAAAGAACATGATGTGATTCTGTGGTAAATACATTGTAAATACATTATAAAGTAAATGACGGAGTAGCGCCTGTGACAGGTGTCCTGTGTCGGAGAAGGCTTAATCGAAGTTTTTGAAAAGTAATTTTATCTCTAAACGTAGACGGTATTCAATCCAAACAAACAAATATCCTGTATTTAGTTATTGTGATAATGATAGTTAGCAAAGCATAGTTAGATACTAAACTAAACGTGTCAAACAAACAAGCGGTATATCTCTTAAGCAGCTAGAAAATCGTTTCGTAGTACTTGATCTATGTCCATTATAAAAGTTGACCGCATTGAAACGATTCTCCGTGGTATGCAATCTTAGTCATTGTCTCGTTGAAGATATTAATAGGATACTTGTGTTTTCTTTTCGGTAAATATACAATTAATACTGCAAGGCGATATAAAATGAAGTCCTCCCCGTGGATAACCAAGTTTATCTATTTAAACACAATATCTTGTCAGTGATTTAGAACTCTACAACACAGAACAGAATACTTTGAAACGACGAACGTATTTTCTTCTACGGCTGTGCTTATCTTTTTGATTTTCGAAGCGCTCACCAACGCTGTAACCAACGTTCATAGTGTGAAGCCACTTTATAAGTTCAGTACACGGTACAACAAGTTACGATACAGTACACAATGGTGTCATTTTTGAAGACAAGCTCTTTATATATTGTCAATTCTAAAACTCTTTTATGCTTTATTTATGTTGATGATATTCCAGCTGTGGTAAAGAACAATCTTTTGTAATGTACAGATGATTCTGGCATTCTCTTATCAGGTAAAAGTAATTCATCTGTGGAAAAATCCTTAAAAGATGAACTACATCTTGTTAGTCAATGGTTATCGCATAAGCCACGATGCGGGATTTTAATAAAGCCCATTTAATAAAAACGTTATTTCACTACTAAGTAGTATAATAACTATGCAAATGAGCCGGCGGATCACTTTATTTAAAAATTCAAACCAGAATTTGCTATGACACTTCAATTCAAATATAAAAAATAAACACAAACCTACATTTTAACATAGCACACAATGCCCGTAAGTACAATTTGAATTTCAAAGTCACTTCTCTTTAAAATTCATAAATGTCATTCTAGAAATCCGAAGTTGTAATGTCGTCAAAACATATACATGACGTCACTAAGTACGAGGCGTTTCCTGGTTTTAGTACGAGTATTTCCCCTTACCAAGCATATTTCAAGAATGGATTCATAGAATAAAACCGGCCTGTAACATGATTACAATTCCAATATACCTATCTTAGTCCGGTTCCCTGTCCTAAATATTACAGTGGTTTAGGTCAGGTAGCAACCAATAATCGATAACTGCAGTGGTCAAATGAAAATGGCGGATGTACGTTAGTTTATATAGGCAATTTTAGAATATCTTCCTAAAGTGTATGTTACATGTATGTATGTGTCATTTTGATGTGACTTCGCATAGTAATGAAAACAAATAATGGTCTTTGCAATGATAGAAGTTTATTCGCTACAACAGCACTAATATCTGTAAAATAACGTTAAAAAATGATTAAAAAATAGTTTCAAGTGTTCGAGTTAGCTCAATCGGTAGAGTAACTGACTTGAAATCAAGGGGTCCTTGGTTCGATCCCTGTATAGGCCAGTTATTGTTTACATTTTTATAGATATTTTGCTTAATTTGTGTTATACACAGACTTTATTTTCTCATCATGTTTCTTATTCAAGTATAAACTAATCGCGTATAACGGTACATATAAACAAAATAAAAAAATAATGAAAATACTGGTATCAAAGCTCCAACATCCATGTTACTGGTTTGACGCTTAACAAACTGAGCTAACCGGGCATTTTATATCAGGTCCGATTTATATGTAGTCGTATCGAAACGGCACATACATAACACAAACATTTGAGGGATATTCTAAAATTCCCTATATAAGCTAACGTACAACCACCATTTTGTTTTTATACATGGAAGCGTCCATATTTGTTATATTAGGCCAGACCTATAATACAATGTAATAAAAGATTTAGGTAGGGGGAACCAGACTAATACCCATCATCTCGGCTCCAATATAATTTTTATAATATAAGATTCGTAACACTGAATTGAATTTAATTGAGGTGTAGCACTATGTTTAGTTGCTTATATATTGTTAACCGAATTACTCACTGAGCTTATTCTCTCTTAATTGGAAGCGGGTCTACATGTACTATTTTTACATTTAAATGGCTTATTTTGTTTATATGATAAACTAATCTTACAGTTGTGTATTTCCATATTGTATTTATTACACTCGTTGGATAAAAGTGATATAATACTCGACAGAGTCTCGTATTTTATCACGTTTATCAATTCTCGTTCAACCAGTGTATATGTTTCAATTCTTGATACTTGACTCACAACTGATTTATGAGAATGCGTTTACCCATTTCGTTTAATAAATTCAATATGAAAAGACACCCATTCAAGATTCTCTATATCACTTAACCTTTGTAAAACTGGGTCCATTTTATTTGTGTCTAAACATAGACTAAGGTCAAATTCTACCCTGAACATAACATGTAACGGTACAAATATTGAACCAAATACCGCGGTGAAATATCTGGGTGCAACTATTGACCAGGCCCTTTCTTTTGGTTCCATGACCAGATCAATATTAAAAAAAGTTAATGCCAGGTTAAAATATTTATACCGTACAAATTGTTACCTCACCCAACACACCAAGAAACTCCTTGTTGTGGCCCTTATCAAATGTCACTTTGATTATGCTTGTTCTATATGGTACCATGGGCTCACCCAGTCACTTAGATACAAGCTTCAAGCCATTAAAAATAAATTAATAAGATTTGTGCTTGATCTAGATGCTAGGTCGCACATAGGAAGTCAGAATTTTAAACTACTTAATTGGTAACCGGCCATGTAGCGTGTAGACCAGATCATTATGTGTCATGTTTTCAAAATAAAAAATAATACAGTCCCATACTATGCATGTAATTCATTCTGCAGGATTCTGTTCATTCATACAGAACAATGTTAAGTGATCAGGAAGGCTTTTCTGTTCCTAAGGTCAAAGGTTTTGGTAACAAATATGTTTTCTACTCTGGTATTTACCAATGGAACCAACTGCCTGCTAGTATAGCACTGACTCAGAATTTGCCTTTTTAAAGCAAAAGTCAAGAGATATTAGACAAATAGGTATACATTTTTAAGGTAGTTAAATGACATTTATTTATTAATTTTGCATTGAAGTCTTAAGTCATTTATATCTACATATTTTAATACGTATGTGATTACTAATGAGACAAACGTTCTAAAATGATAATATTCTTCGTGGTATCAATAAAGTAAGTTCTTATGTTAAATTAAACATGCATCCTCTCTCCGTCTGCAGGGTTTCATTAATTTCCATCCACTACTGACAGAGATATCCATTATTTTGCAACCTTGCGTACAGCGACTCGTCGCACATTAACGACGTACATGACGTCACGTACGCAAATTGTTAACTTTTAGGAAGTTTCATTGCTCCGAACAATCGCTTATATCTCTAAAACGATTGTATATATTTACTAATTATTCATTATTTATTTTTGACAATTGTTCATTTAACTAAAAGCAATATCAACAAAATGTTGAAAAATTATTCGATCATTTTCATTCTTAAGACAGCTCTCACATACGACTTCCGTCAAAAGAGTGACCATTAAAATTGACAGCTCATCTTATGCTTTTCTAATCTCAGCTTGTTATAATAGAATTTTCTTCTCGTCACAAACCCTTTTTCACTATCGATACATAATATTCCATACATACAGGTATTACAAAAGTTACCGATGGAAACCAGATAGATTCCATTACTTGAAAGAGCAGGACCAAAATTCAGAGACTATTTACAACGGTATGTAAAATGTTGCACCATTTTCATACTCATTGTCGGTTTAGTAAATGGAAAAAGTGTCATCCGAATTTTAGCCTTTTAGCGCAGAAATACATAAAAAACGAAAATAATGATTGCTTATTACACAATGGGGGAAACGTATTGGGGCGGAAGTGGATACACCGACTATTTCAATGGCCGATTTACGTCGATTCGGTAAGTAAATCTTGACTTTTCGTTGCTTAGTAAGGCGTTTGAAATAAAAACAAGCTGACCAAAGTACCCGGCCAGGTTTCTAGTTTGCGACCCATGGTTGTTTTCCCTCCAAGCACCTATAATTAAGCAGAACACTCGCGCAAAGTACCGTTTTGGTTACAGATACCCTGATTTGTGAATATTTTTATCTGTAATATTTCCTATTTCTCCCGATTTTCATGGTTTATGGATTGTTTATTGGCCTAGTTTCATTATTTGTATGATTATAAGTATGCATGTGCAAAAAAAATTGCGATTCCATAATATATTGAGGCAAAACACACGAAAGAACCGCTATGATACCCCTGATTAATGCCGTTTGGGGCAAACACCCCTGACACGTAAGAAATGTGGTATAATAAAAACAACATTCGACTTGTATTTGTATTTGTATTTTTCCATCTTAACCCCGACCATGTTCCGATTTGCCCCGTCCATATGTATGCGCATATTTTGATAACCAATCGTCCAGTCTATGAAGTGCCTCTATATTATATGAGTAATGCCATGCTTGATAAAAAAATACGTAATTAGTTTGTACAATTGCTGAATTTGTGAGAAGCCCTCGTTAAAAACAAATGACCGTTCTGACTTGCCCCGGTGTCCCCTACCCGTATTGGTACCCTGTCTGCAAAACGCTGTATCGTATCAAATTACGTAAAATACCTACGTTCGATTTTGTTGTGGCACCGGCATCCTCTCTGTGTGGTTCAGCTGATTGGCACGGGAATCCTCGCTGTGCTCACAATAACTATAGCACAGATTGGGTGCCGGTGCCAAAGCAGAGAGGGTTCCGGTGCTACATTGAATCGGAAAGTAGGCTTTTTTTAATGTTATTTCATGAAAGTTAATATTTAAAGCATTAAGAGGCCTGATTGGTTCAAGGACTTTCTGTATCTTTGGCAAAATCGTCGGTTTTCGTACCTCTCCTGTCGAGAGGGTGCCAATACGGGTAGACACCGTGAACTGTTCTCACACACAAGCATGTACATGCTATTATCAAAACAAAGTGGATTTTTAAGGGTTTTATTTGATATTTCCCATGTTAGTATAGAATTTCACACTTTCTATCGAACTCCATCATCCATGTCATTGTCAACTGTTTAATCGTTGAAATGCTTGGTCCTATCATCGAATCCACTGTTGTAGGTATGTGTTCTTTGTCAGGTCTTAGCAGGCAGCATCAACTACATCACGTGATCAGTCTACGGGCTGTTCTGCAAATAGAAAACACTCTTAGAATGACCATAAACATTGTGAATATATAATTTACAATTTAACACAGTGGCAGATTAAATGTGTATGGCAAGTAGATATATGTGTATAGCTTGAAAACATATTCCTGTTTCGGCATTATATAAACTTATCTAGTATTTACAATTTACATTTTTTATCATTTGCGCGTAATATTTAGTTAATGATCAAGTCGAATGTTGTTTTTATTATACCACATTTCTTACGTGTCAGGGGTGTTTGCCCCAAACGGCATTAATCAGGGGTATCATAGCGGTTCTTTTGTGTGTTTTGCCTCAATATATTATGGAATCGCAATTGTTTTTGCACATGCATACTTATAATCATACAAATAATGAAACTAGGCCCATAAACAATCCATAAACCATGAAAATCGGGAGAAATAGGAAATATTAAAGATAAAAATATTCACAAATCAGGGTATCTGTAACCAAAACGGTACTTTGCGCGAGTGTTCTGCTTAATTATAGGTGCTTGGAGGGAAAACAACCATGGGTCGCAAACTAGAAACCTGGCCGGGTACTTTGGTCAGCTTGTTTTTATTTCAAACGCCTTACTAAGCAACGAAAAGTCAAGACTTACTTACCGAATCGACGTAAATCGGCCATTGAAATAGTCGGTGTATCCACTTCCGCCCCAATACGTTTCCCCCATTGTGACAGTCCCACAGCTTTCATTTGTAAACGCAATATATGAAATCAGTGACCATTAAACAATTTAGTTTAACACGGGTAGTTGCTTACTTTTTACGCTGCCATGATTATTGTGACATACTTTCTGCGCGGACGGATACATTTTTACATGTTGTAGCTTTTGTTCTGGTTCCCAGCTTACATTTCAAAAACCTGTTAAATTCGCGTATTTTGTTGGGAAACTATCTGCGAAGTGTCTCGAAATGCAGCATCGCTATGGACCAGCGGCTGCGCCCCTAGTCCAAAAACGAACAAACCTTCATCAAAAACGTTTTAATCAACAGTTATGAGATGTTTTATCGTCATGTCAAGTTATTTTGATAAATACACTCTACCGCTTTAAAAACGCACCGCTATAGAAAGTAATCAAAAATTGTCAAAATCATGTTTTGCTAAAATTAATAGTTTACTGGGTTTGTTCTGTTCATAAGCTTGACCTAATTAAAGAAAAACGATTTTGTTTTCATTCGGAATACCCCCACCCATAGAACTTTTGCGATTGCGTCGACCTATGTGGTCAATATTGACTTTAAACTGTGCGCTGTTGGTTTACACATTGAAAAAAAACATCAGAAGCAGTATTTGCTACATTTTGTAATGGTATTTTTATGCTGCGAGTATCTCGAATATTTGTTCGGATGATTGTGCCTTCGCTTCCAACTGAAAAGAGCATCGATGCCTTAGCATGGTGGTTCAGCTGCCTCCACATAACGAATTTGGGATAAGAACATCGGTTCCTAGCGAATAACACAGTCAAAGACCGACCTGGATAAAACAAGCTTAAGGAATTGAGCCCGATCTATGAGGAAATATGACATAGGTTGTGTCACTGTAATTGGTTCCGCATGGCTGACCACAGTGTCAAAAGAATGTCGGGCGTCAATAAACAAGCCAAAAGTACATGATTGCATTTTCATAACTATTCTTTTTATAATTGTCAATAAAATGGAAAATCCTTTTAGTACACTTTTTAACGAGTTTACTCGCGTTTAGAGCCCATTGTCCCAACTTTTTGCCTTCAAGCTCCTTCATAGTGTTGATTTGAGGTGCCATATTCGCACTGCGGGAAACACCCTGACAGTCTGATGCTAATAACCAAGATTTTAAGTTCAAATTAGGCTTGATTCCATCTTAGGTTCACATAATGCGCATATCTGGACCGCACTCGGTGGTATGGTATTAGCCTGACAGCCAAAACCACATAGCATTTATAATTCAAGTTTAAGCTTTGTTTTGATGGTTAGAAACACCACATCGAACATAATTCTATCCTATTACGTAATTAAAATTATTCTTTATGAGGAGAAACCACGCACATGCATCAATGTAGCTGGCTCTTATAATTGCTTTTGAAATTGCGACTTCCACTTTCATGGGCTACTGTGTTATCTTTGTCATAATTTATTTTAAACTCGTAATAATGGCATGAAAATCACACAACTCGTTGTGTATAGACTGAAGATTATCAATCCGAAAAATAAATAACCATAGATTGACGTTTTCATCACTAAAACCGATATTTCATATGTGGTGCGTTTTTAAAGCGGTTGAGTGTATTCGAGGAAAATTTATTAAAATACAAGTAGACTGCTTTTCCTTGCCATATGGTGAAAAAGGGGGACGATTTGTAGTGCGATGACATAGCGTAACATCATATATTCGACGTTGCATTAAGAAAGAACTACTTATTGCAGAATATTTATTTAAAAAGAAAACATCGGCATTAAATGCAGCAAAATTAATAGGGGATTAAAAATAGCCCGCGCAGCGGGCTATTTAAAATACCCACACCAATAACAGGTGCCACGTGCGAATTTTCGTTGAGTCTCTGCCGGTACTTATGCTTTCAAAAAAAGTTAGTTCCGGTCAAAAATTTCAGGCAGTTTTCCGAGGTGAATAGTCCTTGGAATAAAAAAAAAATAGTAAGCTGTAAACGGTTTAGCCTATCGTTCTCTTGCGATTAATTATCATTCTTAAAAAAATTGTAATAAATAAAACAAACTATTTTTAAAAAACAAAGGGATGTAAGAAGTACTTAAAACACCGTATTAAAGATTAAAGCGCCGTATTCGAAACATCGACAACCAAGGGAAGTCATTCTAGATAGTGATTTACAATAATTGTAAACATTCAGTTCAAGGTCGTTCATACAAGAAGCATTGTGAACTAAAGTTTACTTAAGCCTACTTCAGACGTTAATTATCCAAAACAAATAATTATCGCATATCTATTTAAATGGATTGATTCCGGATTGATCACCATCGGTAGCTGGAGTTCGGTTCGTGGGAGTATGACACTGCGGAGCACAATTGTGTGATGTTTTTTGTGGTCTTGTATGATTGACTAGGCCCCCAATTAACGTCATACGGTGTCGCTTTTGCAATATCTTCAATTTTCCAAGGCTTGAAGCTGATGTGATACTATGGACTGGACGAAATATGGTTACAGTAGGTTTAGAAATTATCCCTGGACTAATTGAAACTGCTCTCAAGAATACAGTTAGGCCTACAATAAAGGTATGCCATAGATTTTACTCATTTTGAATCAAATTATGACAATTTCATTTTGAATGTATTGTGTACAAAAAGATATTTACATTGTACCGCTAGGTAAGCGCTACCAAGTGCTTTCGTTAGAAACGGGGTGATTTGGTTGCACTTTTCAGCGCTATGTAATAGTCAGCTAGCCACAAGCGCTTGCTGCTTGCCGAAATAATAATATATTTTTCACTTTTTCCGATATACAGTAGCGCATATTTTAGGAAGCTGTTTCTAAGCATAGCGCTCGATAGCGTGAGTACTGTACATCTCACGCAATGTTTGCCTAAAATCGTGCATTTCTGCGGTCAGGGTCAAACAAAAATTTTACTTGCATCTCTGCAGCCGCAAAGCCTAAAGTAAAATAATTTCACTCACAGTTGCATTAGCAGGCTTACTTGCAAAAAAGAGTGACCATAAATCGCCGCAATTACAACGTCACATCTAAACATGTCGATTATTTACTCTATCCGCTTGGGTAAATAGGTCAAATGCCTTATGTAGTCACTATGTCACAAATTTGGCCTTATATTCCAAAGCCTTTAATCAGAAGGATATTCTTTTAAAAATCAAGTTCAATATTGTGACATCCGGGGTCAAAAGTGTGTCACTAGGTCAAGTCCTAGAAATTTCTTGTCACGGTAGACAATAGAGATAAAAATGTTTGTCTAGGTCAAGTTCAATTATAGGTCTTCTGGACCGGGGTCCCTGATTTTTGGGCTACCCGACTTCCCGATAATCGCTGATAACCTGTGGGACTGACGATCTGACAGACTAAAAAAAGTCGGTCTGACTGTCAGACTTTTTTCTGCTAAAATCAACAAATGCAGTTATTCCCTTTTAAGGCAGCGTTTACCCATTAAAAGAAGGTTTTCCTTGTTTCCAAGTACTTTTATCATGATCTCAGTGTAAGACTTTGTTTTCCGGTTGTCATTTACCAATAATTCAATCGTTTTAATGCACAAAGTTTTCCCTCGCGAAATCATCGAGACTTCAGAAAAAGAGTACAAAAACACCAAGTTAGAAAAAAGTTTCAGCTTTGCGATTGGCCTAAGAATTTATTATCGACCTATCAAAATATGTCTTACACAAGACACCGCATTGTCGCAAAACCAGGCTTTCTATACGGGTGTCCGCCTAATGATGGTTGAAAATTCTTGAGAAACATAGGAGTTGAGCACAGAATTAATTGCTTACGCTGCCTGCCCACACATTTGTGGCTATACCCAAATCTAATAACCAAGGATTCTGAAGCCTGGTTAATAAGTGTAGAAAGCATGAATATGCCAGCACAAAAAATAGCATTTCATGAAAAATGCCAAATGCAAACTGAACTTATTGACCGGAAACCTCTTTTGTATATTTTTAGTAACGGTGACCATGACCCTTTTTGACCCCAAATACAATCTCAAGCTAGGTATCCATGCAAGCTTGCTATATACAAAGTATCATTAAGATCAGCCTATCCAAGCTTCAAGGTATTGACTGAAACCCCTAGTTAAAAATTGTTTGACTTAGCTGCCTGCCCGTCATCTAGTCCGGGACCCATTGTCCCAATCTAATAAGGAGGATTTTTCGTTGGAAAACCTTGAAAAAAATACACGCGATAATGTACCCAGGAAAAACGTACCCAGGATAGAAACTGAAATTGTTCAATTCATCGGACGGCTAATTGAACAGTCTGGGTACGGTACCCTTACAGAAAATATGCTCTCTGACAAATGTGTAACATGTGTGCAGTTAACATGTATCAAATATGAAATGAATATACTGCGAATGCAGTCTTAAAGGGACTGTGTCATGTTTTAGCGTATAGCAAAAATCAAATAAAATTGTTAAATATTTACTATATTTGGCATAGATGCCTGTATATCCCATAAATAAGCACACTGGTATAAATATAACTTGTGAAACATTCTTTAAGTATTTTACCTAAAAAAATTCTATACCATATATCTGAAATATAGCTTAGCAGTTATCCAACATCTACTATTTAATCCCCGTTTAGGCGGTGCCTTAGTTCATATTATTATACTTATCATGGTTCAAGTACCTAAAATGAGAGCATTTGTCTCATTACTTTTTGATCATCCCACGTATTTAAGTAAATTTGTTATCTTTCATTTATTAGTTTTATTTATGTCAGAGTTATATACTATTTTTATCATTTCATTTATTAATTACTTTAATGTATGCCAGATAGAGTCTTTTAGTATTGGTAAATTCTTGTGTTTAACTTAAACTTTTTTTTTAATATAATTTGATTGTTGATACACACTATCTGTGACATTACATGTAATACTATTTATCCAGTCACTTCCGGCCAAATCAGCCCGATAACAGGGTGCCGGATAACATTTTCAATAAACCGTCAAGTGGTCATGTGACTTGTAATAAACCGTCACCTCATCACGTGATCTGACGGACTTCTTCTTAAAGCGGGGTCGCCGGCTGAAACTCTGTATCCGAGGATGAGGTTTTCCTATTTAAAATGAGCTTGGGTCGATCAATAATTGTTCTACGACTTACCTGCGTGTACATGACGTTATCAAGATGTCCGACGTTGTTGTTTTGTCGTGACGTCAGTGAACGAACGTGACGTTACGCACAAATAATGAAAAGGCAAATAAATAGTCCGACTTTTATTCCCTTTTTAAAGCAGATGTAGTGACCGGATAAATAGAATAATAGGTTAGTGCCGTGGAGTGAGTGAAAGTTTATCCGGCTCGGCTGCGGAAATTATCGGATTCGCCTACGGCTCACCCGATAAATTCCTCCGCCTTGCCAGATAAACTTACTCATCCACGGCACTAACCTATTATTCTCTATATAGAATGCCCAACGCAAATCTTTAAAGTCAACACTCAAAGATCACAGTGGAAATAAGAGATATCTATTTTTTTGTGTTATCCTTAGTGCTGGTGTGCCTGTCATGAGTACTTATGAATGCATGCACGTTAAATTGGTTTTATTATGTATAGTTATGAATTATGAAGTAGAGATGTAAGATGAAATACATTTTGTATGTTTCTGTCCTCTGTACAACAACCATGACGTCGCGTCACAAGTTGGAGCTATTGTCATTTTCGCGTAATTTATTTGCCGAATGGTGCAAATGCAAATACGCCTGATTCAATAACTATGATATGTTTTATATCAATCGAACGAAGAAAATCAGCACAATCGAACTGAATGTATATTATTTTAGTTTTATTACAAAATCCCACCGTTTTAGGGTTTGTAATAACCAGAATTTGCTGAAATATCACTGTAGAGATGTAACATCCAAGCTCATTGATCTACGGAGGTTCCATCTATTATCAATATTGTCTTGGGTGACTTTGTCAGTTTTGTAATTGAGAAATGTTTACTGTACAGAGGGTCGCTCTGGAGAGGTACTGCAGTATCAAAATTCAGGTTGTCATAAATGTTGAAATATTGTGTTATGGAGAATCTTAATTTGTGTTTAGTATGAGACGTGGAAGAAAGGAAACCAACAATGAAAAGGGTTATCTAGAAGACAACAGGTATACAATTTACACAAACCCTAAATTCCACCCGAGTGTTTGCCGCATCAGTCCGTCAAACAACACAGTGCAAGAACCAAGCGACAAGACTAGAACAAGGGACAATACACATCTAAATGACACAATATAAACGAACTATTGAAAGATACGAGGCAGCCTTATGCTGGACAGACAAATTGCAGCAGAACATGTACAATAATAATACAGTTACAGAATGGAGGGCCCTAAGCCAAAAATTGTTTTGGGGGTTTTCTTTTTTACTATAAATTGGCAAAACATACATAAAGCAAGGCTATCAATGAGGCTTCCGCCTTGGAACGGACAGCGACAATTGTCACTGGGGGTTTAAAAAAAGTTTATGGTGCACCAAACCTCACACTTACCTCATCGACAACCTGATAGAACAGGACAGTGTTTACAAGTTTACAAGTTTACAATGTTCAAGTTTTTGCGTGGAGACAGATACTATCAAATGTAATACACTAATATTGTATAACTTATACGAGAATCATTCAATATATTCGGAGACCATCGTTTTCATCTAAATATCAATATGTTTCAATAATAATTTCTTATATCATTACAAACGATAACTCTTATCTACATTCAAAACAAATTTATCTTCATTAATGTAAACCAGTAGCACATTAGCAGCCGTTGTAATACCAATTGTCTCCGAAAGTCTGTAGTTTAATGTGATGTATGTTTTATTTTTCTGTCCCATTGGGTATTGAAATGATAAACTCAGTCAACGAATTTATTGAAGGATCCTCGTATGAACAAATACGATTCTTATATTGTTTTGGTTTCTTAAGTCGTTTGATAATCTAGCAGGGAGAGACTAAGTGACAAAGCACTTTATGAGATTTAAGAAATCCACACTTCTAGAGCTTCCAGAAATCATCACTATTGGAGCTTCCAGAAATCAATACTTAGTGACCTTCCAGAAATCAGCACGTTGTAAGATTCCAAAAATCAGCCCTTTGTGAGATTCCAGTAATCAGCACTGTGGGATTCCAGAAATCAGCAATTTGTGAGCTTCCAGAAATCAGCACTTTGTGAGATTCCAGAAGGTAACACTTTGTGAGATTCTAGATACACCACTTTGTGAGATTCCAGAAATCTGCACTTTTTAGCTCACCTGTCACAAAGTGCGTCCGTCCGTCCACAATTACTAGAGGTCACAGTTTTAACTTAATCATTATGAAACTTGGTCACAATGATTATCTGAAAAAAGTCTAGGCCAAGTTCAATCTTGGGTCATCCGGGGTCAAAAACTAGGTCACAAGGTCAAATCATAGAAAAACCTTGTGAAGTCACTAGAGGTCACAATTTTGGCCTAATCTTTATGAATCTTTGTCACAATGAGCATCTCAACAAAACCTAGGTCAAGATCGATATTGGGTCATCCGGGGTCAAAACCTAGGTCACCAAGGTCAATTCATACAATTACCTTGTGTAGTCACTAGAGGTCACAATTTCAACTAAATCTTTATGAAACTTGGTCACAATGATCATGTCAACAAAATCTAGGTCCAGTTCGAAATTGGGTCATCAGTGGTCATAAACTAGGTCATTAGGTCAGAGCTTGGAAAAACTATGTGTTCACTCAAGATGTCACAGTTTTTATTCAATTTTCACCAAACTTGGTGAGAATGTTGTTCTCCATGAAGTCTAGGCCAAGTTAGAAACTGAGTCATGTGGGGTAAAAAACTAGGTCACTAGGTCAACTCTTAGAAAACCTTGTGTACACTCTGGAGGTCATCGTTTTCTACCAATCTTCATGAAACTTTGTCAAAATGTTGTTCTCTATGAAATCTAGGGCAAGTTATAAACTGGGTCATGTGGGGATCAAGAACTATTTCACTAGGTCAAATCTTAGAAAAACCTTGTGTACACTCTAGATGTCACCAATTTGATCCAATCTTCATGAAACTTTGTCAGAATGTTGTTCTCCATGAAATCGAGGCCAAGTTGGAAAATGGGTCATGCGGGGTACAAAATTAGGTTACTAGGTCAAAGCTTAGTAAAACCTTATGTTCATTCAAGAGGACACAGTTTTGATTCATTTTTCACGAAACTTAGTCAGAATGTTGTTCTCCATGAAATCTAGGCCAAGTTCGAACCTGGTTCATATAGTGTCCAAAACTAGGTCACTAGGTCAAATTTTAGAAAAACTTCTGTTGTATTGATACCTAGACCAATGTGCAACAGGTGAGCGACCTAGGGCCCTTTGTGCCCTTTTGTTGAGATTCCAGACATCAATACTTAGTGACCTTCAAGAAATCAGCAATTTGTGATATTCCAAAAATCAGCCCTTTGTGACCTTCCAGAAATCAGCAATTTGCGAGACACCAAAAATCAGCACTTAGTGAGATTCTAGATACAGCACTGTGCGAGATTCTAGAAATCTGCCGTGCGCGAGCTTTCAGATATCAGCACTTAACGAGCTTTTAGAAATCAGCCCTTTTGTGAGATTCCAGTAGTCTGCACTTTTGTGAGATTCCAGAAATCAGCTTTTATGAGATTCCAGAAATCAGCAAATTGTGCGATTTCAGAAGGAAGCACTTTGTGAGATTCAAGAATTCAGAAATTTGTGAGATTCTGGAAATCGGTACTTTGTGAGATTCTAGAAATCACAAATTTACGGGCTTCTAGAAGTCATACCTTTTGTGAGATTCCAGAAATCTGCACTTTAGTTTTGTGAAATTCCAGAAATCCACTTCACTATGTAAGATTCTAGAAATCACCACTTTGTGAGATCCCAGAATTCAGTACTTTGTGAGACTCCAGAAGTTAGCACTTTGTTAGATTCCAGAACTCAGCACTTTGTGGGATTTCAATAATCAGCACTTTGTGAGATTCCAGAAATCAGCTTTAGTAAGATTCCAGAGATCAGCACTTTGTGAGATTCCAGAATTCAGAAATTTATGAGATTCCAGAATTCAGCACATTGTGAGATTCCAGCAATCAGCACTTTGTGAGATTCCAGAATTCAGCACATTGTGAGATTCCAGAAATCAGCACTTTGTGAGATTCCAGAAATTTTACAAATATTGGTTATTAACAAAATATGATCAAACAAACCGAACACAAAGGTGGTCAACACGTGTGTTGTCACTAGGTAGGTGTAGGGCAATGGTTGCATAAAAAGTATGGCATATTTTGGTTAAACCTGTTTTATGTTTACATTATTTTGACAAATAGATGTCTTATAAATATCTAATGGCAGATCTACCTATAATCACCATAACACTTCTGGTGTAACAGAACAAATCAGCGTTAGCTAATACATAACTTCGCATATTATCGCCTTCGTGACAGGGGAAATTCCCTACCGTGTATCAAGGGTTCTGATTGGCATAGACAGCTTATACGATGAGTCAATATGTTTTCATATTCACTTCCCGAATCCTATACAATGTATAATGTAATCATAAACATCCAACCGGATTTTGAATAAAGTTTCATAACATTTCAAATGGAAGCCGTATTATAACTAGAATAATCACAAACGTAATCAGATACCCGTATATTGTGTGGACGTTTAAGGTATTTAAGTTTAGGTTGTTTACGTGGATGTGGTTTTTAGCTCACCTGAGCACAAAGTGCTCAAGGTGAGTTATTGTGATCACTCACCGTCCGTCGTCCGTCCGTCCGTCTGTATGTCCGTCCGTCCGTCCACACTTTCAAACGACATCTCCTCTGAAACCATTTGGCCAATTTTGATGAAATTTTGCCAGGATGTACGTGGCATTGGGGGATTAAGTAATTGTTCAAATTATGGCCCTGGGGTCAAAATTGGCCCCGCCCCGGGGGTCACCGTTTTACATAGACTTATATAGGGAAAACATATAAAAATCTTCTTCTCTAAAACTACAATGCCTAGAGCTTTGATATTTGGTATGTAGCATCATCTAGTGGTCCCCTACCAAGATTGTTCAAATTATGCCCCTGGGGTCAAAATTGGCCCCGCCCCGGGGGTCACCATTTTACAAAGACTTATATAGGGAAAACATATAAAAATCTTCTTCTTTAAAACTACAATGCCTAGAGCTTTGATATTTGGTATGTACCATCATCTAGTGGTCCCCTACCAAGATTGTTCGAATTATGCCCCTGGGGTTGAAATTGGCCCCGTCCCGGGGGTCACCGTTTTACATAGACTTATATAGGGAAAACATATAAAAATCTTCTCCTCTAAAACTACAATGCCTAGAGCTTTGATATTTTGTATGTAGCATTATCTAGTGGTCCCTTACCAAGATTGTTCAAATTATGCCCCTGGGGTCAAAATTGGCCCCGCCCCGGGGGTCACCGTTTTACATAGACTTATTTAGGGAAAACATATAAAAACCTTCTTCTGTAAAACTACAATGCCTAGAGCTTTGATATTTGGTATGTAGCATCATCTAGTGGTCCCTACCAAGATTGTTTATATTATGCCCCTGGGGTCCAAATTGACTCTGCCCCGGGGGTCACCAGTTTTACATAGACTTATATAGGGAAAACGTATATAAATCTTCTTCTCT
Source organism: Spisula subtruncata (assembly GCA_963678985.1). NCBI lineage: Eukaryota > Metazoa > Mollusca > Bivalvia > Venerida > Mactridae > Spisula > Spisula subtruncata. Next base: position 11,283,887 of record OY787678.1, on the reverse strand, counting down.
AAAACTACAATGCCTAGAGCTTTGATAGTTGGTATGTAGCATCATCTAGTGGTGGCCTACCAAGATTGTTCAAATTATGCCCCTGGGGTCAAAATTGACCCTGCCCCGGGGGTCACCAGTTTTACATAGACTTATATAGGGAAGACATATAAAAATCTTCTTCTCTAAAACTACAATGCCTAGAGCTCTGATATTTGGTATGTAGCATCATCTAGTGGTCCCCTACCAAGATTGTTCAAATTATGCCCCTTGGGTCAAAATTGACCCTGCCCCAGGGGTCACCAGTTTCTATATTTACGCTCTACCTTTGTTAGTCTAAATTGTGCAGGGCTTCATTTATAATCAGGTGAGCGATATAGGGCCATCATGGCCCTCTTGTTGGAAGAATGTTCACGATCAACCAAATGTACTACAACTGTGGTATGTAAATGTGATGTTATCTATGCAGCTTTGAATGACAACTTTGAAATATAAACAGTAAATATACTATATATAGTAAAACTTCGATATCTCGAGGAGTATCTTGACAGTTAAAATGCTCGAGATAAACTGGGTGCTCGAAATAACCCAAGAACATGCATTGGTGATAAAATGGATTCTGGTTTAAAATTTGCTCGAAATAAACCGGGTGCTCGTGATATCGATGCTCGTCTTAATGAAGTTTTACTGTATAAACATAACCACTGCGGTATAACGTACACCGGATATTGCTTGTAAAGTGAGTAATATTATCATATTAAGGACATGAAATGGAGACCAGGGTGAGTTTAGACGCGATAATTTCCTAATTACTGACTTCTTATGCATATCCCAATTGAGGTTTAACTTCTTCGGGCATTTTGGTAACTTTATAGAACAATATCGTACATCAAATGGTCATAGAAAGCTTAAAATGATCAAGTATTATGCTGTTACTCACTCGCAAATATTGACAGCAGTACTGTACAAGCTTCTGGAAAGGCTGTATTACTAAATTGTAGATTGTTTGAACTGGCCATTTTGTTTATATTGAACTCAAAAATGAGGTGACCAAATTTCATAAATATTGTTCAAAAAACAACTAAGATACACCCAAAAACTGATACAGGGGTGTGTATAGAGTATTGCTGTTTAGTGTACAGAGTATCGCCAAAGAAAATGAGTAAATAAAGTATGTAAATGGACAGTTTTATCGTATTATTACGTCTGCAAACCAATAAGGTCATGTCTTATGGGTTATATCATCAACTTATACGATATACTAAGAATATGCTTAAATCGTTATGTTAAAATAGTTCAATCCGTCAGGCAGATGAATGCGAATAACAATATAGAATGCTGAATCTTATGCATAAAGTGTTCTTGTGAGTAGTACAAATGTGATATTTAGCTTGGATATATGCAATTATTTGAGAGTCATGACTATGGTCGAATGGCAAATAAGGGCTTTTACATCCATATTTACACACCAATGTTTATTTTTAATCTCTCAACTATTTCTGATGCTGCAATGAGGTTCCTTTGCTATGACTTACATTCAACGTTGCTAATTCAAACTATTGGACATTGTAGTCGTTTTGTGTTTGTCTAATGCAATTGCCCAGTTATGACCCTTTACTGTATGTAAAACACAGTTACTAATAGAAGTTTCCCATACAATTCGCGGGGGCTTGGAGCTAGGATTAGCTTGTTTCATTACTTGCTTCGTGTAGTCCATGTAATCCAGTCTATATAGGTACAGATCTATTCAGTATAAATTATTTTTACAAAATAACACTGATTATTCCTTGTATTTATTTAATTTGAGTGACAAATAGTCACTGCACTTATAAGCAATACTTCGTACACGATACAGCAATACGCCGTACACCAGGGAGCAACCATATAGCAATACTCTGTACACTAATACTTGTATTTATTCTCGAAATTCACCCTCATTTTCGATTAGTTTCGGATACTACATTTTATTTGTAATATAATCTTTGTAACAGGAATGACAATTCGCTCGATTCAAGTTGAGTATTTTAACGAAAAATATAAACAAAAACATCTAATTTCGACAGATCAAGCTAACTTTCTGCGTGAGCAACGATAAGAATTTGGTCTTTTAATTACCATTTAAAGAAAGTCCAGGCACTTTACCGGTTGCACAAGCTAGGAAAATTTATGGAGGAGATAGTTTTGTATAAAATGTACATTAAACACACTCAGAAAAACTAAAAATTGTCTCTCAACTTACCCTTGTCAACACTAGAATGTCGCGAAAATTGATAATATTACTCATCTTGCTAGCAATATCCGGTGTACGTTATACCGCAGTGATAACACATAACCACGTAAAATTTTTACTATATACACTCACTAAATGTTATAAGTACACCGACACAGTACATAGCGTTACAGTGCAAATAGTCGGTCGGTCGACATGCCGAATGGTTTTTCAACAATAACTCCAAAACGATTGGACCTAGGATTCTAAAAGTCTAAGTGGAGATTATTAATCCTCCACAGAAGGCTCGACTCAATTTCGACTCAATTTCAAGGTCATTTGGATCAAAGGTCCAACTCACCATGACCTTTGAACACATAACAATCACTGGTCCACAACATAAGAAATATAGGACCTTAGATCGTAAAACTTTACAGAGAGGTTGCTAATCATCAGATGTAGGCTTCTACTAATTTTGAGGTCGATAGGTCAAAGGTCAAGGTCGTGGTGACCTTAGCTACACTAGGCTAATTACTGTCATGAGACGTGTATGTTTCACAAACTTCTCTTGTACGGTCTGTTATCGTATTTCTTCCGGTTTTGTGTTTTCCTGGTGTGGGTATTGATGGACAAAGTGAATGCAACATTTTTAAAGTTCTTGCGAAAATCATTTGCTTTGCACGTGCATTTTGCAAAATTTGAAAATTCACGGTTCACTGCTCGCAGCGTGCGAGTTATAATCATCCAATTATCGGATATTGCTGCTATACTACTCACAGGAAGACATGCAAAAAATGAACGTGATATCATGTATAATAAAAAAGATATACGCAGTACATGTTTGTGTACTTATAACATTTAACAAGTGTAGACATCATCTCTGGTATTTAATGGTTTTAAAAATTAAACATACTTACATACTGATCTATAAAGTTAATATTATATTTAATCACAGGCCTAACAAATGTGTCAAAAACGACAGGTTTTACTTCCCAAATTTTTCATCCATTGCATGTATAGTATGTATTTGACAGGTTTGCAACGTTTCGGTTTGGGTTCCATTGTCAATATCAAAACAACGTGGCAATGGCTTCCAACCCGGAACGTCACAGCGTCGAAAGTACCTGATATTATAACTTAAACACGACTAATATAACGGTATATATTTTGATTTTTTTGTGTGATAGAGACATAATTAGATCCGACCAAAACCATTTTCTGGCCCGTTTAGGCTATAAAAGGTATATTCATGCAGGGGCGAACAGGGACGTTTCAAACGTGTTATTTTATCTAATGAATGAGTGAAACTTTGGATATGTTAAACTTTTTGTGATATAATTTCTTAGGCCTGTGATTTAATTTAAGATTATCTCCACAAAACGTTTGTTCTTTCGATGTAGTTTCGACTAGACTGTGTACGTGTATATCACTGGGAAATTGTATGGTATTAAACAAGTTTGATCACTACCATACCCCTAATATGTACTAAACAACGCAGTTAAAATTATGAAACACTTGTGTAACAGTGTATATATATAGTCCATATGCTAGTAATTCGCAATATTAGTTGTTCGATGAATACAATTTGTAGATTGTCTAACTAGTTAGCAGAATAGTTGAAGGTTCGAATTCCGCAATGTCTGCTAATTTCCTTTGCAAAATATAAATTATATTCGTATTTGTCATTAATGTATACTTTCCGTTATAACGAATATGACACCAATGGTTGTGATTACGGAAATAATAAAGGGTAAAAAATACGAAATTCCTAACCAAAACACTATTAAAATTATCGCTAATGTTGGTTCCCATTTAGTTAATCATCTTATATAAATTATGCTCGAATGTTCTGCAAAGACGTCCGAGGATTTCCGACTGTACCGAAATACTATTTGTGAAGTTTCATGAGGAAATATATAGACAAGTACACAGTTAAAATCTCGATCATTTGCCCGTTTGACGTTATGAGGGTATTGGTGTATATTTATTATGCTACGTATCCCAGTTCGTATTTTGGGACTGTTAATATTTAACAGTACGACCTCTGTAGAGCAATATACAATGTACTTTAAGATCTACAAAATTATATTGGTATTTGTTTAGTGGTCACTGGTGTTTTATAGTAAATAGTTTTTGTAACTTTGAATGTGTTGTTATGAAGGGACGCTCTGGAGAGGTTGTTCTATAGATAAGTGCTTCCCGTTTACACACATTTTATCCAGTTCCATCCTTATCTAATTGTACGTGATTTGCAATAAAAGTTTACCGCTTGTTTCATTCCATTATCTTGTAATTAAACTTACTCATATTTGGTAGAGTTTACTCGCTGATAGAACCTTGCTATGTATACCATGTGGATGTAGTAAAAGGTATCAACATACTCATACGTATAAGTAGTCAGTTGTGGTATTCCCAGTTCAAACAATTGCTGGTGTAGTGTACTTTATTCCATTGAATACTTGTAATTTACTCAACAACCCAGTAGGGGGGTGTAGTGGTAAGAGACGTATATATTATGTTTTCATATTTTGCTTTGCTATGCCAAGGCGATGTAAAGTTCGTATTCGCAATAAATATAACACATTTATTTTGAATCTTCAATGGTTGAGTCCGTTGAATCTACACTGAAGAGAAATAATCCTGACCCTGTTCATGTATGCATGAATACATTACACTGCTCTTGTGTTCATCATTTTAACGCGAGTATATCAAGGTGTATTAGTTCTGTAGATTTACTAAGTAAACGTAATGTACTCATAAACTACTCTAAATTTGTTTACAAGGGATGACCGAAAATAACGTGGACTTTTGCTACAACTTACGTATGCGTCAAAGAATAATTTACAAACCTACGTCAACATTAAAATAATAATTCAGTGAAAACTTACAGGCAAGAAACGTTAATTACACAGGTGGTACCGCGCAAAGACTACTGTGTAAGTTCAAAATGATGTCAAATTTAGACACGATATCACATGTACATACCATCGTATGGTGGAGAAGTTTAAAGCAATTATTAATTGCATTTTATTCTGTATAATTGCATATGTAACTTGAAAAATGACGCACATTTTTTGTGCGCCTCATACGCGTAACTATGGTTATAAAAACACGTGGCAGGCTTGCTATGTTGTTTTAATGTGAAAATTTTCACATTATTGTATGCAATAAATGTTCACGTTATTATGGATCATCCCTCGTGTACGTCATTATTGTGTCTTTCATTTCTCACGTAAGCGTGTATTGAGTGATTGTGTGATTTTGGTAACTTCATCAGATTAATCAGTTTATTATATCAGCTTAACTCATCTCATGAGCTCTATTTAAGACCCAAATAGTTTAAACTTAGCATTGCTGGCTGATGATGCCACCCAATATTCCATACTTTGCATTGCTAGCCGATCGTGTCGCAATATATTTCATACTTTGCATTGCTAGGCGAGGGTGCCGCACAATATTGAATGGAATCCATCTATAGGTGCGATCTATTTATGCTGTCATCACGTACAGAATTAAACATGTATATTAATAACATGCAGTTGAGTGATCTTATTGTTGCATGTTTTTCAATCTATAGTGCTGAGATATTAACCTTAGCCTGACCTTTATGCATGGATATATTACAAGGTGTTTGTATTAAGTATATTCATATCCATCAGTTTTTGTACCAGTATATTTCTGTTTGTCATGTACCTGGAGCGTATTCGTCATATTTCCCACCTGGGACAACGTACAACCATTGGGCAAATATAGATACGCGTTCAGCTGTCATATTTCCCACCTGGGACAACGTACAACCATTGGGCAAATATAGATACGCGTTCAGCTGTCATATTTCCCACCTGGGACAACGTACAACCATTGGGCAAATATACATACGCGTTCAGATGTTATGCTACATGTACTAGAATATGAGGTGACCATATTTCAACACTTTGCATTGACCTATTATACAATGTGCTATTGTGTGGTTCGACTGCTTGATAAACACAGAAATTAACAATCAGCAGTAAATGTTGTAAATACAATTTTTATATTAGTCACTTACTGGTTTTGTTTATTTCACCTGTGTCTGACATGTGCGTATTTGTATTATGTTGATTATGTGCCCTCCTCTTTCTGCTGAGTGATGACCCCCTGTCTGATTTGTTAATATCATTTAATTTACTTCATCACATGTACTTCATTTCATAGTTTGTTCTTGAAATGAGCAAAATGTACACTATCATCAATGAACAGGTTCACTTGTTGCTGATAATTTTATTCAAAATATTTAGAATTGAATACAATAGCAAATGATATGTACATTTACAATGTATAGTGCGCACAGGATAATATGATGTTTACAAATTGACCGGATCAATCTACTGTGACAAAATTGGTTACGTAAATAAAGACTAACGGTCAATACTATTCTAAAATAGCACTGATAAATCGTGCATGTTTGATTTTCCACCTAAGTGGCTTATTCCTAAACCAGTTCCTTCATTTCTTGTTATCATGTGCCCACTGTACATAATTAAAACATTATATTGACAAACAAACACAAAAACTTTCATTTTTTTATAAGAAATAGGTTCTTAAATTATGAAACAATATCATTACTATTTTATATTCATAAACGTGCAAATAAAAATAACGCACCGATCCTTCAACAAAAATAAGGAATTATTATACCAAGGTTACATAGCTCTTTTTATGTAAACTAGGTGTTCAAAACCTTTCAGAAGAGCTGTAAAATTAAAATTGAAACATAGTAAAACATTATATAATTGATATAAATATGATATGCAAAATAATGTAGGTAAAATATTTACAAATATGGAAAAATTAAACAACACACCCACCACTAATGTATGCGCACGTGCAAAATATACTATATAAAATTATTAAAATTCGGGTTGCATCGTAAGCTATATGGATAGGCAACACGAACATTATTCCACCAACCAGTGTTGACTGTTCACTATGCATCCTCATTTCTATGTTTACTAAACATATAAGTGATTCAAGAGTAGCGTCAAGTAATGAATGGTACGAGAAACCTTCTCCAAAGGTATAAAGATATTCCCTTTTAGGAGACCCCTCCGTCATTATGCAAAAATTGCTTGTTTTTCACAAATGGTCAACTAGACAATCTACGATAGAATTTTAACTTTAACAAGTTGTTTCGAAATAATATGTGAAACATAATATTTAATAAAATGTATGGATGACAAAATACTAATTTTGTAAAGAGTTGCTTCCCTTAGACTTAATTTATGCATTAAGCATAATTGTTATATCATTTTCAAATGGATCAAACCATGAGAGTCAAAATAACACGACTATCTAAGGTAGGGCACATAAAATCCTGGATTAATACAGTGAAATCAAAGATTAAATTACATAAATAATCATGGAATAAGTACACTTTTATTTCCTCCAATTACATGAAGAGCATATTTTGTAATACAAAAGCAAAGTAATTATAAATACACATCAACACATAGCAAGTGGAATACATTTAGTTTCAAAATATTATAACTATCATAATATGTACATCATAATTAACACTATTACAACCCTACAAGATGTACATTTGTATAGCCCGACGAATTTGACCCGACCCTAACCTTTTTATGCATGAAATATATCGAATATTACATTATGCTAATAAAAAGTTCAGGTTCGTGTCAAAATCGCCAAGATATACTAATTACAATTCAGTTAAATGACAGATAAGTAATTTATTATGTACATGTATATTTTATTCATGCCTGGTAGCAAATGTCATTGGATGATAATGACTCTCTAACCTGTATCACACAGGACCACTGACAATATTTATATTATATTTGATGTTTTATGTTTCTAGAACAGTGTCACATTCCACTACTAAGAAAGCACTTCATAAAAGGTATACACTTTGTAAATGTGCTACCTCTTTGAAACTGTGAAGAATTAAGGTACTACCAAATTCTACCAAAATATAGGCATCCATACATTTTGGTAAAATTTGGTAAGATTCAGTGATTTTATTAATGATGATATTGTTTCAGGTTTCCCTGTATTATGGACAATACATGTCAGAGAATGGGGTTCTGCAATCATGAAACATCGATGTTAACGTATATACCTATCTTTAGAAGTACATAGAAGCCAGCAAATATACTGACAAGCAAACACAATACTAGTACTATGTTCTATCGTTCTGATTATATCATATGTTAGAAAGTAAAACAGTGACATTATCACTCATAAACGACCGGAATACACCAACTCATGTTTATATCATGTAGTTCTGTTATGACATACACGCCTATGGTGGAACTGATCAACAGGAGTGTACAACAATTGAATGTTAGACTGCGTGTGCATGATACATTTTCAAATATGGTCAACCTATTTAGATCAACAGGAGTGTACAACAGTTGCATGTTAGACTGCGTGTACATGATACATTTTCAAATATGGTCAACCTATTTAGCGTAAATAATTTAAGAGAAGACACCAATGTCTTACAATCCAATATACATCGTATGAACAGTTTTTTTGCACAAAATGGTTTTTCAAATGTGTTTATATTTTTTCTAAATGAATTCCGACGTGAATATGGAAGTTGCTCTCAAAACAGTCATTCCCCAAAATACGCCATCCACGCATTTTAATAATAAACAGCCACAAGTTATCTACGCGTTCCATTCGGATACACAAAATATATACCGATAGTTGATTAATGGACGTAGGTGACCCAATTGACAGAACTGTGTATACAAGAAGTGACATAAACAAAAGATAACTAATTCTATCACAAAACACGGGTAAGCAAACGAACAAAACAAGTGGACATATCATTCCTCACGTTTCTTATGTCTGAGATTAGCAGGCACTTTACATACATGCATGTATTTAAACATACAATGTACATTATCATGATTATGTTAGAAGTAACGGTGCATTGTTACATGAACATCTAACATGTACTGAAGCCAATCATTTATTGGTGTTTGAACTCTTTGATAACATTGCAGAACTTTCTCTCTCCACTCGAACTACTAACATATAGAGCTTTCCTAGCGGGACAGAAACATATCGCACAAGGAACGCTTAATCCATCTCGTGAAGCAAGTATTATGGTTGCCTCACTCAAATCATCAGACATTTCGTATATAACATTCTGCTCTTTGTTACAAAGATACAAAGAGCAAGAAGGAGAGAAAGAAATATCATACGGTTTCTCAAGTTCATCATCCTTGTAAACATGTAACAATACACCATCCATACTCATACAGAGAACGACATTATTCTTAAAGTCGCTGACGTACATCTTACTTTCTGTACTATGTACGGCAATGTTACGTGGAAGTGAACACTGTGCTAGAAACTGTGCATCTGGTTTGATTGTTTTCTTCAGTCCACCAGAAAGACTGAAGATCTGAAATTTCACTGGGTCCCAAAATGAAACATACAGTTTGTCATTACAATATTCAATAGCTTCACACCAACCATTCACTTTAAATGATCTCTTCATAGCAAGTCCTCCAGTGGTCGTTAGTATCCGGATCAATTCTTCATTATAAATGATGACTGCCACTTCTTTGTTGGAAATGGTAGTAATACTTTGTGGCACTCTATCAAATTGAATATAACCTGTCATCTCGTCATTGTCAATGTCAAATATCTTCACTGATTTGTTATTCTGATCAATAATAACAAGTTCATTATCGGAAAGTAAAGTTATACCTAAAATAAAGCACTCTGTACTCTCCGTGGGATATTTAATGTTAATGTCTCTGTTAAAGTGATATTCGTCTTGATGTTGAGAACCATCAACGTCGTCAGATCCCTTGTTAATACTTAATGAAGCAATAGAGGTGGGTGCGGCTGTTACCCGTATTGACGGCATTTTTGTTTGATCTTGTAAATTATGATTGTTTGTAGCTTTGCTTCTTGAATGTGTACGGAAACATGACTGGCAGTAGAATTCGTCGCAATCCGAGCAATAACCTACTGCCATCACATGATCACCTGCCGTGCTACATGGGTCACAGTCTATCTCACAATTAGAACTATTATACACAGATGCTGTAACTCCGGCCATATGTTCCGACGTCACAGAGGCGAACTTCCTAGCCGCTGATGTTGACTGGTCAGGGACACAAGGAGTTGATTGTACAGTTGTTCTACTGTCGCTCGTTTTACGGGTTTTATTATCGGGTGCCTTAGATGCCATCTTTAAGCAGTTTGTCACTATGTTTAAAATGTGTCAGTTTTCAAAACCGTGTATTAATGTTCTAAATTGCTCACTGTTTGAATAAATACGTATGAAGTATACTCTAGTAGAGCTTAACGTCTTCGAACACAATGATGTGTGACTGAAATAGATTTAATATTAAAATAACAACATTGTATGGTAAAAATTAGAATGTATGAAAGAAGACACATATACAATATAACAATTCGTTAGTTATTCAATATGTAAAAACCTACCAGCAACGTATAAGTAACAAATTGACTCATTATTTGGAGTATATTGATCAATAAGTCATCACCATTTTCATTAGAAAAGCTGATATCAGAATATTATCTAAAATGAAGTCAGTCGCTTTGAGCGTATGTAAGACGCTATTGAAAAAAGTGTTTCTTTCTCATAGCCATACTGTGTTTGAAAATCGACGTCGTCATAATAAATTAACGTTGCGATAAGTCACGTAGTAAAGTAGTTTGATGAATGATTATCAAACATTGTATAATATAAATCGCTTGCTTTGGTACATTATAATAACTAAAAGGGTAAATGTTAAGTATAGTGTCACCCCTGTAGAAAGGGTCAGCCAATTTAGACTTATGTGACACTTATCTTTCATGTGTACTATACCGGGCGCCTGACAGAGATTGACCTACGGTATACATTAATTTAACTAGCCAGTAATTGACCAACGCCGAAATTCGAACCTTCGGCGTCCCACTTCTAAGGTGGACACCCAATTGCGATTATCAATTTGTTTCTGAAAAATCTCAATTTCGACGACATTGTGACTAACAAATATTTCTTAATCTTCCCAAGTATATTGTATCCAAGATATGTTTAGTTGATTTTGCATGAAATGTGATTAGCATTGCACTAAACCATCGATTGTTTTGATGCTTGGTTTACGTGTTGGCGAATATTGTTTTTAATCATGGAAAATCATTTTAAAAGTTCTTATTTTCACCGATGTTATGGCGCAAGTGTTGCTGTGTTCTCGAGATACAATATAAAAATATTAAATCAACGAAATAATGTGAGACTAACCAATGTATCAGTGGTCTGGTCTGTCTTTCTTCTGTTGGTGTTTCAGTTTGGTGCGGCTTTCTTAATCCGATTGTTTATTTCTTTGTGAACCTTTGTAAGTCACTTGCAAAACATGTTTCACAATAATTAGTTACTCCAGCTTAACATTGACCGACTTTCCACACAAATACCTCTAGGTTATATATAAGACGTAATTATCTAATTGGTCTTAAATGCAAAACTATGTGAAAATAGCACAGCGTTCGACCAAAACACTGATAGGCTACAAGTGTGGTGTCATATCCTACGTTAACTAAAGAATAAAACAGTATATTGATATTTTAAATTAGATAAAATCTGATATTTTTCCCATACTCGAGGTCGATATTGTTTGAAGAAAACAATAGGTTAATTCATACATATTAAATTATAATACATTTTAAACATTTAATAATGATATCAGTAATAATCATCTTTTTATGTCCATTGTAACGTCGTCATTGTTTAGTATTTGGTAATCAATAATGATGACTATACACCGATTGAAATACTGTGAAATCTTTATACAAATTAGCTTTAAACAAATTATTATTACTTTATGTTTAAATATGTTTTTAAATGTATGCACATGTGTATGTCAACAATCAGTATACCAAAACGCTATTTTATATTTAATTGAAACTGATAGTATGCTATGCCAGTAAATCGTCTTGATAATAATATACTGTTTCTGTTGACTAGTGGTTATTACATATTGTACAATCATTACAACCAACAGTGGATACCAACTAAAGCACCAATAAATGCAGTGTTACAACAACTTATTTACTTTTCAAAACTCGTAATTGGTCAGTTAACTCTTGAGGATTTAAGCCGAAAACCTTCATGATTTTGCAGAAGACATTCTCGTTATTAGGAGTCCCATACCTTAAGATTACTAGTACGAGGGTTGTTCCATATGTATTGTCACTTGGGCTTGGAAAAACAAACTAAACCAGATATCTGAATTTTTTTATTGCATTCCTTTAAACTACTCTCCCTGAGATTATATACACATTTTCGCCATTTTGACTCACATTTGAAAAGCATTTACACGTGTTTTCCTGGTATAGTCATAGGGCACTGGGAAATTGCTGAAACATCAACTATTTCAGTAGCATAATTTCGACCTGCAAACAATATTTTAAGTTTTATGAAAAGGATCATGTAAAACTGTGCCAACTCTGACGATTTAAGATGATTTCGTAACATTACCACACCTCCAGTCTTCAAAAAGTCAGTAACATTACCCGCACAGTGGCAAAACGCGTGGTTATAGAGCAGATTCGTGAAGTGCGAACTACTCGTTTCTCACATTTTAGAAAAGTAACTTGTCTTTTGTTTCAAAACTTTGTCATGGTAGGACATGGTATTCATCAACTATTTTATACAATGGAACCACTGGTAGACAGCGATGTCAAAGCGTAACGCATGTTTAGACGACAACCTTGTATAGACTCTGTCAGAAATACGACAATGATTCTTTACGACATTGTGGAGGGTAAACATGGTTTATCAAGTATTTTCACGTATTCACATATTTTTCTGGAAGCAATGTTAACGTGTAACAATGAATGATATATAGTCCTATTAATTATGCGAAACAAAATAGCGCATTTGTTGTTCAGTTGTTGATCGAATCTAGATAGGTAGAAGAACTATGAAACAATGACAATAAAAAATACGTATAACAAAAGAAACAATACAGTGTAAAATCAATAGAACTTTTAATCAATAACGTTTTAGTTCGATTTCGAGCATTGGGCAATGAGTGCACTTTTAAATTTTAATCCAATCGCCGATAAAGGTTGGTGCGGGATTGACTATTCAGATATGCATAACAAATAAGTATCTTTAAATCATGACTATGTAAATCAATAAATCACGGGTTACCCGCCCAAATACGAGGGGTGATCAATATATTCGAGGACTTTCCGTATAACTTTTGCAATATTGATTCTAGAACAATGCAACTTAAAGGTAATGTCAATCTATCAATTATACATCGACTAACCAATTTTTAATTTTGTGACGTCATTATCGACTTGATGACGTCATTTATTATGACGTATGTTTACCACTCACCGTCGAGATGTCGGACGATATTTTCGCGGAGCAGCGCACTGTTATCAAGTTTTACGTGAAACTTGGTAAATCCTTGCGAGAAATCCAAGATGATTTATTTAAAGTTTATGGGAATTTTTCGTTCACAAAATCAGCTGTTCACAAGTGGTTCCGTCGTTTCGCTGATGGTAGAGATACGGTTAAAGACGACCATAGAAGCAGGCGGGTTGTTAAAGTAAAAACTGAAGATATGGACTCTGCTGTGGAGTCATTAGTTTTGGAAGACAAGCAAATTACAGTCAGGCAGGTAGCTGAACATTTCGATATTGGCTTTGGAGCGGCTCAGGATATTTTGACAACTAGATTAGGCATGAGCCGTGTATGTGCCAGGTGGATACCCCGGCTGCTCGTACCTGACCAGAAGATGGTGAGGGTTAATCTCTGCCGTGAAATCCTAGACCGGTATAAAGAAGAAGGTGATAACTTTCTTAATAAAATCATTACATGTGATGAAACTTGGTTTCATTTCTTCGAGCCTGAAAGTAAACAGCAAAGTTCCGTTTGGAAGCATTTTTCGTCCCCATCACCTGTAAAAGCTCGACTTTCTAAATCAGCTGGCAAGATTATGTCCATAATTTTCTGTGACATGAGAGGCATAATTCTCAACCACATAGTACCGGCGAAAACTACAGTCAATACTGTCCAATCTACGCGTTGCACCACTTTCTCACCCTCCTTACAGTCCAGATTTGGCTATTTGTGACTACTTTCTCTTTCAAACTGTAAAAGATCGACTTCGGGGGACCAAATATGAGTCAAGAGAGGAGCTAGGTGCTGCAATAACGGAGGCGCTTAGAGTGGTGTCACGTGACAGCCTACGTCACGCGTTCCCTGCATGGATGGAAAGATGTCACAAATGCATTCAGGCGAAGGGATCTTACTTTCAAAAAGAATAGTTTAATTTTTATCCTAACTTGATAAATAAAAATGCTAGACAAAAAGTCCTCGAATATATTGATCACCCCTCGTAGAATCGTTTGAAAGGTCATTGCCTTGGGCTCAAAATTGAACTTATAGAAAAGCAAATAATAACAAAAAAACTAACGGGACTACTCTTATCAACCGGTGGCATACTATTTACAAAGCGTACCAATTCACAGAGTAATCGTTCATTCATATACGTGCGAGAATGATTAAATTTTTGTTTTTTTTTGTTATTTCTTAATCGATTGTCAACCCCAATAAACAATAACTGCCAATTACAAATTGATTGCAATTACTCGGGTTGATGTCAATGAAATAATCCGTAGCTACGTGTCATAAACTTACTAACAGACGATGATTGGCAGGTCTGTGTTTTGTTTACGCTTGCAATTATCGACCTCGTGGCGGCGATTAGGGATTGACGGCGATTAGGGATTGACGACACGTTGTTAATTGTAATTTTAGTTGACCAAAAAACACTTAGGCACCTGTATTACACATAGGTGACAGTATCAGTGTTTGGGGAAAAAATGAAAAAAATCTGTCTCTGAGCTTATACACTACATGGATCGTATATATAATATTGTCTATCTAACTCTATGTACACTATCAAGGTATAAAGCGTAGTATATATCTGTTTATGTCCAAAGATTAAGGAACATCGCATCTTACAATAGGCTTGGTTCCCAACAATAATTACGATACTGTGAGCGCAGCGGGTAACCAGTGCATAAATAAAATGACCTTGAGCGAAGTTAAATAACGAAAGTAACACTGTTTTGCTGTTTCGCAGTTATGAGATACAATTGAACGACATTTTCGGTAAGAATAAATATCTTTCAGTTTGTTTGAATGACTTATATAGCGTTTTTCTTCAGCGACAGTATTTTATGCTGAAACAACGAGATACAATGTTCCACAATCTTTGGCATATAGACATATAGTACGCTTTATACCTTGATAGCATATTAGCTCAGTGACAGAATTTTTTTTATATTTTTTTTTTTCGTTTGCGGACCAAACACTGATACTGCCAACTGTGGTATTACAGGATTAACATTTTTTTGTACTCGAATACTGATTTTACTTTTCGATAATCGGACGTTTGAACGAGTACTCGAGTACTCGGGTACTCGTTGCCATCCCTATCTGAAACACCATATTAGTGATAATAATGAAAGGGGATTATTCAACTACAAAAGTTCGCCCGACTAACAAAACATTATTAAAGTGTATATAGCTATATTTTAACAGATATTCAATGTCAAAATAATTACTTGCATCGTTTTTAGTATGATACTAGACTACCTTAATTGCAAATTAAAACTTTGGATGGGTTCCGTATACTTTGATTCAATCTTTAAATTGTAGACGATTCTTATAGTTTCATAGGGTGTTCTAGAACACTTTCGTATGGAAATGGACAGTTCGCATGTCCAATAAATCACAGAGAGAGTTTCTGTTAAAACTGAAGCGAAAAATGATCTAATGGATATGAAAGCATACTTGTGTTTCAGTTTTTGAAACGTTTTAAAATAATATCTTCCGATATAGCTCTATACACTTTAAGGTATATTATAGCTATATTTTATAACGCCTGGACAGCCTAACAGATGAGTGGCCACTACGAAAATATACTTTATATTTATTTATTTCAGTCTCATTCATAATACACAATACAGTACATTCAAGTATTAAATCACAGATCAAACATACATATTGTCATTCTATACAGAATTATAAGAGACATTATATAAAATCACGTTAATACACATCAATGAATTTTGCACAAACACATAACATTGCATATGTAACAAATGTATACTTGGAAAACCAAAATATAAATTTCGCTATCTCATGGAATATCACATTGTCTCAAATATGTTATTGCACATAGTGATGGTTTGAGTAGACGCTAATTGGCAGCCGTTTTTGTGGTGGGTCCGAACTCAACCCATGTGTTGATGTAAATATATATAACACCGAGACTCGTTTATTTCTAGACAGCCCGGTCAGCAAGCAACGGCTTCTCTACTTCTCACTCATTTAGTACATACCGTAATTCTTGTTGTAAGTACATTATAAATTAGATTGCCGGATTGTTGTATATTATGATGCCAAATATAGGGAGGCAATATGTCAAACAAGTGCCTTTTTTCGAGTAAAGTTATCTCCTTTTATATAAACACTGAGAGGTTAGTAAGACAGACGGTTTGCGTTTAATCTCGTACTTGAAATGAGTGGTTTTATCATGTTTTTTGACAACATTAATTTGGACTGTCGGCGTTTTGACAGCTTAGACTTGTAAATTCGGCTTTTTAAAAATAGTAACATGGGTGTTTGGCTTTTTAAAAGCTTATATCTAGCCTGTCGGTATATTGACGGCTGAAACTTCATGGTCAGTTGTGTGGTCGGCAGGACAATCATATGTAATTAATATTTCCCAAGCACGTGTTGAAAACATAAATAAACATGACCTATAATTTACTTTCGGAATATAACCCGTATTGAAAGATAATGACGCTGTGAGTAGACCATCATTGCTAATGAGAAACTTCGGTTCAGTGTTAACTTCACATTAGGATACGAAGAAACATTCAAACTCTTTTTCAAGATTGTGATTCGTTCAGAATGTTATATATGTTACCCAATCTGTTAATTACATATATGAATTATTCTAGCACAGAGATCGTTTTAAACTTTGGTTATGGTTTGCAACAAGGGATACGCGAGATAATACCATATTAAATAGACGGTACCATTTTTTTATTTGTTACTTGGGATGTGTTTGAAAAAATTGTACCGGCGTTTTTGTTTCATAGAGGAGTCCTTTCAGAAAAAATGATGACCCCCATGAAGTTGGCAACCCTTAATGTGTACTCTGCGCAATTGGACTTTTATGGATCACAGTATGGGAGAAAGAATATCAAAAATATTTACCGGAAAAACATGCGTCCCAAGTAACGTTTTTCCCGTTCTAAAAAAGAGGGTGTACCCAGTGTTTAAATCATATCGTCTGGCGGAAAGTTAGGTAAGGTGATACTGAAGTTCCTAATGGTATGACACATTGTGTCAAAATATATAATGGCATTGGTCAAAAAGATTATGACATGGAATAAAATCCCATCTTTTACGCAGCATGTAATTCGAAAAGCACTCATAATGAACCGGGTATTTGGTTAGGTCTTTAACCGTAGTAAATGACTTGAAAGAAAACGTAAAGAATAGTCAATGTATAGTAGATCTATATTGAGAAATGGATTATTTTGATTGGGCAAATGCGTATATAAAATAGCTAACAATGTCACCGTACTAGATCGCTTTTTCCCGCGCAAACAATGGATGAGTTACCGTTTTTGATGGATCACTATGTAATAGACTCAGTGTATAGAACATTTTCATGGTATTTTTCAAGCGAAATATGTGAATTTTATTACAAAGATACCTACGGGAGCTATTACATGTAATTGATACCTGCAATATTTGAATTCGTTCAATCTAGCAATGACAATAGCTCGACTAAACATTGTTTACGCGAATACGACTGGTAGACACCGTACAGCGGAAAATGACCCTACTTCTGGCGCACGTATACGTTTTTTGCACGTTCCGTCATTTGAGGTTTTTTCGGTCCTGTATAATTGTCAAGAACTAAAGAAACGAAAGAGCAAATGACTAAATTTGAGCTTTAAAGTAAACCTTACTATACGTAAATATGTTCCCTTTAAGTGGATCACATAAATATTAACAGAATATTTATAAAAAAACTCATCTGAAATATATTTCCATTCCGTTTTCGTCCGAAGTAGGGGGCTATTTCCGCTGTACGATGTCTACCAGTGCATAGGCTACATGTAATGTTAAAATGGTAAGCACTAATGTTTTGTCGACTATGAGAAAAGCTTTTGTTTGTACTGAATCGTCTTTGTACGTGTATGTGATATTTTTGGGATTGTATGAGTACAGGTGATTAGGCAATAGCGGACCTCTATGGTCTATATTTCCTATTGTGTTTCAAAACAAAACTTTTCACAATATATTTTTTTACAACAAGGATGCCAAGTCCGTTTTCTTTTAAAATCACAACAATTTGTTTGAAACTGATAGTAACTTATTCTACAACAATAATTCTCGTGACATCACTAAATCCGTCAGTAGCGGATCACTTTGGTACATAGCGAATCATTTTAGGATGAAAATAACACGCTCTGTGGAACTTATCACTCTGCGGAAAGTTCTTTTCTGTGCAAAAATTTAGTTTTATTGATTTGACAATTTAGAAAATTGAAAATATCGCTGGCATAGAATGAGAAGGTCGTATTTGACACTGACGATCTTATAAGGCAAATGCATATTTGAAATCTACATCATAAAGGGCTTCTTATGAACCTGTTTTTATAAAAAAAGCTTGTTTTACCATAAGTTAATAGTGATTGTCAGACAGGTTTTCTTGTTTTCACAAATATTGATTTTGTAGTTTCGACCTTCTCATTCTAAGCCAGCGATATGTTCTTAAAAATATACCTTATTCACATTAAGCCTTAAAATCAGAAACAGGGAATGTAGCACTCAACCAAACCAGCCGAGCGCACAGAATTCAGAAACAGCAATGCCCACATATAAGCCAAAGAAACATTCCCCGCCGAAAAAAATGCAGGATGACCCAATTTCACAAATAAATTATAGAAAAGTGGTTATTGCACGAGATCGAATGAAATGCAGCCAAGACCCGACCAAGTTACCCAAGGCCCCACTGCATGGCGACCTAACCGTACAAACCCATGCCAAAATGGAGACCAAATGCCGCACAATCACCCCGTGACCTAGTTTAAAACACCAAGGACAGTAACCTAACGTCAATGCTACCTAAAGATGCACAACTACGACATGACCTAGTTAAAAATGATTGGCAAGGTAGGAATGGGGCGGGAAATAACATTACATATTTCTAGATGCATATTGCTCCAGAATATGCCAACGAAGTGACCCAAGCGACCAACCAAGGTATCACAGCATAGTGACCTAATTTAAAAAAACTGCTCTCCCCGCGAAAGGGGCAAACCGCAACAATAAAAGAGGGGAATACTATAGCCTTTGAAACCTCTCGGTAGAATGAGGCAATTTAAGCACTTTAGTTTATTACAAAAAGTGGAAAACATCATAAGATGGAAGAAAATATAATAAAACATCCAGACGATTTGTTGACAAAATGACCATTTATAAACAATAAATGCATGATTTAAGGGGAGAAACTCTTGCAAAAGGAGTATTTTGTTCACCATACATTTTACTAAATACCGAGTAAGCCTTTATTTGCTTTATTTCTACTGAAACATGGCAGGCATATATAAAATTATGTACCTCCACCCGGATTTGAACCCGGGTCGCCAGATTAGACGGCAAGCGCACTAACCACTGAGCTACGGAGGCGCATACGATGTTGGGCCTACCATTTTGACAGATAAAGTTAACATACTATCGTCGAGCATTGGTTATTTATTAAAAACAAAATAATGGTTCCAGAAGTCATTGTATTTAATTTTAATGGGATGATCGGACAATTGTTGTGGGAGCGCTAAAGTTGCTTTAATTTTTTTCTGTGTATAGCGGATCACTTAGATTGACAAAATACGATTCTCACTACATACCAGTGAACTACAGACTTCATATTGTATTCCCTTATGGAAGCAAATAATTATGCCAAAACAAATAGATTCCTTCCATAGAGTTGTCTAAAACCTTGAGAGATCCTTTATCCATGATCCGCTATTGCATGTACAACTTTACAAATGATAAATTATTGTGGATATATTATGTGTGATTCTCGTTGGTTGTGTAATTAGTTGTGTAAGTTGGAATGTATTCATAAATTCATAAAGGTGTTCAACTTGACATTTTTATAGAAGGAGTCTACAGAATGTAATTAATGTAACCCAATAAAATACTTTGTTTTCAATTTGAAGTTTTCTACGACAGCTTCTAATTATCTGTCCAACCTACAGCGCACGCTGGTTTCTGGTGTTTAGCCAAACTGCTTCAATAGCACAGTTTTGATTAAGGTCTGATATTTCATCACATTATGTGGTTGACTTTACGTACAAAACAATCACCATCAACTGTCAGGTTCTCTTTAAAAACATGTATACAATGAATGTAACATCAGGATGCGAGTCATATAGAAGTGTTTCATACATTTCACTTATGTCCAGATTTGGTAGTTCCTCTTTGCCAATTTACAAAAGATACAGTTTAGAAAATGTATACTTTAAATGTAGAATGTTCAATACAATTTCGTCGACTTCTGTAAGTACATAAGTAACCTATCATACGGGTATGAAGATTCATAAAGGGACAGCACTCTTTGTAGACACACTAAAGTTTTTGTTGTAGTTAGCTACCTTTTCTTAATTGTTTTGTTGTATTTGACGTTCAGTGAAATATGTTTTATACAAGTTGTGTTCTTTTCTCATGTTTGAGGACACATTTGGGTAACCCCTATTATTAACAATTTTTACATGTTAATGACATTGTACAAATAAAATGTGTGATAATTATAAAAGTAAAATAGCTGCATCAAAAATCTTGGATTGTCCGAAATGTGACACTTTTTGTGTGTTTTTCAAATAAGATGCTACAAAGTAAATAGTTAACTTAATTGAAATAGACCAAATTTATTTAAAAAATGTTTCCATCATCGTTTTCTGTGTGTAAGAGATCATGTACATCTTGTAAGCAGAGAAAGTATAAGATACGAGTAAGAGTGACAAGAATATGATAAAATTAAGAGGGGGGAGGTAAAGAGATAGAGAAAGTTAGAAGGGGGTCCTGATCAAGTATGTTGCTTTGTTTCTATACGTATAAAATTCCATTTCTTATGGTGCGATGATAGTTTTTTCTTTCATGAGCGTCATATCGCCGGCTTCGAATGATAAGGTCGTAACTACAAAATCAATATTTTGAGAAAACATGAGAAAGTGTCTGACAATCACTCTTTACTTACGGTAAAACAAGCCTTTTCAACTTCAGTTTGGTCAAAATGGCAGGTTCCAATTTTCATGACAATACGCTCATAAGAAACATCTTATGATGTAGAATTCAAATATGCATTAGTCGTATAAGGTCGTAAGAGGGACTAACAACCTTCTCACTATAAGCCAGCGATATAATTGTTCAGTATTGTGTCGTCCTCTTGTAAACGTGTTCTTTCTTTTCTCATACTAGTCAATGGTTGTTGTTGTCACGATTCAAGTGAGTATTTGCATTGACTGAGTATGTGCACTACTGTAGAATCCGGTAAATAAGCGCATAGTTGTAAATAAGCGCATACTACCTTACCGGCTATCTATATTGGAGTATAAGCGGATACTACAATTATAAGCGTATATTATTTGGCTAAAGTATAATCGCATATCGAAAATAAGTGCATAAAAGTATCACTAAAATGTATATAAGCGCATGTGCTTATTTACCAGATTCTACAGTATTTGTTCTGCTAAATACTATCTCTTCTGTCCGATTTGACTTCTTCACATAAACGTCCTTCATTTCAGATTTTGTTAGTCGAATTTACTAATATTGTAATACGGCATGGCGAAGTTGACACGACCCTGACCTTTTATTTAGCATAATTTTACAGTCTATATATTGTCTATAGTTATAGCGCCGGTTGTTTGTTTTTATAATCGGGGAGTATCACATAGACGTTCGAAATGTAATACAAACACACATTTGAAATACCGATACCTCACAATTTGCTTACGGAAATTGATATACTAGTATTCAAAGCAAGAACCTTGTAATACAGTCATGCGTAAAGGTCAATATCAGGTCAAATTCTCCAAACTATACATTATTAACAATGAAACGTTTCACATACTTATGACAATTTTATTCCAAATAATCAGCTTTTAATATAATCACTAATGATATAAAATGTACATGTATACAAATTTTGTAACAACCATTATCATTATCCATTTTCATTTTCCAAAGTCATAGTGATCAAATCTCTTTTAAAGTTTCCTACTACTTAGGCACTCGGAATCATTAAACATACTCATTTAAAATTGGACATTGGTTCTACCGTTTCTATGGAAACAGACCTACATTGTCCATTTTCACCTAAAATCCACTATCTTTCACACCTTTGTATGAACAATTCAAGTGAGGGAAATAGCAAATTTTGCTAACACATTATATTCCCATGATTGTTGTTCTATAAAAAATGTCATGTCATTTCTACTTTCAGAAGTCTCCATGAGGAAATCAAGATTTCACCTTCTTGTCAAAATGTGAAAAATATATTTTTTCAAAATTTGTCATCAAAATATGTACCACCAACCTGTAGCAAATTCCCTAATTAAGACAATGAATACCCACATGATATGTTCCATTCTATGACAATTTTGTGACTCATTATATCAGTAGAACGGGTATCAGACCACTAAAAATATTCAGCATTTTTATGAGCGTTTGCTTGTTCAGAATCAAAAATATCCAGTGATTTTATTCTATAAATATCACATTCAAGCTTTGCAATAACGGATTGGAACATTCTGACTTTTGGAACATTTGCACTGCTTCATTTTTTCATAAAATTAACTCGAACATACAATGTACTGCCATTTTAATGAGGTTTTGGGTCAGGTTTCCATGGAAACAGAAGCACGGAGGTATGAATTTGGTGCATGATGTATGGTAAACATTTGTAGTTATTCAGGAAATTGTGAGACGTGAGTCCGGAGTTGTTCCCATTTACTTTGTCAATGTATAGCGATTATGGCTTTTAGTTTATTGGCCATATCACAAACAAATAAAACAGTAATCTTTCCTTTATTATAAGAAATTTGAACTAATAAAGTACAACACTAATATTGTATTGTTATCAAATTTTTATAACACATAAATTATTCATATTGACGTTCTTTTACGTTTTTAAATCATAATAATTTCAAATATAAAACGATTTGAAATGAATCAAACAATGCGAGTCAAAATAGCACGGCTATCTTAGGTAGGACATATAAAATTCTGTATAAATACAGTGAAATCAAATGTTAAGTTTCTTAAACAATCATGAAATAAGTATACTTTCATTTCCTCCAATTGCACGAAGAGCATAGTTTGTAATACAAAAGCATAGTAATTATAAATACACACCAATACATAGCAAGTGGAATACATTTAGTTTCAAAATATTATAACTATCATAATATGTACATCATAATTAACACTATTACAACTCTACAAGATGTACATTTGAATAGCCCGACGAATTTGACCCGACCCTAATCTTTTTATGAATGAAATATATCGAATATTACATTATGCTAATCAAAAGGTCAGGTTCGTGTCAAATTCGCCAAGATATACTAATTACAATTCAGTCAAATGACAGATAAGTAATTTGTTATGTAAATGCATATTTTATTCATGCCTGGTAGCAAATGTCATTGGATGATAATGACTCTCTAACCTGTATCACACAGGACCACTGACAATATTTGTATTATATTTGATGTTTTATGTTTCTTGAACAGTGTCACATTCCACTACTTAGAAAGGACTTCATAAAAGGTATACATTTTGTAAAGGTGCTACCTCTTTGAAACTGTGAAGAATAAAGGTACTTCCAAATTCTACCAAAATATAGGCATCCATACATTTTTGTAAATTGGTAAGATTCAGTGATTTTGTTAATGATGATATTGTTTCAAGTTTCCCAGTACTATGGACAATACATGTCAGAGAATGGGGTTCTGCAATCATGAAACATCGATGTAAACGTATATATCTATCTTTAGAAGTACATAGAAGCCAGCAAATATACTGACAAGAAAACACAATACTAGTACTACGTTCTATCGTTCTGATTATATCATATGTTAGAAAGTAAAACAATGACATTATCACTCATAAACGACCGGAATACACCAACTCACGTTTATATCATGTAGTTCTGTTATGAAATACACGCCTATGGTGGAACTGATCAACAGGAGTGTACAACAGTTGAATGTTAGACAGCGTGTGCATAATACATTTTCAAATATGGTCAACCTATTTAGATCAACAGGAGTGTACAACAGTGGAATGATAGACAGCGTGTGCATGATACATTTTCAAATATGGTCAACCTATTTAGCGTAAATAATTTAAGAGAAGACACCAATGTCTTGCCATCCACGCATTTTAATAATAAACAGCCACAAGTTATCTACGCGTTCCATTCGGATACACAAAATGTATACCGATAGTTGATTAATGGACGTAGGTGACCCAATTGACAGAACTGTGTATACAAGCAGTTACATAAACAAAATATAATTAATTCTATCCCAAAACACGGGTATGCAAATGAACAAAACAAGTGGACATATGATTCCTCACGTTTCTTATGTCTGGGATTAGCATACATACATGCATGCATTTAAACATACAATGTACATTATCATGATTATGTTAGAAGTAACGGTGTATTGTTACATGTACATCTCACATGTACTGAAACCAATCATTTATTGGTGTTTAAACTCTTTGATAACATTTCTTATCTTTCTCTCTCCACTCGCACTACTAACATATAGAGCTTTCCTAGCGGGACAGAAACATATCGCACACGGAAATATTAATCCATCTCGTGAAGCAAGTATTATACTTGCCTCACTCAAATCATCAGACATTTTGTATATTATATGTTGCCATGTGTTACAAAGATACAAAATGCCAGAAGGAGAGAAAGAAATATCATGTGGTTTCTCAAGTTCATCATCCTTGTAAACATGTAACAATACACCATCCATACTCATACACAGAACGACATTCTTCGGCCAGTCGCTGACGTACATCTTACTTTCTGTACTATGTACGGCAATGTAACGTGGAAGTGAACATTGTTCTAGAAACTGTGCATCTGGTTTGATTGTTTTCTTCAGTCCACCAGAAAGACTGAAGATCTGAAATTTCACAGGATTATAAAATGAAACATACAGTTTGTCATTACAATATTCAATAGCTAAACACAAACCATTGACTTTAAATGATCTCTTCACAGCAAGTCCTCCAGTAGTTGTTAGTATTCGGATCAATTGTTCTTCGTGAAAGGTGAGGGTCACCTCTTTGTTGGGAATAGTAGTAATACTTTGTGGCACGCTATCAAATTGAATATAACCTGTCATCTGGTCATTGTCAATGTCAACCATCTTCACTGATTTGTTCATGTGATCAATAATAACAAGTTCATTATCGGAAAGTTCAGTCATACCTAAAATTAAGCACTCCTTACTCTCCCCGGGATATTTAATTTTCATGTCTCTGTTAAAGTGATATTCGTGTTGATGTTGAGAACCATCAACGTCGTCAGATCCCTTGTTGATACTTAATGAAGCAATAGAGGTGGGTGCGGCTGTCACCCGTATTGACGGCATTTTTGTTTGATCTTGTAAATTATGATTGTTTGTAGCTTTGCTTCTTGAATGTGCACGGAAACATGACTGGCAGTAGAATTCGCCACAATCTGTGCAATAACCTACTGCCATCACATGATCACCTGCCGTGCTACATGGGTCACAGTCTATCTCACAATTAGAACTATTATACACAGATGCTGTAGCTCCAGCCATATGTTCTGACGTCATAGAGGAGAACTTTCTAGCCGCTGATGTTGACTGGTCAGGTACTCTAGGTGTTGATTGTACAGTTGTTCTACTTTTGCTTTTTTTACGGGTTTTATTATTGGGTGTCTTAGTTGCCATCTTTAAGCAGGTTGTTACTAAGTTTAAAATGTGTCAGTTTTCAAAACCGTGTATTAAGGTTCTTAATTGCTCAGTGTTTGAATAAATACGTATGAAGTATATTCTAGTAGAGCTTAACGTCTTCGAACACCATAATGTGTGACTGAAATAGATTTAATATAAAATAACAACATTGTATGGTAAAAATTAGAATGTATGAAAGAAGACACATATACAGTATAAATACAATTCGATAGTTATTCAATATGTAAACACCTACCAGCAACGTATAAGTAACATATTCACTCATTATTTGGAGTGTATTGATCAATAAGTCATCACCATTTTCATTAGAAAAGCTGACGTCAGAATATTATCTACAATGAAGTCAGTCGCTTTGAGCGTATGTAAGACGCTATTGGAAAAGTGTTTCTTTCCCATACTGTGTTTGAAATTCTACGTCGTCATAATACATGTAAAGTAACGTTGCGATAAGTCACGTAGTAAAGTAGTTTGATAAATGATTATCAAGCATTGTATTTATAAATCGCTTGCTTTGGTACATTATACTAACTAAAAGGGTAAATGTTAAGTATAGTGTCACCCCTGTAGAAAGGGTCAGCCAAATTAGACTTGTGACACTTATTTTACATGTGTACAATACCGGGTGCTTGACAGAGATTGACCTACGGTAAACATTAATTTAACTAGCCAGTAATTGACCAACGCCGAAATTCGAACCTTCGGCGTCCCACTTCTAAGGTGGACACCCTATCGAGGTTATCAACTTTGTTTATGAAAAATCTCAATTTCGACGACCTTGTGACAAACAAATATTTCTTAATCTTTCCAAGTATAATGTATCCAAGATGTGTTTTGTTGATTTTGCATGAAATGTGATTAGCATTGCACTCATCCATCGATTGTTATGATCTTTCGTTTACGTGTTGGCGAATATTGTTTTTAATCATGAAAAAATCATTTTAAAAGTTTTATTTTCACCGATGTTATGGCGCAAGTGCTGCTGTGTTCTCGAGATACAATATAGAAATATTAAATCAATGAAATAAAGTGACACTTACCAATGTATCAGAGATCTGGTCTGTCTTTCTTCTGTTGGTGTTTCACTTTGGTGCTGCTTTCTTAATCCGATTGTTTATGTCTTTGTGAACCTTTTTAAGTCACTTTCAAAACATGTTTCACAATAATTAGTTATTCCAGCTTAACATTGACCGACTTTCCACACAAATACCTCTAGCTTATATATAAAACGTTATTATCTGATTGGTCTTAAATGCAAAACTATGCACAAATAGCACAGCGTTCGACCAAAACACTGATAGGCTACAAGTGTGGTGTTAAATCATACGTTAACTAACGAATAAAACAGTAAATTGATATTTTAAATTAGATAAAATCTGCTATTTTTCCAATACTCGAGGTCGATATTGTTTGAAGAAAACAATTGGTTAATTCATACATATTAAATTATAATACATTTTAAACATTTAATAATGATATCAGTAATAATCATCTTTTTATGTCCATTGTAACGTCGTCATTGTTTAATATTTGGTAATCAATAATGATGACTATACACCGATTGAAATATTGTGAAATCTTTTTACAATTTAGCTTTGAACAAAATATGATTACTTTATGTTTAAATGTGTTTTTAAATGTATGCACATGTATATGTCAACAATCAGTACACCAAAACGCTATTTTATATTTAATTGATACTGATAGTATGCTATGCCAGTAAATCGTCTTGATAGTAATATACTGTTTCTGTTAACTAGTGGTTATTACATATTGTACAAGCATTACAACCAACAGTGGATACCAACTAAAGCACCAATAAATGCATTGTTACAACAACTTATTTACTTTTCAAAACTCGTAATTGGTCAGTTAACTCCTGGGGATGTAAGCCGAAAACCTTCATGACTTTGCAGAAGAAATTCTCGTCATTAGGAGTCCCATACCTTAAAATTACTAGTACGAGGGTTGTTCCATATGTATTGTCACTTGGGCTTGGAAAAACAAACTAAACCAGATATCTGAAATTTTTTATTGCATTCCTTTAAACTACTCTCCCTGAGATTATATACACATTTTCGCCATTTTGACTCACATTTGAAAAGCATTTACACGTGTTTTCCTGGTATAGTCATAGGACACAGGGAAATTGCTGAACCATCAACTTTTTCAGTAGCATAATTTCGACCCGCAAACAATATTTTAAGTTTTATGAAAAGGATCATGTAAAACTGTGCCAACTGTGAAGATTTAAGATGATTTCGTAACATTACCACACCTCCAGTCTTCAAAAAGTCAGTAATATTACCCGCACACTTGCAAAACGCGTGGCTATAGAGCAGATTCGTGAAGTGCGAACTACTCGTTTCTCACATTTCAGAAAAGTAACTTGTATTTTGTTTCAAAACTTTGTCATGGTAGGACATGGTATTCATCAACTATTCTATACAATGGAACCACTGGCAGACAGCCATGTCAAAGCGTAACGTATGTCCAGACGACAGCCTTGTATAGACTCTGTCAGAAATACGACAATGTTTCTTTACGACATTGTGGAGGGTAAAAGAGGTTTATCAAGTATTTTCACGTATTCACATATTTTTCTGGAAGCAATGTTAACGTGTAACAATGAATGATATATAGTCCTATTAATTATGCGAAACAAAATAGCGCATTTGCTGTTCAGTTGTTGATCGAATCTAGATAGGTAGAAGAACTATGAAACAATGACAATAAAAAATACGTATAACAAAAGAAACAATACAGTGTAAAATCAATAGAACTTTTAATCAATAACGCTTTAGTTCGATTTGGAGCATTGGGCCTTGACTGCACTTTTAAATTTTAATCCAATCGCCGATAAAAGTTGGTGCGGGATTGACTATTCAGATATGTATAACAAATAAGTATCTTTAAATCATGACTATGTAAATCAATAAATCACGGGTTACCCGCCCAAATACGAGGGGTGATCAATATATACGAGGACCTTCCGTATAACTTTTGCAATATTGATTCTAGAACAATGCAAATTAAAGGTAATGTCAATCTATCAATTATACATCGATTCACCAACTTTTAATTTTGTGACGTCATTATCGACTTGATAACGTCATTTATTATGACGTATGTTTATCACTCACCGTCGAGATGTCGGACGATATTTTCGCGGAGCAGCGCACTGTTATCAAGTTTTACGTGAAATTTGGTAAATCCTTGCGAGAAATCCAAGATGATTTATTTAAAGTTTATGGGAATTTTTCGTTCACAACATCAGCTGTTCACAAGTGGTTCCGTCGTTTCGCTGATGGTAGAGATACAGTTAAAGACTACCATAGAAGCAGGCGGGTTGTTAAAGTAAAAACTGAAGATATGGACTCTGCTGTGGAGTCATTTGTTTTGGAAGACAAGCGAATTACAGTCAGGCAGGTAGCTGAACATTTCGATATTGGCTTTGGAACGGCTCAGGATATTTTGACAACTAGATTAGGCATGAGCCGTGTATGTGCCAGGTAGATACCCCGGCTGCTCGTACCTGACCAGAAGATTGTGAGGGTTAATCTCTGCCGTGAAATCCTAGACCGGTATAAAGAAGAAGGTAATAACTTTCTTAATAAAATCAATACATGTGATGAAACTTGGTTTCATTTCTTCGAGCCTGAAAGTAAACAGCAAAGTTCCGTTTGGAAGCATTTTTCGTCCCCATCACCTGTAAAAGCTGGACTTTCTAAATAAACTGGCAAGATTATGTCCATAATTTTCTGTGACATGAGAGGCGTAATCCTCAACCACATGGTACCGGCGACAACTACGGTCAATATTGCCTATTATCCTAGTCTTCTTCGAGTTCAGTTACAAAGGGCTGTCCGGGACAAGCGCCCTGAACTTGTCAGGTCGGGGTATATTCTACACCAGGACAACGCGCCCGTTCACACCAGTCAACTTGTTCAGAACACTATGTCCGATCTACGCGTTGCACCACTTTCTCACCCTCCTTACAGTCCAGATTTGGCTATTTGTGACTTCTTTCTCGTTCCAACTGTAAAAGATCGACTTCGGGGGACCAAATATGAGTCAAGAGAGGAGCTAGGTGCTGCAATAACGGAGGCGCTTAGAGTGGTGTCACGTGACGGCCTACGTCACTCGTTCCCTTCATGGATGGAAATATGTCACAAGTGCATTCGGGCGAAGGGATCTTACTTTCAAAAAGAATAGTTTAATTTTTATCCTAACTTGATAAATAAAAATGCTAGACAAAAAGTCCTCGAATATATTGATCACCCCTCGTAGGCGATTAGGGATTGATCACACGTTGTTAATTGTAATTTTAGTTGACCAAAAACACTTAGGCACCTGTATTACACATAGGTGGCAGTATCAGTGTTTGGGGAAAAAAATGAAAAAAATCTGTCTCTGAGCTTATACACTACATGGACCGTATATATAATATTGTCTATCTAACTCTATGTACACTATCAAGGTATAAAGCGTAGTATATATATGTTTATGTCCAAAGATTAAGGAACATCGCATCTTACAATAGGCTTGGTTCCCAACAATAATTACGATACTGTGAGCGCAGCGGGTAACCAGTGCATAAATAAAATGACCTTGAGCGAAGTTAAATAACGAAAGTAACACTGTTTTGCTGTTTCGCAGTTATGAGATACAATTGAACGAGATTTTCGGTAAGAATAAATATCTTTCAGTTTGTTTGAATGACTTAAATAGCGTTTTTCTTCAGCGACAGTATTTTATGCTGAAACAACGAGATACACTGTTCCACAATCTTTGGCATATAGACATATAGTACGCTTTATACCTTGATAGTATATAAGCTCAGTGACAGAATTGCTTTTGATATTTTTATTTATTTATTTTTTTCGTTTGCGGACCAAACACTGATACTGCCACCTGTGGTATTACAGGATTAAAATTTTTTTGTGTACTCGAATACTGATTTTACTATTCGATAATCGGACGTTTGAACGAGTACTCGAGTACTCGGGTACTCGTTGTCATCCCTATCTTAAACACCATATTAGTGATAATAATGAAAGGGGATTATTCAACTACAAAAGTTCGCCCGACTAACAAAACATTATTAAAGTGTATAGAGCTATATTTTAACAGATACTAGTATTCAATGTCAAAATAATTACTTGCATCGTTTTTAATATGATACTAGACTACCTTAATTGCAAATTAAAACTTTGGATGGGTTCCGTATACTTTGATTCAATCTTTGAATTGTAGACGATTCTTATAGTTTCATAGGGTGTTCTAGAACACTTTCGTATGGAAATGGACAGTTCGCATGTCCAATAAATCACAGAGAGAGTTTCTGTTAAAACTGAAGCGAAAAATGATCTAATGGATATGAAAGCATACTTGTGTTTCAGTTTTTGAAACGTTTTAAAATAATATCTTCTGATATAGCTCTATACACTTTAAGGTATTTATGACGTCACGTCCGGTTGCAGTAAACAACTTTTCCTAAGCGCTCAAAAAAATGCGTTTTTATTTAAAATAAACGTCATTTTTTATCATAAATTCGAAAAAAATTGTAAATTGCAACTTTTAAATATAAGCAACAATTTGTGTGATTGTAAAAAATGACAGAGATAGTGCGAATGGATGAAAATTCAGTTTCAACGCGGAAAATTTCGGAGAAAAATGAGAATGTGGAAACAGTGTTGGAAAACAGGGATTACTGCCTTAATGAAGACAAAGCCATGAGGAAAAAATTGAACACTACTGAGAAGGAAGAATTTGTAATCACAGTTACGGGTGGCGGTACGAAAATAGAAATGCATTGTGGTATGTATGAACTGTTCAAAATAGCATCAGACAGATATTTCACATCGTCTAGTTTCAACAATACTGTTACTTTAACACCTGTAAACGACAAAAAGGGGAACTTAGTTGAAACAAAATACAAAATTGCTAATGGGAGGAGCTCAATATATACGTTGAATTTGTACCATACCACGTCGTCAGTTCTTGTAAACGGGAAAGATACCGATAGGTTCATGAAAGGTGATCTGGAAAAAATACTCTTCACAATAGACAAATATTTATTGAAGTGCGATGGAACTGTAGATGATGTTAATTTGAAAATCAAACAGTTAATTTTAAAAGATTATGCGGAAAAAGAAATCGGAGAAAATGGCCGCACTGCAAATAGACAAAACCGGAAGTGCTTAATGTCTGGGGAAGATAGTGATGCATCTAGCAAACTACAAACTGATACACCAAATGAACCGGACGTACATACACACGGTGGGGGATCCAACATATCGATACCAAAATGGGTTACGCATAATTTCATATGTCGAACTTCCTGGTCTACATATGTTGTACACATTTCGACGAAAAAAATGTAAGATTCTTATTTGTTATTGGTTTATGTTAAAATCAAATTGTTTTGCCCAAATATCTCAATGCAGTGCCACCCTTTATACATTTCCAACATGTACGTGTGTTTATCTTATCTGTACGTGTAGCTATAATGGAGAAAAACTGATTCTCCGTCAGGCGGTGAGGCTGAAAATTCGCCGCAGTTTGATCACCACGAGAAACTCTTTTGTATTTTCACCTCATTTGTTTGATTATTGTTACAGAAATATAACATACCTTTCATTACACACATGTTTAAAATTTAACAGCGATTTGATGGCTAGAAAAATATTTATTGTAAAAAAACAACATGCTCTACATATGTTGTACGTGTTTTCCATATGTTGGATTGAAAATGTTAAATTTGCCGATTTTATTTTGAGTTTAAATGGATTTCCTGAAAAAAAATCGAAACTGAAATATGTTTAAGTTATCATGCCACCATCGATGAGTGGTATATTGCTTTTCTGGTGACTGTCCGTTTGTCTGTCTGTCTGTCGTGAGACCAAATGCTTTCCGTTCAATAACTCTAGAACACTTTGCCCTATGATCTTTAAACCTTGCAAGAAGGTTGATCGGAAACAGTCGATGACTCCTAGATATTTTGAGGTCAGCAGGTCAAAGGTCATGGTCACTGTGACCTTAACCATTTTTAGACCAAATGCTTCCGTTAAAAACCGAAGAACGCTTTGCCCTTGTATCGTCAAACTGTACGCGGAGATTAGTCAGTAACAGTAAATGAGGTCAGGGTTTGCAGAAATCAGTTTATTAATAGTACTTGTCTGTTTGAGCGTCGATGAATTCTTGTTGAAATTAGTCGAAGAATCAAGATTACATATAACTGTTCGGTTTTAAAAAAAAAAGATGAAGAACACTTGGTATCTAGACATCCGTGTGGTGTTAATAAGGTCAAAATTTAAATCGCATACCTCGTTTTTATCACTGATTATCTCTTGTAAAAACTTCCTGACTGACGTTGTATCGACCAACGCCAGGTTATCTTACTCAGCGTCATGCATAATCAAATTGATATACAAAAACTTCAATTTAATGCATTCCAGTAGATTCATACCAAATCGGACTATCACAATTACCTGTCTTTCTAAGAACTAATTTGTCATTTTTACTGCAAACACCTCCTGATATGTAGTGTTACCTTAATTGGCTAAAAGTTCAGAATAAAGTCATTCAAATGTATCATTCAATGTATCGCACTAATGCATTGACCTTGAATTTGAGTTAAAACAATGAGTTACCTAACGGCAATCAACATTTTTATTCTTGGAAGAAACGTGAAAAAAAATCAGAATTTTACATAGAAAATAACACCAATATGTAGCCGATTGTCTAATTAAGAAAATTAGTATCAACATGATATGCTTCAGTTTTATAATAAAGAAGTTACGTACAATTCAGCGATCAATCTGCCGTCAGTAGATCCATTTAAAGTGTATAGAGCTATATCGGAAGATATTTTTTTAAAGTTTCATAAACTGAAAAACAATTATGCTTTCATATCCATTAGATCATTTTTCGCTTCAGTTTTAACAGAATTTCTTTCTGTGATTTATTGGACATGCAAACTGTCAATTTTCATACGAAAGTGTTCTAGAACACCCTATGAAACTATAAGAATCGTATATTTTTCGACGACTGAATCAAAGTACACTGAACCCATCCAAAGTTTTAATTTGCAATTAAGGTAGTCTAGTATCATACTTAAAAAAATGCAAGTAATTATTTTGACATTGAATGACTGTTAGAATATAGCTCTATACACTTTAAGTTTGATGATAGGACTGCTCGAACTCTTCATTCCTATATTTCGGGCCACCGATTACTGAACATGTTTTGCCTAATAAGTGTATTCGTAAGTGTGTAGTTTTAACGAAAAAGGAACTGCATAAATATACATAACAGGTCTAGTCTGCAATTAGCAAACATTTTGATTAGTTAGATATGCAGACATTTGCTGAAATGAAAATACATGTAAGTGCGTAAATAAGTTGGTGTAACGAATACGAAATGATATGAAGATAACTTAAACAGATTTGAGTTTGTGTTTTTCCAGGAAATATATTTTAACTCAATATAAAAGCGACAAATTAAACATTTTCAATCCAACATATGAAAAACACGTACAACATATGAAGAGCATGCTGTTTTTTTACAATAAATATTTTTCTAGCCAACAAATCGCCGTTAAATTTGAAACAAGTGTGTAATGAAAGGTATGTTATATTTCTATAACAAAAATCAAACAACTGAAGTGAAAATATAAAAGATTTTCTCGTGTTGGTCAAACTGTCGCGAATTTTCAGTCACACCTCCTGACGGAGAATCAGTTTTTCTTAGTCATCGCTACATGTAAAGATAAAATAACTACATGTACATGTTTGGAAATGTATAAAGGGTGGCACTGCATGGAGATATTTGGGCAAATTAATTTGATTGTGACATAAATCGATAACAAATAAAACTTTCGTATTTTTTTCGTCAAAATGTGTACAACATATGTACACCATGAAGTTCGACATATGAAATTATGCATAACCCATTTTGGTATCGATATGTTGGATCCCCCACCGTGATACAGTCCCAGTTGAAACAACTGTAGCAGATGGAACAATGGCCGGGGAAGACAACATCCACAAACATAAACCTGAAAACGAAGCCATTCTTATAAGTTTTATGACTGAATTAAGTCAAGGGATCAAAGAAGTTAAAAGTTGTCTTGATAAACATATTATCAATTCTACAATGCAAATTGCTCAAATTAAAGACGAAATCTGCAGTATTAAGAAAAATATTTCATTGACAAACGGAACTACAAATAACAAAATTGAAACATTATCGGAACAAACAGAAAAGGTGAACAACGATTTACATATGCATGCAGGCAACATCCAACGAAGATTGCAATCCGTGTTTGACTCTGTGAAATCGTTTAATGATAGAGACTCTACCACCAGAAAGACGCCGGCACCAGTAGAAACCCGAAAATCATCGGCGAAAGTAGATACGAGGGTCATTCAATATATTCGTAGACAATCGTTCTCATTTTATTATATTCATATTTAAATAATAATTTCTCATATTATTATAAACATTTATCTATTACCTACCGTAGATACAAATATTTATTTGATTATGCAACACAGTAACCTGTCATGAGCCGTTGTATTACCATAGTAATGCGCTACCACCCCCGATCGACGTAACGAACCCTTTTCACTCGTTCAACTAGTTATAAATTCCGAATTCTTTAATTTACATTCCCATATGTTTGCCAGATTATTGCAAGATATTATCATAATATTTTGTGAAATTATTAAGTTGTTTGGACGTTTGAGTTTGAATTGAGAAGTATTTGATCAATGGCTATCACGTTTTCAGTTACGTCAAAATACCGATGAATTTACGCCAGGAAATTCATGCAACTATTAAATTGTGCACTTGTCTTGGAAATACACAACAAACACAAATATGCTGCTAATGAGAGCAAACTGAAAGCATGCAGTATTCAGTGTCCCTGTGTTTTAGTGACAAAATCAAATTTCTTAGGAGCAGCATGGTATTAAAACTGATACAGGGATCGAACGAAATTTAAAGACATAAGGAAGTTTGAGGGAACGCCAGTCAAAATGTGCGATGCGTTTCAATTTATAACACAACCATTAAGCCCAGCTTAATTCTTAACTTTGAATACATAAAATGTTGTGGTAGATCTATTTAATAATATACAACTTAAATACTTGTGTTTAATTCGATATTAATGACATTCTTCAGTTTCGGGTTTACCATTCGAGAAATATAAAACGCAAATAACGTCGCTGACGTCAGAATATATTTATGTGTGGTGGTTGCGGTAAGGTGATAGTTTTATTTTAGCCATATTTTCTTTAAAAATGCGTCGTTTCGTGCAAACTTGTGTCAGAAAGGCTGTAGTTTAATGTAACTTGTTGCACTCTGTGTCAATGTGTATTAAAATGACGAATCAAGTCCACGAATTTATTGAATGACCCTCGTACGGTAAATACTCAAACATATAAGCATAAAAGTAAACACGAAAACCCAACCCCTTCACATGAAACATCGATAAAAACGCCTGCGAATAAACTGACAGCAAAGACTCTAATTATTGGAGATTCGATTGTGAGAGGAATCAACAAGAGGGGTTTACAGAATGGTGTGAATACATGTTATGTAAGCGGAGCTACAGCAAGAGACATATCGTTGAGACTATGTAGCATGAATATGACTGGTTGTGAAAAAGTCATAATATATGTTGGTGGAAACGATGCTGCTTCAAGAATACCGTTAGAAACAACTACGACTGAAATTCAAAAGGCGGTAACAACACTTCAGAGAAAGAATGTGGAAGTGTATCTTTGCACCGTTAGTCCTAGGGTTGATGTCAATGTTTCTCCGTTAAACAAACGCATACGAGAAATGTGTGATACATCTACCTGTAACTTGATTGAAGTCTACAAATCGTTTGTATATGGAGATGGAAGTACAGTCAAACATTTCCTTCAACGAGACGGAATCCACCACAACGAATCAGGAGCCAGAACATTTGTGATGTCAATAAATAGGACAATTGAGATCATAAAACACAAATCTACAGCTAGTAACAATGGAAACAGTTATCTGATTCATTCTACAAAACCTAATATGAGAAATAAACAATTCAGACCTCAGAGAATGAACTGGATTCAGCCTTCAATACATTGTATGATCTGTGGCCGCAATAATCACGACACTAGTGATTGTAAATTTCGGAACTGGTAGGATCATACCGACAGACACTCGCTAGCGGAGACAGTAAATAAATTTCACGTGTTTAATGAACTATGCAGTGAATGTAACTTATTGTTATGTCAATGTGACAGTACTTCAGTGACATCTGTTCATAAAGTAAGTAATGAGATCATTTTCGATTACCAAAATTGTATAAATAATGCTGATAAATTAGATATGTTCATTTATGTAAACTACAGAAGCGTGATTGAAAAGTTATCAAAAAGAATTGAGTTTTTGCTAAAAGATATTTGTAAACATCATTATGACTTAGAAGAGAACACTACTGGTTCTTTAAATGCTAATAGGCACGAAAAATCATTCCAGAGTGATGAATATGTTGATACTTCTTTTCAATTCAAAGCCTCTGACATTAACGCATGTAACCCTTTTCCATTTAAAGAAGAAGGTATACATATTTCAAATTTAAATATACGCCATCTTATGCCGAAACTTGATGAAATAAAGTACCATTTGAGTCAATCTGCATCCCCTCAAATTCTCGGTATGTGTGAGACATTTTTGCACGAAAAGATTCATAACAACTGCTTACACATTAATAACTTTAAATTTGAGCGGAGAGATAGGCAAGGTAAGAATGGAGGTGGTATCATTGTTTATTTGAAAGATAAACTACTATTCAGACGCCGTTATGACTTCGAACTTAACGGAATTGAATCTATTTGGATTGAAATAAACAATACACTTGGTAGACCACTTTTATTAAATTTTATTTATCGTCCCCCGAATTCAAATCAAGCATGGGTAGATTTATACAATTCACAGCTGGAATTAGCTGACATGTGTAATTTAGAGTATCATATTCTTGGTGATATAAACATCAAATATGAGAATTCGCACAGACATTTTGATAACTCAAAATGGGCAGATATGATATCTAGCTTTGATCTTGAACAACTTATAAAATGTCCAACCCGGGTAACAAACAATAGCAGTAGTATCATTGATCATATATACACAAATTGCATTAATCATATTAGTGAAGTATTTGTATCAACATTA
This sequence comes from Spisula subtruncata, assembly GCA_963678985.1. NCBI lineage: Eukaryota > Metazoa > Mollusca > Bivalvia > Venerida > Mactridae > Spisula > Spisula subtruncata. The sequence continues at coordinate 11,245,357 of OY787678.1, read as the reverse complement.
GCTATTAGTGATCACTATCCAGTATACTTTACACGAAATATAAGTAAACCTAAGTGCACAGAAAAGCATAAAGGTCATAAAGTAATCAATTATAGGTGTTTCAGAAATTTCAATGTAAATCAGTTTCAATCCGATTTGGCTATATCGGGTGTAGGCTGCGTAGAAACGGTAACCGATCCAAATAAAGCATTATCGCTATTTTATGATATTTTAAATTCTGTTTTGTTAAAACATGCCCCATTTAAAGAGAAAAGAATCAAACGTGAGCATCAGCCAGGGTGGTTTACTGAAGAAATTCGAACTGTTATTCATAAAAGGGATAACTGTAAAGACGTGGTGATATAAATCGCTATAATATTCTACGAAATAAAGTCACGTCAATGATAAAAACAAGTAAAAAGAACTTCTTCAACAATGCTGTCAATAACAATAAATCTCCAAAATATATTTGGAGACACTTAAAAGATATTTCAAATTTAAAACAGGTCGGTGAAATATCACTACCACCTAGACTAATTTCCAATAACTCAATAACCGAGGGACGATCCAATATCATCTCAGAATTAAACAGGCATTTTACATGTATTTCAAAAATTGTTGAAAAAACAAAATTTTCTACGGATAATTTTGAATCTTTAAAAGGAACACTAAACTACAACACCATACCTTCGAAATAAAATTAATTACCCCGTTTGAGGTTAGAAAAATAATAGACAGCCTTAACATTAATAAATCTACCGGACTAGATGAGATAGGACCTAAAATACTTAAATACTGTGGAGACAGTATTATTACATCATTGACATCCATTATTAATAACAGTATTTCCTTAGGTATATTTCCAGACGAACTTAAAGTAGCAAAAGTTATACCAATCTTTAAATCAGGAAATATTGAAGACCCAAATAATTATAGACCAATATCAATTTTACCCACAATGTCTAAAATTTTGGAGAAACACATAGCTTTACAATTACAAGCATTCTTTGAAAGAACCGATGTCATTCATAAGACTCAATCAGGATTTAGGGAAAAACATTCATGTAATACAGCATTGACTAGGTTAATTGATGCATGGCTAAGAGACGTCGATGAAGGGAAAATAATAGGTACAGTGTTCTTGGATCTGAGAAAAGCGTTTGATATAGTTGATCATGAAATTCTAATTCATAAACTTAAGTTGTATAATTTTTCAAACAAAGCAGTTAACTTCTTCAAATCATATCTATCCAACAGAAAACAAATGATAAAGATAGAGAGCATTCAGTCAACAATTCTTGGAATCACATCTGGTGTTCCACAGGGATCAATATTAGGTCCTCTTTTATTTTTAATCTATGCCAACGACTTAACATACGCTTGTAATGACTTAAATTTAGATCTTTATGCAGATGACTCGACATTGTATGAGTCGGGTTTTGAGTTGGCACCTATACAAAACAAGTTGCAAGAAAATTTAATCTGTATAGAAGATTGGTCTGTACTAAATAACATGTCTTTACATCCTTCTAAGTCTAAATGCATGATAATTGGTTCAAAACACAAATTGAAAAACATTGGCCCATTAAAATTAAAGATAAGTGCAGCTTTTTTGGAAAATGTGACAAGTCAAAAAGTTCTTGGTATATTTGTAGATAATCAATTAAACTGTCATGACTAAATTGACAATGTTTGTAAAAATCTTAAGTCCAAAATTGGACTATTGAAGAATATTATTTATTTCCTAACTGATGAAATGAAGATATTATATTATAACTCATACGTCCTTCCAATATTTTATTACTGTTGTACAATTTGGGGTAAAGATAATAAAAGTTACATCAAGAAAATAAATGTTCTCCAAAGAAGAATAGCCAAACTAATACTGAATAAATATGCACGATCTTCATCAGAAGGTTTACTTCAAGAACTGAAATGGCTCTCTTTTTCAGATAGGTGCAGATATCATGCGGCAGTTCTTACTTATAAAATATTTAACAATATGGCTCCAAAATATATGCAAAAACCTTAGCTTTTGCGCATAATGATACGTATAATCTACGTTCAATATCTCATAATGATCTTGTTTTAAATAAAAGACCCCACACAAATTACATGAAAGACACATTTTCTTATTTCACCATAAATATTTGGAACAATATACCAGATGTTATTAGAAAAACACCAAAACTACATGTTTTTAAAGAGAAGTATAAGTATTTTCTTCTGCAAAAGCGTGTATAAAATGATGAACGTTCAATATAAATGTCACGATCTGTTAAGCAAATATAATACGAACGAACAAACAAACGAACGAACGAACGAACGAACGAACAAACGGACGGACGGACGGACGGACACCCCCACGATCGCTACCTTCGTTGGTCATTCCATTGTATAAGATCGAAGGAACGACCACTTAAAGAACAAAATAATTAAGTGGTCACGGAATGAATTGAATAGATTTCTATTGTGTTAGGCCACACCTCCGACCACCTAAGGTAGCTTTCGTGTGTGCGGACGGACGGACGGACGGACGATTGTGCTTGAATGATTGAATGATTGAATGAATGAATGAATTTTGTCGTAATAACTATTATTATTGATGAGTGTCTGTCTAACCTTTATAAATGTATAACAGTTCCACATAATAATTGATGATTTATGCAATGCAATGTATTTGTGTATTTTATTTTTCTCTCTCAATAATTGTGTTGTTAATCATTGTTTGCTATGTTACTTTTTTCTTTTCTTTACATTCTTTTAAATCTTAAGTATTGAAGGCCTTGTTGAAAATAAGATATGTATTTATTCGTCTTTGTTTATGTGTATGTCTTAACTTGTCACCTTCATAAAATAAAGATTTTATTATTATTATTATTATAGCTATATTTTATAACGCCTGGACAGCCAAACAGATGAGTGGCCACTACGAAAATATACTTTATATTTATTTATTTCAGTCTCATTCATAATACACAAAACAGTACATTCAAGTATTAAATCACAGATCAAACATACATATTGTCATTCTATACAGAATTATAAGAGACATTATATAAAATCACGTTAATACACATCAATGAATTCAAATAACTTTGCACAAACACATAACATTGCATATGTAACAAATGTATACTTGGAAAACCAAAATATAAATTTCGCCTTTTCATGGAATATCACATTGTCACAAATATGTTATTGCACATAGTGATGGTTTGAGTAGACGCTAATTGGCAGCCGTTTTTGTGGTGGGTCCGAACTCAACCCATGTGTTGATGTAAATATATATAACACCGAGACTCGTTTATTTCTAGACAGCCCGGTCAGCAAGCAACGGCTTCTCTACTTCTCACTCATTTAGTACATACCGTAATTCTTGTTCTAAGTTCATTATAAATTAGATTGCCAGATTGTTGTATATTATGATGCCAAATAAAGGGAGGCAATATGTCAAACAAGTGCCTTTTTTCGAGTATAGTTATCTCCTTTTATATGAACACAGAGAGGTTAGTAAGACAGACGGTTTGCGTTTAATCTCGTACTTGAAATGAGTGGTTTCATCATGTTTTTTGACAACATTAATTTGGACTGTCGGCGTTTTGACAGCTTAGACTTGTAAATTCGGCTTTTTAAAAATAGTAACATGGGTGTTTGGCTTTTTAAAAGATTATATCTAGCCTGTCGGTATATTGACGGCTGAAACTTCATGGTCAGTTGTGTGGTCGGCAGGACAATCATATGTTATTAATATTTCCCAAGCACGTGTTGAAAACATAAATAAACAAGACCTTTAATTGACTTCCGGAATATAACCCGTATTGAAAGATAATGACGCTGTGAGTAGACCATCATTGCTAATGAGAAACTTCGGTTCAGTGTTAACTTCACATTAGGACACGAAGAAACATGTAAACTCTTTTTCAAGATTAAGATTCATTCAGAGTGTTAGAGATATGTTACCCAATCTGTTAATTACAGATATGAACTATTTTAGCACAGAGATCGTTTTAAACTTTGGTTTTGGTTTGCAACAAGGGATACGCGAGATAATACCATATTAAATAGACGGTACCATTTTTTCATTTGTTACTTGGGATGTGTTTGAAAAAATTGTACCGGCGATTTTGTTTCATAGAGGAGTCCTTTCAGAAAAAATGATGATCCCCACGAAGTTGGCAACCTTTAATGTGTACTCTGCGCAATTGGACTTTTATGGATCACAATATGGGAGAAAGAATATCAAAAATATTTACCGGAAAAACATGCGTCCCAAGTAACGTTTTTCCCGTTCTAAAAAAGAGGGTGTACCCAGTGTTTAAATCATATCGTCTGGCGGAAAGTTAGGTAAGGTGATACTGAAGTTTCCAATGATATGACACATTGTGTCAAAATATAAAATGGCATTGGTCAAAAAGATTATGACAAGGAATAAAATCCCATCTTTTACGCAGCATGTAATTCGAAAAGCACTCATAATGAACCGAGTATTTGGTTAGGTCTTTAACCGTAGTAAATTACTTAAAAGAAAACGTAAAGAATAGTAGATCTATATTGAGAAATGAATTATTTTGATTGGGCAAATGCGTATATAAAATAGCTAACAATGTCACCATACTAGATCGCTTTTTCCCGCGCAAACAATAGATGAGTTACCGTTTTTGATGGATCACTATGTAATAAACTCAGTGTATAGAACATTTTCATGGTATTGTTCAAGCGAAATATGTGAGTTTTATTACAAAGATACTTACGGGAGCTATTACATGTAATTGATACCTGCAATATTTGAATTCGTTCATTCTAGCAATGACAATAGCTCGACTAAACATTGTTTACGCGCATACGACTGGTAGACACCGTACAGCGGAAAATGACCCTACTTCTGGCGCACGTATACGTTTTTTGCACGTTCCGTCAATTGAGGTTTTTCCGGTCCTGTATAATTGTCAAGAACTAAAGAAACGAAAGAGCAAATGACTTAATTTGAGTTTTAAAGTAAACCTTACTATACGTAAATATGTTCACTTTAAGTGGATCACATAAATATTAACAGAATATTTATAAAAAAACTCATCTGAAATATATTTCCATTCCGTTTTCGTCCGAAGTAGGGGGCTATTTCCGCTGTACGATGTCTACCAGTGCATAGGCTACATGTAATGTTAAAATGGTACGCACTAATGTTTTGTCGACTATGATAAAAGCTTTTGTTTGTACTGAATCGTCTTTGTACGTGTATGTGATATTTTTGGGATTGTATGAGTACAGGTGATTAGGCATTAGCGGACCACTATGGTCTATGTTTCCTATTGTGTTTCAAAACAAAACTTTTCATAATATATTGTTTTACAACAAGGATGCCAAATCCTTCTTCTTTTAAAATCACAACAATTTGTTTGAAACTGATAGTAACTTATTCTACAACAATAACTCTTGTGACATCACTAAATCCGTCAGTAGCGGATCACTTTGGTACATAGCGAATCATTTTAGGATGAAATTAACACGCTCTGTGGAACTTATCACTCTGTGGAAAGTTCTTTTCCGTGCAAAAATTTAGTTTTATTGATTTGACAATTTAGAAAATTGAAAATATCGCTGGCCTAGAATGAGAAGGTCGTATTTGACACTTACGATCTTATAAGACAAATGCATATTTGAAATCTACATCATAAAGCGCTTCTTATGAACCTGTTTTTATAAAAAAAGCTTGTTTTACCATAAGTTAATAGTGATTGTCAGACAGGTTTTCTTGTTTTCACAAATATTGATTTTGTAGTTTCGACCTTCTCATTCTAAGCCAGCGATATGTTCTTAAAAATATACCTTATTCACATTAAGCCTTAAACTGCTATTTTAATAAACTATAAAAAGGTATGAGGAAATCAGAAACAGGGAACGTAGCACTCAACCAAACCAGCCGAGCGCACAGAATTCAGAAACACCACAACACAACTACACTGAGCAATGCCCAAACATAAGCCAAAGATACATTCCCCGCCGAATGAAATGCAGGATGACCCAATTTCACAAATAAATTATAGAAAAGTGGTTATTGCACGAGATCGAATGAAATGCAGCCAAGACCCGACCAAGTTACCCAAGGCCCACTGCACGGCGACCCTACCGTACAAACCCATGCCAAAATGGAGACCAAATGAGTCACAATCACCTTGTGACCTTTTTTGAAACACCAAGGTCAGTGACCTAACGTTTATGCGACCTAAAGAGGCACAACTACGACTTCACATAGTTTCACATAATGGGTAAGGTGAGAATGGGGCGGGAAATAACATTACATATTTCTAGATGCATAATGCTCCAGAATATGCCAACTAGGTGACCCAGCAAACAAACAATGCATAACAGCATGGTGAACAGTTGCTGTATCCGCGAAAGGGGCAAACCGCAACAATAAAAAAGAGGGAGGGGAAAATTATAGCCTTGAAAACCTCTTTGCAGAATGAGGCAATTTAAGCACTTTAGTTGATTCTCAAATGTGGAAAACACCATAAGATGGAAGAAAATATAATAAAAACATCCAGACGATTTGTTGACAAAATGAAAATTTATAAACAATACATGCATGATAATTATAAGGTGAGCAACTGTTGAAAAATGAGTATTTTGTTCACCATACATTTTACTAAATACGATGTTTGGCCTACCATTTTGACTGATAAAGTAAACATTGTCGAGCATTGGTCATTTATCAAAAACAGACTAATGGTTTCGGCAGACTGATTATATTTAATGGGATGATCGGAAAATTATTGTGGGAGCGCTAATGTGGCTTTAATTTTTTTCTGTGTAAAGCGGATCACTAAGATTGACGAAATACGATGTTCTCCACAAATCAGTTAATTTCAGACGTCATATTTCATTCCCTTATGGAAACGAATAATTATATCAAAAACAAATCAATTCCTTCCATCGAGTTGTCTAAAACCTTTAGTGATCCCCTATATCCCATACTCCGCTATTGCCTGTACAAATGATCAATTAGTGTGGATGTTTCATTGTGATTCTCGTTGGTTGTGTAATTTGTTGTGTGAGTTGAAATGTATTTATAAAGGTTTTCCACTTTGCATTTGTGCAGAAGGAGTCTACAGAATGTAATTTTGAAAAAAAACAGAATCATTTGTTTTCATATTGAAGTTTTCTACGATAGCTTCAAATATATATAATTATCTCTCCACTCTACAGCGCTCGCTGGTTTCTGATGTTCAAGTTCTTAAGTTGCTTCAATAGCACAGTTTTTATTTAAGGTCTGATATTTCATCACGATTTGACGATTTACGAAAGATGCAGTTTAGAAAATGTTTACTTTAAATGTAGAATGTTCTATACAATTTCGTCGACTTCTGTAAGTACATAATTAACCTATCATACGGGTATGAAGATTCATAAAAGGGCAGAACTCTTTGTAGACACACTAAAGTTCTCGTTGTAGTTAGCTACCTTTTCTTAATTGATTTTTTGGATTTGACGTTCAGTGAAATATGTTCTTTATACAAGTTGTGTTCTTTTCTCATGTTTGAGGACACATTTGGGTAACCCCGTTTATTAACAATTTTTATATGTTAATGACATTGTACAAATAAAATGTGTGATAATTATAAAAGTATAATAGCTGCATCAAAAATCTTGGATTGTCCAAAATGTGACACTTTTTGTGTGTTTTTCAAATAAGATGCTACACAGTAAATAGTTAACTTAATTGAAATAGACCAAATTTATTTCAAAAAGGTTTCCATCATCGTTTTCTGTGTGTAAGAGATCATGTACATCTTGTAAGCAGAGAAAGTATAAGATACGAGTAAGAGTGACAGATAGAGAAAGAAAGAAGGGGGTCCTGATCAAGTATGTCGCTTTGTTTCTATACGTATCAAATTCCATTTCTTATGTTGCGATGATAGTTTTTTCTTTCATGAGCGTCATATCGCCGGATTCGAATGATAAGGTCGTAACTACAAAATCAATATTTTGAGAAAACAAGAGAGTGTCTGACAATCACTCTTTACTTACGGTAAAACAAGCCTTTTCAACTTCAGTTTGGTCAAAATGGCAGGTTCCAATTTTCATGACAATATGCTCATAAGAAGCACCTTATGGTGTAGATTTCAAATATGCATTAGTCGTATAAGGTCGTAAGAGGGGCTTACAACCTTCTCACTATAAGCCAGCGATATAATTGTTCACTATTTTTCGACCTCTTGCAAACGTGTTCGTTCTTTCCTCATACTAGTCAATAATTGTTGTTGTCACGATTCAAGTATGTATTTTCATTGACTTGAGAATGTGCACTACTGTAGAATCTGGTAAATAAGCGCATAATTGAAAATAAGCACATACGACCTTACCGTCAATCTATATTGGAGTATAAGCGCATACTACAATTATAAGCGTATATTATTTGGCTAAAGTATAAGCGCATATCGAAAATAAGTGCATAAAAGTATCACTAAAATTTATATAAGCGTATGTGCTTATATACCAGATTCTACAGTATTTGTTCAGCTGAATACTATCTCTCCTGTCTGATTTGAATATCATCTGACTTCATCACATAAACGTCCTTCATTTCAGATTTTGTTAGTCGAATGTACTAATATTGTAATATGGCATGGCGAATTTGACACGATCCTGACCGTTTAATTAGCATTGTTTAACAGTCTATATTTTGTCTATATTTATAGCGCCGGTTGTATGTTTTTATAATCGGGGAGTATCACATAGACGTTCGAAATGTAATACAAACACACATTTGAAATACCGATACTACATGATTTGCTTGAGGAAATAGATATACTAGTATTCAAGAACCTTGTAATACAGTCATAAATAAAGGTCAATATCTGGTCAAATTCTCCAAACTATACATTATTAACAATGGACAGTTTCATATACTTATGACAATTTTATTCCAAATAATCAGCTTTGAATATAATCACTAATGATATAAAATGTACATGTATACAAACAGCCAGTATCGCTATCCATTTTCATTTCCTAAAGTCATAGTCATCAAATATCTTTTAAAGTTTCTAACAACTAAGGCACATGGAATCATTAATACGTTATCTTTAAAATTGGACGTTGGCATACCGTTTCTATGGAAACGGACCTTCATTGTCCATTTTCGCCTAAAATCCATTATGTTTCACAGCTTTGTATGAACAATTGAAATGAGGCAAATAGCAAATTTTGCTAACACATTATATGTCCATGACTGTTGTTCTATAAAAAATGTCATGTTTTTTCTACTTTCAGAAGTCTCCATGAGGAAATCAAGATTTCACCTTCTTGTCAAAATGTGAAAAATATATTTTTTCAAAATTTGTCATCAAAATATGTACCACCAACCTGTAGCAAATTCCCTAATTAAGAATATGAATACCCACATGATATGTTCCATTCTATGACAATTTTGTGACTCGTTATATCAGTAGAACGGCTATCAGACCACTAAAAATATTCAGCATTTTTATGAGCGTTTGCTTGTTGAGAATCAAAAATAACCAGTGATTTTATTATATAAACATCACATTCAAGCTTTGCAATAACTGATTGGAACATTCTGACTTTTGGAACATTTGCACTGCTTCATTTTTTCATAATATTATCTCGAACATACAACACCATGCCATTTTTATGGGTTTTGGGTCCGGTTTACATGTGTGATATTTCAGGAAATTGTGTGACATAAGTCCGGAGGTGGTCCCCTTTCCTTTGTCAATGGATAGCGATGATGGATGTTAATAATTTATTGACCATTTCGCAAATAAACAAAACGTAATTGTTTCTCTATTATAAGAAATTTGATCTAATATAATACAACACTATTATTGTTATCAAGTTCTTATAACACATAAATTAAGCAGAATTACGTTCTTTTGCGTTTTTAAATCATAATAATTTCAAATATAAAACGATTTGAAATGGATCAAACCATGCGAGTCAAAATAACACGACTATCTAAGGTAGGACATATAAAATCCTGGATTAATACAGTGAACTCAAAGGTTAAGTTGCATAAATAATCATGGCATAAGTACACTTTTATTTCCTCCAATTGCATGAAGAGAATATTTTGTAATACAAAAGCAAAGTAATTTTTAATACACATCAATACATAGCGAGTGGAATACATATCGTTTCAATGTCTAATCATAATAACTATCATAATATGTACATCATAATTAACACAATAACAACTCTACAAGTTTTACATTTGAATAGCCCGACGATATTGACCCGACTCTAACCTGTTTTATGCATGAAATATATCATATCGAATATTACATTATGCTAATCAAAAGGTCAGGTTCGTGTCAAATTCGCCAAGATATACTAATCACAATTCAGTCAAATGACAGATAAGTAATTTATTATGTACATGCATATTTTATTCATGCCTGATAGCAAATGTCATTGGATGATAATGACTCTCTAACCTGTATCACACAGGACCACTGACAATATTTATATTATATTTGATGTTTTATGTTTCTAGAACAGTGTCACATTCCACTACTTAGAAAGGACTTCATAAAAGGTATGCACTTTGTAAATGTGCTACCTCTTTGAAACTGTGAAGAATTAAGGTACTACCAAATTCTACCAAAATATAGGCATCCATACATTTTGGTAAATTGGTAAGATTCAGTGATTTTGTTAATGATGATATTGTTTCAGGTTTCCCAGTATTATGGACAATACATGTCAGAGAATGGGGTTCTGCAATCATGAAACATCGATGTAAACGTATATACCTATCTTAAGAAGTACATAGAAGCCAGCAAATATACTGACAAGCAAACACAATACTAGTACTACGTTCTATCGTTCTGATTATATCATATGTTAGAATATACAGACAAGCTAACACAATACTAGTACTACGTTCTATCGTTCTGATTATATCATATGTTAGAAAGTAAAACAGTGACATTGTCACTCATAAACGACCGGAATACACAACTACCGTACTTCTAATTATATCATAACTTAAAATGTACAACAATGACTTATCACTCATAAACGACCGGAATGCACAACTACCGTACTTCTGATTATATTATAAATAGAAAGTACAACAAGAACATTATCACTCATAAACGACCGGAATAAACAACTACCGTACTTCTAATTATATTATAAATAGAAAGTACAACAAGAACAATATCACTCATAAACGACCGGAATAAACAACTACCGTACTTCTAATTATATTATAAATAGAAAGTACAACAAGAACAATATCACTCATAAACGACCGGAATGCACAACTACCGTACTTCTGATTATATTATAAATAGAAAGTACAACAAGAACATTATCACTCATAAACGACCGGAATACACAACTACCGTAGTTCTGATTATATCATAAGTTAGAAAGTACAACAAGAACAATATCACTCACAAACAATCGGAAACACAACTCACGTTTAGATCATGTAGTTGTGTTATGACATACACGTTTATGGTGGAACTGATCAACAGGAGTGTATAATATTTAGAATGTTAGGCTGCATGTGCATAAGATATATTCAAATATGGTCAACCTATTTAGCGTAAATAATTTAAGAGAAGACACCAATGTCTTACAATCCAATATACATCGTATGAACCGTTTTTCTGCACTAAATGGATTTTCAAATACGTCAGTCTACATTAAATAAAATGTGATTTTTTTCTAAATGAATCCCGACGTGAATATTGAATGTGTCCTCAAAACAGTCATTCCCTAATAAACGAAAATCCACGTATTATATTAATAAACAGCCACAAGTTATCGACGCGTTCCATTCAGATAAACAAAATGTATACCGATATTTGATAAATGAAAATAGGTGACCCGATTGACAGAACTCATGTTTGGGGAAATGTGTATACGTTTTGACAAGATGTTACATAAACAAAACACGGGTAAGCAAATGAACAAAACAAATGGACATATCACTCCTCACGTTTCTTATGTCTGAGATTAGCATACATACATGCATGCATTTAAACATACAATGTACATTATCATGACTATGTTAGAAGTAACGGTGTATTGTTACAGGTACATCTGACATGTACTGAAGCCAATCATTTATTGGTGTTTGAACTCTTTGATAATATTTTTTATCTTTCTCTCTCCACTTGCACTACTAACATACAAGGTTTTCCTAGCGGGACAGAAACATATCGCACTCGGATAGCTTAATCCATCTCGTGAAGCGAGTATTATGCTTGCCTCACTTAAATCATCAGACATTTCATATATAATATGCTGCTTTTTGTTACAAAGATACAAAGAGAAAGAAGGGGAGAAAGAAAGATGATGTGGTTTCTCAAGTTCATCATCCTTGTAAACATGTAGCAATACACCATCCATATTCATACACAGAACGACATCATTCTCAAAGTCGCTGACGTACATCTTACTTTCTGTACTATGTACGGCAATGTAACGTGGAAGTGAACACTGTTCTAGAAACTGTGCATCTGGTTTGATTGTTTTCTTCAGTCCACCAGAAAGACTGAAGATCTGAAATTTCACTGGTTTCTCAAATGAAACATACAGTTTGTCATTACAATATTCAATAGCAAAACACACACCATTCACTTTAAATGATCTCTTCACAGCAAGTCCTCCAGTGGTTGTTAGTATTCGGATCAATTGTTCATCAGCAAAGGTGGTGGCCACTTCTTTGTTGGGAATAGTAGTAATACTTTGTGGCACGCTATCAAATTGAATATAACCTGTCATCAAGTCATTGTCAATGTCAACCATCATCACTGATTTGTTATCCTGATCAACAATAACAAGTTCAATATCGGAAAGTAAAGTCATACCTGTAATACAGCATACCTTACTCTCCGCGGGATATTTAATGTTTATGTCTCTGTTAAAGTGATATTCGTCTTGATATTGAGCATCATCATCGTCGTCAGTTCCTTTGTTAATACTTAATGAAGCAATAGATGTGGGTGCGGCTGTTACCCGTATTGACGGCATTTTTGTTTGATCTTGTAAATTATGATTGTTTGCAGCTTTGCTTCTTGCATGTCCGCGGAAACATGACTGGCAGTAGAATTCGTCACAATCTGTGCAATAACCTATTGCTATCACATGATCACCTGCCGTGCTGCATGGGTCACAGTTTATCTCACAATTAGAACTCTTATACACAGATGCTGTAGCTCCGGCCATATGTTCCGACGTCATAGAGGCGAACTTCCTAGCCGTTGATGTTGACTGGTCGGGTGCTCCAGGTGCTGATTGAACAGTTGTTCTTCTGTCTTTATTTGTAATATTGGGTGTCTTAGCCGCCATATTTAAGAACTTAAATGTATGTGCTTTAAGACCGCCTATTCTAGTTCTGAATAGTCCAATGACGAAGTTAACACCGTCTAAAGTTTAATCTATGTAAGGTTTAACGTCTTTGAACACAACAAAGTGATTCTGAAACACAGAAAAAAGGGAATAAAGAATATTGTTATGGTAAAAGTGTAACATATGACGAGCAGCCAGTTTGACATAAATCCGTTCATTAGGTGTCCACTAGCTCTATAGCATTTCTTACTTCAATACTGAATAACAGTCTTATAAACCTAATAGCTATCAATGCATTTGACGGCTCTGCTAGGTAGTTCTCATTATATTTTGTGCCGTTTTACAGCCGAATATGCTATAAAGTTTACCATAACCAGTACAATACTGTATGGAGTTCAGCATATAGCAAATAACGTTTTCATACAATCCCGGACATCACTGTTACCATAAGCCCATTACATAATATAATATGCCAATAACATTGAAAGCACCCATACTGTCAGGATGACTGCCAATCACTTGCAACACAAAATTCATCAGAATCACATATTACGGTTTGTTGGTGCAAAACATAAACAGGCCCACTAAAATTATATTGCTTCGCTAAGACTGGTTTTTGTAATTTGTTATTTGTCATTTTATAACTACAATTGGTTTTTATTGCCAAATAATGATTATGTAGGTTATTTTTGTATGATTATGTAAGTAACACATGCTTAATGTTAGAGAACAAACGATTATCCGCTAATGACAATGCTATTATAGGGAAAACATAAAAACACTCTAAAATTTGTTTCACAGGTTAAAGAAAAAGATAAAATATCAAATAATTCAAATGTTCCTCAAAAAAGAATAACGGAATATACAAAATTGTAAGTAATACATGTACTATGTACCCAAGTTGTACAGTTGTATGTGGATTAGTGATACTAAGTATTTGTTATAATGAAAATAAAAACTTTATAAAATTTTATTTTTATTTGAAATACTCATGGGAATAAGACTTGCGTACTTTGCGACCTGGATAACGAGAAAGAGAGGACAAATTGGAAAAGGTCGCATGGGTGGTAAATCAAGCGTGCACGACTATTATTGTAAATTTACTTTATGATTGACTGTACTGTAGTTTCAAAATTAAACGAGAACGAGTCGTCGGTCAGGTAAACTATGTGTATCTAGGTTTAACTATGTATATCTGAGTTAACGATAAAACCCGCTATTCTTTCGAATGAGATAAGTCCCTCATTTGTATTACAATGTATAACAATGAACTTATTGAATCGACTATATCGCTGGCTTAGAATGAGTAGGTCGTAACTACATAATCGATACTATGGGAAAACAAGACAAAACTGTCTGAAATTTACTCTTTACGTATGGTAAAACACGCTTTGACATCTTCATTTTCGTCAACATGACAATTCCCGATTTTCATGCAAATAGGCTCTTAAGAAACGCCTAATGATGTACATTTCAAATAAATATTAGTCTTACTTAGTCATTGTACTTACGACCTTCTCATTCTAAGCCAGCGATGAGTTTGTTTAACCCACTTTTCACCAGTATCACTGTAACGCGGTATTGGGACATGTGCCACTTAAAGTGAACAGGTAAACCAGGTATAAAACACATAAGGATATTGGAAAAGGGATTATGTTTTCAAAGCCAACCGTAATTTGAATTGACTTGGTGAATAAAAGTGGACAACCTTTTCACCTGATGAAATAGCTCAGTGGTTTAGCGATAGAAATACTGAATTTTTTAGACAATAAAGATAACAGTTCGAGTCATACTTATGGTTTTTGTTAGATCTAACATTAATTTTGTTAGGTTCCCACTCTTGTGCATCACTATCTTAAACTATTATTTTCACATTCATCAAAGACTAATATATTATTATATCATGAACATATCATACAAGACAAATGTGACTACGACTCACATGCAACAGCCTTGTCAATAATTTTTTGAATAAAACATTATTTAGTGTCCCATCTGTGAACAATACTGACTGTGCACAATAAACTAAAATGACATGAAAGAGGCCACGAGAAAATTGCAAATACGATAATAAAAGGAATGTGTTTTAACAAAAAACAATAAAATGAAAAGGCGAAGGATCGAACTCGGACCGCTAGATTGGCGTCTATTCCATTAAGCCAAACATGTTTATTTGGTAAGAATATTTAAATAGATAAAACAAATAGCTGCTCTACCTAAATCACCTTTTAGATGATGTCAAAATGTACCCAAATTTTTTAATTTGCGGCCCCAAAATTCATTAAAGCTCTGTACTATTGAGGTTCACGTACCAAGCATACATATATACCAATGAACATCGGTCGAATACACTAACTACATGTGCTTTCATTAAAGAAGGCGCTTTATTTTCCCTCATGTTGATAATTTACAATGTCTACTCAGATGCTTCGTTTCTGTTTCGACTTTTCGTAGAAACTAAGCTCCTGAAGTATTGTACTAAAAATTTTCCATGCGGTAAGAATGCGTCCATCCTGTCCTTACATATGTCTTAAGGAAGGTACTGGACTACTATGCATCGGTGTAGTCGTCTAATGTAATGATTGTGTCTGTATCAGCCCATGTACATTTTTGGTGTATTTGAACACACGTTTTTGAACTTCGTAATTTTATATACATGTAATCATGTCTGTGTGAGAGTGCATGTCTCGTTCGTGGAATGATTTAGTAGTGCGTGTATGTGTGTGCAAGAGTGGCTTAGTCTCACTTTTCTTTTCTCCTTTTTAGTTCAGTTTGTATATTATTCAATTTATTTGACTATTATGCCTTGTGAATGTATTTAATAGTAGATTATTAGTCTTATCATGTTATGGTATATTAAGTAGGACTGAAAAGACATTCATTTTACAGGGTATCACTTAAATACTTTAATATAAACACTTCATATAATAATGACGCCATAGACTTGAACAAGCATAGAATGGTAACCAAATTTCAATCACCATTACAATCACCATGATTCAATTAACCTTATAAACTTCTCAATTGTTACAGAACCAGCAACATCCTATTTGATGTAGCATATTTTTCTGTCCGTTAATCCTAAATATAAATGCTTTTAAATACCAGTCAGTGTGTCATATAAGCTAATAAAATAGTAATAATCGGACACTTTAGATAACAATTTTACAAAGCAGTTTAACATCTTTAATCCAAACAATAGCTTTGGTGTTATCTGGCATTTTATCTGAGTCTATCTTAGGATAAATTAATATGTAACAATCTTGTAATAATTATGAATGTATTTGCTTAGTCCCACTTCAATTATCTTATACTGACATATGTACATGCTGTATATAATTGACAACACTGTTATACTTGTTTATTTGTAGTTTCATTTGTTAATTAATTCTCTTGTAACATTGTTTGTATATATTATTACATGTCTCATATAAATGTTATTTGCATATACTTAAATATATGATTTCTTTGTTATGTCGAATACAAGCTTGTAGTTTATGTTTATTATGTTAACTATAATCGACGTTAAATAAAGTTTATCTTATCTTATCTATCTTATCTTAAATCGATGTAATAGTCAGTGATTTCTGTTTATATTGACATTACATATTATCGCGTTATAGAGTTATAAACCAATCCAGTCAATGTTTGTAAACATTGCATTATACTTGGCGCTCTATACATAAGCTTGCAAAAACAGAGCATTTACTTTGAATTTATAAAACTTAAAAACACTATATTCTGAAAAAACAACACCACATATTTAATAACGGTATGCCTAAGATAAGTTGGCGGGAAACTAAGATGAAACAATACACAATAGCATACATGAAAGTCATTTCATCCCACAAACTATGTTTTTAAAATAATAGTATTAGCTAACCAACAACTGAAGTTTTGAGCCTAGTATGAACAGTATATAATACTAATGAAATAATAAAGTGGTACAAACCAATATATATAATATCCAATATCTGATTATGTGATGCTCTTACATCTTTCCGCAGTTTTCAATTATTCAAACTTTACCTTGGTACGACTGTGATACCGATGTATCATGTGATTATGATTCCTACTTCTGATTGGACAAAGAGGTCAAACTTTACGTAATACGAAACTAACCCCCGTTCCACGAAATCACTGATAAGGCTTATTGCTCATTGTTGTCATACATGTCTATATGTTAAATAAAAGAACACAGGGAACCGTATCATCTACAGGATTTTTCGTAAGGCTATAAAGCATACAAATAATGTAAAATATAACGGGTAGCAGACACAAACTCCCGTGAATAAGAAGTACTACGAAGTTTTATAAAAATGAACTGTACTGATAAGGAAACCGACTCACGTGTGTGTATGACACAATAAATCATGGTTCAAATACGTAATAAATATGGATATAAGATTAATGGTCTATCGAAGTAAACGAACATATTTTTCTACATTGTAATTCATTGCGTTTTGAAAAACTCTTTTATTACGTAATGTCAAGGTCCCACTGGGCATTTTAATGTCGGCGATGAACTGCCGATTTAAATAAAGTTACCTCGTGAGACATCGGGAATAGGAATTTCAACACTTTTACCTCCCTGGACCTTCCCTACACCACTAAGACCCTTTTACCGATGCCATCCAAGGCTCATTTATCAAATCGGAAATAAATCACCGATGCAAACATGCTCAGTGCGATCTAGGCATAAGATACTTGTATGTTTTTCAAAATGTTCGAGTAGATATTTAATATTTATTTTGTATTGCATGCAGAATTGATTAAACGCAAAACCCAAAGTACATTTTCGATGTGTTCCATTCCAAGTACGTGCCACGAATATGTTCTTCTTTTTTTACATAGATAACATCTACCTCACAACACAATATGTCAAGATTGACACACGAAGATGTTTGCTGAAGTGCAATAATTTTACAATGTTATGATATAGAGGATCTATCACGAGTTGTCAATTGATATATATTTACATTAAACGAGTTTTGGAAATTATATTTGACAACGAGTGATAGATTCTTTATATCACATGATACTAAAAATGCAAAATACGCATTGATTTATTGGAAAAATTCAATAACTTATACTCCACGTGGTACAAACGGCAACTTTGTAATTAATGTGTTATCGAGTTACTAAAATACCTGAGCCCTCCCCCCCCCTCCCCCAAGGTACAACTGCATGTATATGATTTCTCGTACATTTATTATGCCAAAAATAATGTATACGAAAAACGGGTGGATGGTACGGACTTCTATGAATCAGAAAGACAACGAAACTTTATATACCAAAAACGAATTGCAATGATAAGGCAGTCACATTACTTTCAACAATAAATCTTTGTTGAAGTACCTTATAAATATAATATCAGACGCTTGGTTTAAACATTAAACGGATTTTTCTCCATCGTTATATACCGGTTCTGCATTTTGAACGTCTGTTTATTTGGGTTGGATTATGATGTTCGTACCAAACTGATTGAACGCTTTGCCCTAAAGTACACATTGTATTACTTTTAGACCTGAGCCATACTAAGTACAATGTACTAATATTTTGTTCTCTTTTGATAGAATATTTCAATTAGTATATTCAACATAGAAAACATACTGTATCGAAACTCTAGCTGAAGTGTAATAATGTACGACAACATTTGTAATCGGCAACATGAATAAATTGTAATTAATTAGGCATACATATCGCGTGTATGGTGTATATTATTCGATAGTTTCCTGTCAATTACCATTATTCAAGACGGAACTTTATCTACTACAGTAATCAAAGCACTGAAAGTACTGATGTGTGGCGTACTGATGTCATTATAACCAATCAAATAAAGGCTGCATCAACATGCTGTGTCAGAGCTATGATAAGCCAAGACTCACTCAAATGTTTGTGCTGCTCTCAAGACACCAAGCGCCGGTGCCAAGATGAGTAACTTGGTAGTCTCCATACAACTGAATACAGTGGAAATTAAAACACAACAAACGAGATGGCCATCCCCCCTGCTATAGAAACAGGACTAGGTAGAAATATATTAGGAAAATAAAATAAAGGAAGGTAATTAATGAAATATAACCAGAGTTTAATAGGAGGATAAAAAATATAAGAAATTTATAGCAATAGTTATAGCATGACTTCTTTTGGTTGAAGGAAATAATTCAAGAATGGAACCAGATAGAATTATGTTTTCATGTCACAGCACTTCTAGATGCCATATACATATACATGTATATTTAAAGTCGATCAATTGAATTGGGGAGAAAAAGTTGTCCAGTGGCTACTGATATGAATGTTGTCCATACTCCCGCCGGATCAGGAGCAGAAATATTTTTCGGAGTAACATAACTAAACTTACAACAGACTTTTGGACCATACTCAGCGTAAATGAAAAGTTACCACCGTATTGACAAATTTCAATCATAACCATGTGTTTGTTATTACTTGTATGCTCAAACAGAGCTCATAAAATGATTACCACGGAGCATACATAAATACATATTAATTGCAAGATAAATACTTTTATGTAAGTAACGTGTGTACCGTTTTCAGAATTTATGTACGTCCCAGCATGGGACAGGATTTTAGCAATATAATATACGCCCTGGTACAGTACGGGGTTTTAGCACTATATTTTTTCTTCACGACTAGCCGTTCTCATGCTTGAAATATACGTAGAACTATTTCAGATTTCCCCCTCCAGTGAAAACATGCTGTTTCTATTTATAGCATTAATGTTTGTAAGCAACATAATTAGGTCGTCGTCTACAACGTTCAGCGGCGGAGTGATTTTAATTGAAACCCGGGGATTACTTTTTCTGCCTTGACGGTTAACAGGCCTTTGGTAGTAGGAATATAGTCCATGCGGAAAGATTTGCTATAAATATCCTCTGAAAATAAAAGTCTGATATAATTGTTGGTCTTAATATTAATAAATGTTGGTAATGTAAACAAATCGGTTCAATGATACGTGTGACCTGTGTAGCATGCTTGTAATGTTGTTCAAATCATAGAACTATTTATTGGCATAGGCCTAAATGCGTTAACTTGGTAACTTGAAAAACGGTAATATCATTGTGTGGTCTCCCGCCACACAAAAACTACAAACAAAACTGAACGGGTAGAAGATATGGACTCCTATGAACGACAACGAAAGATATGTTAGAAAAACGCCAACTCACTTTCAACATTAAATCACTGTTCAAGTACATGTACCTAATAAATGTGGTATTACGATATAACACCAACTCACTTATAACAATAAATCACTGTTCAAGTACCTAATAAATATGGAATCAAGATGTTTGATCTATCGATATAAACAAATTAGAAACTAGTAGTATTTACCTTCACCGTAGTTTATTGCATTTTGAAAACCTATTGTATTGCTTATGATATATGAATGTATTTTTTTGAAACTTTGTTCTGTGCATGCTTATTTTGTATGAAAAATTGATTGAACGCAATGCCCTAAAGTACATGTTACTTCTATTTTACATCCGTGCCATAGTTACTATAAGAACAATGAACTAATATTTTGTTCTCTTTTGATAGTTTATTGAATTAGTTTTTATACATATTGTCCAACCAGATAAAACTGGGACTCCTTGCATAATTCGTTCAAGTCCGGAAAATTTCGATGTTTTAAAACATATACAAAATAAACTTGCAATTTTATATAGCCTTATACGGAGATAATGGTACATAGAAAATACACATAGGAATCGAATACAGCCGAATATAGCCGGGCGAGCTTATGGACTTTGATGAGTCTCAGTTTAATCTGGTCTAGCTCTTGCAAACTAGACTGAATCAAACGATAGCTAAATACAAATACATGTATATGAGTTTGAATAATATACTGAGCGTCAAAAGTTTTGCAAATTAATTAAAATTCTGAAGTTTTTTTACTAACACTGCCCATTGGTATACCCTTAATTTTCATGTCAAACCTATGTCCGTTGGCTCCCGCCACGATTGAATGATCACATCATCAGAAATGGTAAAACGTCTATTCAAGAGCGCAACATTATGGAGTTTGTTTATGTTCGACTAAATTGTCACTTCAAATGTATTTGCGACAAGTCTGTGATACGAAATACACAATTACTAAGTCCCATTAGTAAGCAATGTACGCTGATGGCAATTGATCATTTTGAACATGATCGTGTATATAGGAGACTAGAGGCTGGTGTTTTACTAAAATACTTTGTGCCGGATAAATTGACATGTCTCTATCATAACAATACAGTTGTATCATATCCAACAGAGATGGACCGTGTATATGAAGTACGACGTCGCAACAGGTCAAGGGCCGATGCGGCAGACAAAGACAGGTAATGCTTCTATAATTTTAGCACCAAACTCAACGGCATTGTTTTCGCTTCATCGTACATTAAATTGTATGGGAAACCTCCTGTTATTTTGTGTTTTTATTCTAAATATTGACATCTGTAGACACTCTTTTACGACATCCACGATTGTCTGTGGTCAATGGGAGATTCTTTTTACAATAATCACCCCTTTACACTGCAAAGAAGTAGTATATCAGTATGTGTGAATTGTGGGTTTGTGTCACTTATGGTATGATTATTGATCAATACATATCTTAAAACGATAATTGTCTCGTAGTTATATATCACGTACGTATCGCAATACACATATGCAGTTGAATCATCTTACATTGGTTGATCAATCCAATAAATAAGGCGCTCAATATATGGTTTGAGGAACTTTTGATGCTCAGTATATTACAATATAATTGCAATCGCCAACTTTAAAGAATTTTATTTAATTATAATTAATTTGTCAAACACATCGCTTTGATGGTGTCTATTATTCGAGTGCAACATGTCACAGAACGGAAATAGTACTACTAAAGTAACAACTGTAACAAGCAAATCTGACATAAATATTTTGTAATTTCAAAAATATCAACCTACCGGTTGTGAATGTTTTTGAGCTTGTAACATACTGACAAGTAACATACATCATGTTCTCAGAATGTTTTCGAAAAGTACAGTCCTCAGATGTCCAAAACATAACATGCACACGTGCTATTCTATGCGCATACCCTGCACGAGTACAACACGGCAAATTCAACCACACGTAGACGAGAAAATGTACGGTTCGAAAACATTGCCTATTATAATATTAATTTGGGTAATTTCAGCATTCAGTTTATTATGTCGGACACTTACATGTACCTGTATACCTGTACAAGTATTGCCGAATTTGTTTATGGACATGTGAATCATGGTGAACATTTCATGTTGCATTACACAATGACAGCATATCGGCATACACAATTAATAGCAGCATCCTCTATATATATATAAGTATTGGTATGCTGTTATTGGAGTTTGCAGAATGATGTGTATATTAAATAAACAGACGACAATAACGTGGTTGAAGATGCATGTAGTGATCGAATACCGATTCAAAAGCCCGTTAAAATATTTTTATAATGCGCACTGGCAACCTGATCTATTTAATATAAATGATGTAGCCATCAACGAAATGTTGCGTTTACATTTATTTCAACCGGTCAACAAAAGCTATGCGGACGTAGGGCTAGATGAGATGAACGTCTTCCAGGTATCTATGTTATGTTACTGAAGTCAGGTTCCTTCCATGGGCGCGGTAATGGTTTGCAATGTAAATTGTTTTGTCTACTAAAGGGAGCTAATTCATAAAATGTTTGACTTACCCTTAGTTCAGTTATCTCCTTTACCATTGCACAGAAGACGTTGATGTAGATGATAACTTGATCTTCTTATCATCCGTATAAATAATGTTGTTACAGGACCCACAAGACTGCTTGCATATACACTATTACAGTAAGCACAAACACAAATCACTTTATAAATTATCCGTATAGATAACGTGGTTGCAAAATGCACAAAACTGCGTCTACCATTACAGTTAAAACTGTTTTATAAAACAACAAATTATTGGAGAAAGATGTGTTTCGTAAAAGCTCATCAACTGGAACATTGACTGCGTACAACATTACAGTAAAGCACAACATCAAATAGTTTTATCAATCTTACACAACTACATGAAATGGACATATATTGTATTGTATATGCTTGGTAGAAATTCATCAACTAGAGCCTTGTTGATATTAAGCTTGTAATATGTACATTCCCATACAACATTGAGTAGTAATTAAAAATGCAAATGTATATATGTAGTCACTAAAAGTCAGTTTCTCGTACACATTCAGATTTGATGTAAAACTGTTACATTTGCATTTGTTAATAAAAATAGAAAACCAATCATATGGTGCAATAACGATGTTATTAAGTACTATCTCTTTTTAATAGTGCATTAATATCTTACCAAATGTATCGGTATTCTAATGCATCATCGGTTCCTTTCATCCGTCATGTGTGTATGCTCGGTGTTACTTGATTACTCCATGATGTGTTTCAGTATGCCCAGTTATCAATATCAAAGAAGATTACTTTTTTAACATATTGCTATAGTACACCCAGGATAACGAGAAAGTCGGGGAATATTCTAAAGGCCACATAGGTGGAAAATCAATCGAGCATGATTTATCTGTTCTATTTTAGTATACAATTAACCATATGGAAATAGTAGACCAATCCGGTCAACTTTTGTAAATAACACATTATCCTGGGCGCACAATAATCCAGTTCCTTTTATATAGGTAAAGCATTTCACGTCACTTCAATATGTTGCTATGAGACTAGTTGCTCAATTGTTAACTCAATTTTGTGCCGTGTGGTGACCGCACACATATTGCAGTTACTGATTCACATATTTTCAAGCCAATGCAAGATTTGTGTAGTGGTATTACAATAATACAGGTTATGTGTATCGAATGAATCCTGTACGTGTGTTGCGGCAATAGTCGAGTGTTTTAGTTCTTTCGTATTTTGCATTGTTGGAGATGGAGCCGCAAAATAGTTCATACTTTGCATTGTTGGAAATGGAGCCGCAAAATAGTTCATACTTTGCATTGTTGAGAGATGGTGCCGCAAAATATTTCATACTTTGCATTGTTGGAAATGGAGCCGCAAAATAGTTCATACTTTGCATTGTTGAGAGATGGAGCCGCAAAATAGTTCATACTTTGCATTGTTGGAAATGGAGCCGCAAAATAGTTCATACTTTGTATTGTTGAGAGATGGAGCCGCAAAATAGTTCATACTTTGCATTGTTGGAGATGGAGCCGCAAAATAGTTCATACTGTGCATTGCTGGAGATGGAGCCGCAAAATAGTTCATACGTTGCATTGATGAGAGATGGTGCCGCAAAATATTTCATAATTTGCATTTTTGGACAATGGAGCCACAAAATATTCCGTATTTTGCATTGTTGGGAGATGGTGTCATGTCATAAAATAGTTTGTACTTTGCATTGCTTGGAGATGATACCGCATAATTTTTCATACTTTGCATTGCTGCGAGATGGTGTCATAATGTATTCCATATTTTGCATTGCTAGGCGATGGTGCCGCACACTATTGTATGAAATCCATGATGAGATGCGATCTATTTATACTGTCACCACGTACAGAATTAAACACATGTATATTAATTACATGCAGTTGAGTGATCTTATTGTTGCATTTTGTTCAACCAAAAGTGCTGAGATATTAACCTTAGTCTGACCTTTATGCAGGTATATAGAACAAGGTGTTTGTATTAAGTATATTCATATCCATCAGTTTTTGTACCAGTATATTTGTGTTTGTCATGTACCTGGAGCGTATTCGTCATATTTCCCACCTGGGACAATGTACAACCATTGGGCAAATATAGATACGTGATCAGATGTTATGCTATATGTACTAGTAGTAGATGAGGTGACCATATTTCATCAATTTGCATTGAACTATTATACAATGTGCTATGGTGTGGTTTGACTGTTTGATAAACACAGAAATTGACAATCAACAGTAAATGTTGTAAATACAAGTTTTATATAAGTCTCTCCCGGTCTTGCCTATATCACTCGTATCTTATATGTGCAGATTTGTATTATGTTGAAATATATGCTAATTTATTTAAGGTCGATTGTGAAACAAGCTATTTTCAACTTATATTAATTACTCTCGACACCTCATTCCTGATGTTATCCATCGCCACGAGGGTATGAGAGAAGAGAAGCCAGATTCCCTTTTATGCTGAGCGTCAAGCAAGGGAATTATTTGTACCATTTTATATTTCTACCCGAAACGTCTCGCACTCGAAGCTAACGCTCTACCACTAGTCTATCGAGGAGGCGATAATTGTATTATGTTGATTATATGCCCTCCCCTTTCTGCTGAGTGCTGTCACATCTGTCCAATCCGTTACTATCATTTTATTTACTCCATCACATGTACTTCATTTCAGATTTCGTTCTTAAACAGTACTTACACTATATCACCAATGAACAGGTTTATTTGTTGCTGATAATTTTATTCCAAAAATATAGAATTGAATACAATAGCAAATTATATGTACATTTACAATGTATAGTGCGCACAGGATAATATGATGTTTACAAAATTGACCGGATCGGTCTACTGTGACAAAATTGGTTAAGAAAATAAAGATATACAGTCATTACTATACTAAAATAGCATTGATAAATCTTGCATGTTTGATTTTCCACCTAAGTGGCTTATTCCTAAACCACTTCCTTCATTTCTTGTTATCATGTGCCCACTGTACATAATTAAAACATTATATTGTCAAACAGACATAAAAATTATCATTTTGATTATTAGAAATTGGATCTTACATTATAAAGCAATAGTATTTTTCATTCATATTCATAAATGTGCGAATAAAAATAACGCTCCGGAATATTTTACCGATCCTTCAACAAATATAAGGAATTATTATACCATGGTTACATAGCTCTTTTCATGTAAATTAGACGTTGAAAAGTGCTGTGCAGATACAACTGAATATATAATGGATACAAACAAGATATTCAAAATAATGTGGGTAACATATTTACCACTATGGACAAAAAAGCACCAACCACTAATGTATGCACACGTGCAAGATATAACGCATATAATTATTCAAATCGGGTTGGCTTCGTAAGCTATATGGACAGTCCACACGAACAGTACTCCAGCAGCCTGTGGTCAATGTTCATTATGCATCCTTATTTCAATGTTTACTTAAGAAATTAGTGATTCAAGAGCAGCGTCAAGATATATATGACTGGTACGAGAAACCGTCTCTAAAGATATAAAGATACTCCCTTTACGGAGACACTATCTGTCATTATGGAACGATTAGTTTGTTTTTACAAATGGTCAACTAGACAATATACGATAGATTTTTAAAAAAATATGTCGAAAAAGTATGGTAAAATGTATGGATGACAAAATACTAATTTTTAAAGAGTTGCTTCCCTTACACTGAAATTATGCATTATGCATATATCATTTTCAAATTGTAATTTAGTTAACAAACCCCCTGGATGCTTTATTTGATGTTCGTACTTCTCATAGTGTTTCAAACGTTTGGACCTCAACACAAATGCTTGAAATGCACCATTCAGTAGATATTTTACCAAGTAATTGCTCTTTATAAAAAGTCGATTAGGGTATATGTGGCTTTAAAAATCGGATTTACGTTCAATAGAGCTTTAAAATCACAATTTAACAATTTTCAAAGAGATTTAAAGAGATAAAAGCATGACAGAACATAGGTGTACGAGAGATGATCCAAAATAACGTGGACTTTTGCTATTGCTTCCAACAGCATCGTAATTTCTTCCAAATATTTACATGATTATTTATCGGAACATTTATTGCATACGATAATTTGAACAAATTTCACATTGACACAACATATCAAGCACACCGTGTGTTTTTGTAACCATTGTAACGCGTATGCGGCGAACAAAAGTTATGCGTCTTTTCTCAAATTACATGTGCATTCATATAAAATGCAATGCAAGTAAGTGTATCGCTAAACTTAACCACCGTACGATGGGATGTGCAGGTAACAACTTGTCAAAATTTGATGTCATTTGAACAGTGCGTTTTGAACATACACATTTTTCTTTGTGCGGTACCACCTGTGTAACTGACGTTAAAATGACGTCCTCAAACCGGCATGCAATACCTTTAATGGTAAAGATATACCCTGTTCTCGGAAAATATGCAAACAATGGCGCTTAAAATGATTGAGCAGACTAATAGAATATGTCCTATGAGCTGAGCTCTTATTTTGAGTTGTCATCGTGAATATGTGGATAGAGAAAGATCGGAGAGCGCAATCATCACAGAGGAAATAGAAAATACAGCGCGACAACAGTGACGTTATCCGCGATACGTTTGCCCTGGCCTATGATTGCCTATTAGGAAATTAGCTGGTCGCTATTTCTCTGCAATGTAAAATTTGACTGATGCAGTAAAAAGATCTGAATTATTAATTAGGATTAAGTTGCCAACAATTACAAACCATAATTTATATCTCCAAAATTGAGGTTGTTACGAAAAAGATTTTGCACAATTTAAGGTCAAATGTTATCTTAAATATTGCTGTAATAAATTACATCATTGTACGACATTTTATACAAAAATGAGCAGGTTCAAAACTGCTACAGTGGCGAGCATCGATACACGACGTCGGTGACGTCATGAAACCAACGCTGACGTGCGCCGGGTTGCAGCTAGTGACTTGCATATAACTTTTCATTGAATAATAATTTTTCCGAGATTTTTTTCAGGAATATGCCGGACATGTTCCGATGAATATTGATGTAAGTTTGTAAATGATCAATTGAAACATACGAAAATTGTAGCAAAAGTCCACGTTATTATGGATCATCCCTCATATGGTAAAACATATAGAATCCTGAATAAATACAGTCAAATCAAAGGTCATGTTTCATAAATAATCACGGAATAACACAAAATACATAATGTATTATTTACAATGTACAGGTACAACCTGCCAGGTTACATACATGATCAAGGAATAAGACGAACTACAATAACTATCACTTATTAAGCACATTCATAATCTATTCAATCCAGGTAGCAACTGCCCATGGATGATAATGACTCTCTAACATGTATCACACAGGACCACTGACAATATATATATTATATTTGATGTCTTATGTTTCTAGAACAGTGTCACATTCCACTACTTAGAGAAGACTTCATAAAAGGTATACACTCTGTAAATATGCTACCTCTTTGAAACTGTGAAGAATAAAGGTACTTCCAAATTCTACCAAAATATAGGCATCCATACAT
Source organism: Spisula subtruncata (assembly GCA_963678985.1). Taxonomy (NCBI): domain Eukaryota; kingdom Metazoa; phylum Mollusca; class Bivalvia; order Venerida; family Mactridae; genus Spisula; species Spisula subtruncata. The sequence continues at coordinate 11,216,793 of OY787678.1, read as the reverse complement.
TTTGGTAAATTGGTAAGATTCAGTGATTTTGTTAATAATGATATTGTTTCAAGTTTCCCTGTACTATGGACAATACATGTCAGAGAATGGGGTTCTGCAATCATGAAACATCGATGTAAACGTATATATCTATCTTTAGAAGTACATAGAAGCCAGCAAATATACTGACAAGCAAACACAATACTAGTACTATGTTCTATCGTTCTGATTATATCATATGTTAGAAAGTAAAACAGTGACATTATTACTCATAAACGACCGGAATACACAACTACCGTAGTTCTGATTATATCATATGTTAGAAAGTAAAACAGTGACATTATCACTCATAAACGACCGGAATACACAACTACCGTAGTTCTGATTATATCATATGTTAGAAAGTAAAACAGTGACATTATCAATCATAAACGACCGGAATACACAACTACCGTAGTTCTGATTATATCATATGTTAGAAAGTAAAACAGTGACATTATCACTCATAAACGACCGGAATACACAACTACCGTAGTTCTGATTATATCATATGTTAGAAAGTAAAACAGTGACATTATCAATCATAAACGACCGGAATACACCAACTCACGTTTATATCATGTAGTTCTGTTATGACATACACGCCTATGGTGGAACTGATCAACAGGAGTGTACAACAGTTGAATGATAGACTGCGTGTGCATGATACATTTTCAAATATGGTCAACCTATTTAGATCAACAGGAGTGTACAACAGTTGAATGTTAGACTACATGTACATGTGTATTTTCAAATATGGTCAACCTATTTAGCGTAAATAATTTAAGAGAAGACACCAATGTCTTACAATCCAATATACATCGTATGAACCGTTTTTCTGCACTAAATGGATTTTCAAATACGTCAGTCTACATTAAATAAATGTGATTTTTTTCTAAATGAATCCCGACGTGAATATTGAATGTGTCCTCAAAACAGTCATTCCCTAATAAACGAAAATACACGTATTATATTAATAAACAGCCACAAGTTATCGACGCGTTCCATTAAGATAAACAAAATGTATACCGATATTTGATAAATGAAAATAGGTGACCCGATTGGCAGAACTCATGTTTGGGGAAATGTGTATACGTTTTGACAAGATGTTACATAAACAAAACACGGGTAAGCAAATGAACAAAACAAATGGACATATCATTCCTCACGTTTCTTATGTCTGAGATTAGCATACATACATGCATGCATTTAAACATACAATGAACATTATCATGATTATGTTAGAAGTAACGGTGTATTGTTACATGTACATCTGACAGCCAATCATTTATTGGTGTTTGAACTCTTTGATAACATTGCAGAACTTTCTCTCTCCACTCGCACTACTTACATATAGAGCTTTCCTAGCGGGACAGAAACATATCGCACTCGGATAGTTTAATCCATCTCGTGAAGCAAGTATTATGCTTGCCTCACTTAAATCAGCAGACATTTCGTATATAATATGTTGCCATGTGTTACAAAGATACAAAGAGCAAGAAGGAGAGAAAGAAAGATCATATGGTTTCTCAAGTTCATCATCCTTGTAAACATGTAACAAGACACCATCCATACTCATACACAAAACGACATTATTCCGCCAGTCGCTGACGTACATCTTACTTTCTGTACTATGTACGGCAATGTAGTATGAAAGTGTACTCTGTTCTAGAAACTGTGCATCTGGTTTGATTGTTTTCTTCAGTCCACCAGAAAGACTGAAGATCTGAAATTTCACTGGTTTCTCAAATGAAACATACAGTTTGTCATTACAATATTCAATAGCAAAACACACACCATTCACTTTAAATGATCTCTTCACAGCAAGTCCTCCAGTAGTTGTTAGTATTCGGATCAATTGTTCATCAGCAAAGGTGGTGGCCACTTCTTTGTTGGGAATGGAAGTAGTACTAAATGGTCTGCTATCAAATTGAATATAACCTGTCATCTCGTCCTTCTCAATGTCAACCATCTTCACTGATTTGTTATTCTGATCAATAATAACAAGTTCATTATCGGAAAGTAAAGTCATACCTGTAATATAACACTCTTTACTCTCCCCGGGATATTTAATGTTAATGTTTCTGTTAAAGTGATATTCGTCTTGATGTTGAGAATCATCAACGTCGTCAGATCCCTTGTTAATACTTAATGAAGCAATAGAGGTGGGTGCGGCTGCTGTCACCCGTATTGACGGCATTTTTGTTTGATCTTGTAAATTATGATTGTTTGTAGCTTTGCTTCTTGAATGTGTACGGAAACATGATTGGCAGTAGAATTCGGCACAATCTGTGCAATAACCTATTGCCATCACATGATCACCTGCCGTGCTACATGGGTCACAGCCTATCTCACAATTAGAACTATTATACACAGATGCTGTAGCTCCGGCCATATGTTCCGACGTCATAGAGGAGAACTTTCTAGCAGCTGATGTTGACTGGTCAGGTGCTCTAGGTGTTGATTGAAGAGCTGTTCTACTGTCGCTCGTTTTACGGGTTTTATTATTGGGTGTCTTAGATGCCATCTTTAAGTAGTTTGTAACTAAGTTTAAAATGTGTCAGTTTTCAAAGCCGTGTATTAAGGTTCTAAATTGCTCAGTGTATGAATTAAAACGTATGAAGTATACTGTAGTAAGGCTTAACGTCTTCCAACACAACACTGTGTGACTGAAATAGATATAATATCAAAATAATAACATTGTATGGTAAAAACTAGAATGTATGAAAGAAGACATATTAATATAGGTTGTTAGTTAGTTATTCAATATGTAAACACCTACCAGCATTTGGAAGTTTTTACTTCAATATTGTATAAGTAACATATTCACTCATTACTTGGAGTGTATTGATCAATACGTCATCACCATTTTTTTTAGTAAAGCTGACATCAGAATATTATCTGAAATGAAGTCAGTGGCATTGAGCGTATGTAAGACACTATTGAAAGAAGTGTATCTTTCTCACAACCATACTGTGTTTGAAAAGCGACATCGTTATAATAAAGTTACGTTGCGATAAGCCACGTAGTGAAGTAGTTTGATGAATGATTATCAAACATTGTATTTATCAATCTTTTGCTTTGGTACATTATAGCAACTTAAAGAGTAAAGGTTAAGTATAGCGCACCTCTGTTGAAAGGGTCATCCCATTGAGACGTATGTAACACTTATTTTTCATGATTACAATACCGGGCGCCTGACAGAGATGGACCTACGGTAAACATTAATTTAACTAGACAGTGGTTCACCAACGCCGAAATTCTAACCTTCGACGTCCCGCTTCTAAGGTGGACACCCTATTAAAAGAACAATTGAGGATTAGAAATACCCACTTGCATCCGGAAAAGGACATTTTTGAAAGAGTAACCTCCATTTGACCATCAACATAAAAATTATTTTTTAAAAGTTGATAAATACCACGTTGTTGAGTAAAATCTCTTATTATTTTGTGGTTTTTTTTTAATTTGGTGATCCAACTTAAATTCAAATTGACCATACTTTAACATAATTTGCACGTATACGTAAATTTCACGATAATTTTGCTTGGTTCACGGTTCAATGAACCGCATCTTTTAATTTTGAAGAAAAAAACTTTATTTATTCGATCTTGAGGTACTCAATAGCATATTCATACAAAATGTCATGCAGAAATGTTCATAAATAAAAAAAGTTACAAGGTAAAAACACATACACACGTATAAGATTTGTTTAGTGTAGCTCCCTCATTGGTATTACTTATTAAATCGACTATACCACTTTTCCTGCACTATGATTACATTTAATAAATGTCAAGCGAACTTGTAGTTTTTACCATTCATAGGTGGCAATAAACAGTTTCTCGTGAACTTCCCCCGGACGACTCACACCGACAACTAAAACCAGTCTGTCAAGGAAACACACAATCAGACCTGAAACAAAGAAATATTTCACATTATTAACCAAATCCTGAAGTTTCAAAACTGCAAGCTTTATTAAACAGTGTCGGAACCTTGAGATGTATTGTACTCACACCAGTGCATGTCTCATACACAATTCTGACCGCTATTTGTGCAAAAACAAAATGTATTCGTGTGTTCAAATGTTTTACCAGCGGGCAAATTAACTATAATTATACTGCATCTGGATAGCAAAATATAAGCACTTTCCACTAATAACAAGCAAATAGGGTGCCATCCATGCAATTGTTTCACTATCAGTAAAAGTCCGGACCCCATCCGTAAAAATGCAATGAAAATATCATGCCGAGCCAGCCGACCCCCTGGTTCGCATTTCAGCTGCTATATTTTACATACAGGTCAGATGTCATTTTTAGCACATCTCAATTCTTGTAAAACATGACAAATTATTTCAATATCTTAGATTCCAGCTAAAATATTTTAAACTTACAGAAGCAATTTAATTTTACTATTGGCTGCTAATTAATATTTTTCTCCACGGCCAAAATAGCATATACGGCAGGAAAACCGTTAAGTGCTATCATTATGCACTGGGGATGCTTGCGAACATGGAAGATAAACTACCTTTGTGTGCTTAAGAATGTCGTCGAAACGAGTTTTCTTAAATTGAAAAAACCTTGTGCAAATGATAAAATATAAAATTGTTAAAAATACAGCCATATCAGTGTTAAGCTACACTTCATCTGTATTAATTCGAACAACTGCAGTGCTTTCAACGCTTTGATCAACATAATCTTTCAGTTGGACAGGTTGTTATTAACAAGATTGTGCAATAAACATTTAGGACACACTGTCGTCCCTATCTGCAGTTGGTCATGCTTATTAACTGATAAATAATTAGAACATACAGTCATGTACTTGATAAATGTTTACTCAAAGTCAAAATGTGTACACAATTACATGTAGTACTAGCTGATTACAATGAGCGGGTAAGCTGAAACATGTATATAGCTATTTTAAGTAAGAATGTAGATTAAATACTGTAATGCACAAAACTCCAAATGCATACTTTTAGGGCGGCATGGCCAAGCCACCAAACTGTGTCTTATTAAAGCAGTGTTCACACTAAAAAGTTTGTACCAACGTTTACATAAACGTCAAACTCCACCAGTAAAAGTCATAGACAAATATACAAAAGTATTTCGTTGGAGAAGTCGTGATCGTTGATATTTTATAAACACTAAAAATGACTTTGTCGACGTGTGGTTATAAACGTTGGTTTTCGTTATTTGCCGTTTTCAACATTCTTGAGTTTTCCTAAGTTTGCCTATATATAGTCAGAAATATAAAAAAAAAACGGTGTCTCGTTAGGGTTATCGCCAACCACATAACAACGATAGTACAAATGTACGGTAGGGAAAATTCGATACCACGACAGTGGTAAATATTTGCGGGAGCGTAATTGAACACTCTAGAGAGACTGTGATCCTACAATAGATCATCAATGCGCTAGTGACTCTGAAAGAACATGATGTGATTCTGTGGTAAATACATTGTAAATACAAAAAAAATAAAAAAAAATAATGAAAATACTGGTATCAAAGTTCCAACATCCATGTTACTGGTTTGACGCTTAACAAACTGAGCTAACCGGGCATTTTATATCAGGTCCGATTTATATGTAGTCTCATCGAAATGACACATACATAACACAAACATTTTGGGGATATTCTAAAATTCCCTATATAAGCTAACGTACAACCACCATTTTGTTTTTATACATGGAAGCGTCCATATTTGTTATATTATGCCAGACCTATAATGTAATGTAACGAAAGATTTAGGTAGGGGGAACCAGACTAATACCCATCATCTCGGCTCCAATATAATTTTAATAATATAAGATTCGTAACACTGAATTGAATCTAATTGAGGTGTAGCACTATGTTTAGTTGCTTATATATTGTTAACCGAATTACTCACTGAGCTTATTCTCTCTTAAGGGGAAACGGGTCTACATGTACTATTTTACATTTAAATGGTTTCTTTTGTTTATATAATTAAATAGTCTTACATTTGTGTCTTTCCATATTGTATTTATTACACGCGTTGGATAAAAGTGCTATAATACTCGACAGAGTCTCGTATTTTATCACGTTTATCCATTCTCGTTCAACCAGTGTATATGTTTCAATTCTTGGTACTTGACTCACAACTGATTTATGAGAATGCGTTTACCCAACTCGTTTAATAAATTCAATTTGAAAAGACACTCATTCAAGATTCTCTATATCACTTCACCTTTGTAAAACTGGGTCAATTTTATTTGTTCTAAACATAGACTAAGGTCAAATTCTACCCTGAACATAACTTGTAACGGTACAAATATTGAACCAACTACCGCGGTGAAATATCTGGGTGCAACTATTGACAAGACCCTATCTTTTCATTCCTTGACCAGATCAATATTAAAGAAAGTTAATGCAAGGTAAAATGTTTATACCGTACAAACGGTTACCTCACCCTACACACCAAGAAACTTCTTGTTCTGGTCCATATCTAATGTCACTTTGATTATGCCTGTTCTATATGGTTCCATGGGCTCACCCAATACAAGCTTCAAGCCACCAAAAATAAATTAATAAGATTTGTGCTTGATCTAGATGCTAGGTCGCACATAGGAAGTCACCATTTTAAACTACTTAATTGGTTACTGGTCAATAAGCGTGTTGACCAGATCATGCTGTGTCATGTTCTCAAATAAAATATAATACAGTCCCAGACTATATGGGAGATACAAAATGTGATTTCATTTCACATGATTCTGTTCTTTCATACAGAACAATGTTAAGTGATCAGAGAGGCTTTTCTGTTCCTAAGGTCAAAGGTTTTGATACAAAATATGTTTTCTACTCTGGTATTTAACACTGGAATAAACTGCCGTCTGCAGAGTTTCATAAATTTTCATCCAGCGTTGGCAGAGATATACATTGTTTTGCAACCTTTGGGAACAGCGACTCGCCGCACATTAACGACGTTCATGACGGCACGTACGTAAATTTGTTTGGAAACTATCTGCAAAGTGCCTCGAAATGCAGCATCGCTATGGACTAGCGGCTGCGCCCCTAGTCCAAAAACGAACAAACCTACATCAAAAACGTTTCAATCAACAGGTATGTGATGTTTTTATCGTCATGTCCAGTTAATTTGATAAATATTCGATGAAAATTTATTAAAATACAAGTAGACTGCTTTTCCTTGCCATACGGCGAAAAAAGGCGACGTTTTGGAGTGCAATGACAAAGCGTGACATCATCTATTCGACGTTCCATGAAGAAAGAACTACTTAATGCAGAATATTGTACTTAATACGTAAACATCAGCATTAAATGCAGCAAAATTAATATTATACTTTCATGGTGTAAGTACCTAAAATGAGAGCTTCTAGTATAGCACTGACTGAGAAATTGCCTGTTTTAACGCAAACGTCAAGAAACATTAGACAATTAGGTATACATTTTAAGGTAGTTAAATGACATTTATTTATATATGCATTGAAGTTTTAAGTAATTCATATCTACGAGCATTTATATCGTACATCATTTAGTACGTGGGTGATTAAAAAGTAATGAGACAAACACTCTAAAATGATAATTCTTCGTTATATCAATACAGTAAGTTCTTATTTCAAATGAGAAATGTATCCTCTCTCCGTGTGCAGAGTTTCATAAATTTTCATCCAGCGTTGGCAAACATATACATTGTTTTGCAACTTTTAGGAACAGCGACTCGCCGCACATTAACGACGTTCATGACGGCACGTACGTAAATTATTAACTTATTAAACGTTCCTTTGCTCCGAACAATCGCGTATATCTCTAAAACGATTGGATAGATTTACTTTTTATTTAGTAATTATTTTGTACAACTGTTCATTGAACTAAAAGCAATTCAGTTGTTATAAAATATCAACGAAACTTTGAAAATTATTCGAGCATTTTAATTCTGAGACATCTCTCGAATACGACGTCCGTCAAAAGAGTGACCATTAAAAATGACAGCTCATATTATGCTTTTCCAATCTCAGCTTATTATAATAAAGTTTTCTTTCCGTCACAAACCCTTTTCCACTATCGATACACAATATTCCAAACATACAGGTATTACCGATGGAAACCCGATATATTTCATTACTCGAAAGATTAGGATCAAAATTCAGAGACTATTTACAACGGTATGTAAAATGTTGCACCATTTTCATACACATGGCTGGTTTAGCAAATGGAAAAAAGTGTCATCCGAAGTTTAGCCTTTTAGCGCAGGAATACATAAAAAAACAGAACATAATGATTGCTTATGACAGTCGCACAGCTTTCATTTGTAAACGAAATATATGAACTCAGAGAACATCAAACAATTTAGTTTAACATAGGTAGTTGCTTATTGTTTACGCTGCCTTGATAATTGTGACTTACTTTCTGCGCGGACGGATACATTTTTACATGTTGCGGCTTTTGTTCTGGTTACCAGCTAACATTTCAAAAGCTTGTTTAATTCGTGTATTTTGTTTGGAAACCATCTGCGATGTGTCTCGAAATGCAGCATCGATATGGACTAGCGGCTGCGCCCCTAGTCTAAAAACGAACAAACCTACATCAAAAACGTTTAAATCAACAGTTATGAGATGTTTTATCGTCATGTCCAGTTAATTTGATAAATATACGAGGAAAAACTATTAAAATACAAGTAGACTGCTTTTCGAAAAAAGGCGACGTTTTGGAGTGCAATGACATAGCGTGACATCATATATTCGACGTTGCATTAAGAAAGAACTACTTATTGCAGAATATTGTACTTAATACGTTAACATCAGCATTAAATGCAGCAAAATTTAATACTTTCATGAATCAATTACCTAAAATGAGAGCATTTGTCTCATTACTTTTTGATCATCCCACGCATTTGAGTAAATGTGTTATCTTTACAAATTTTATTTATGTCAGAGTTTTCTACTATTTTTATAATTTCATTTATTAATTACTTTAATGTATGCCAGATAGAGTCTTTCAGTATTGGTAAATTCTTGTTTTTAACTTAAACTTGTTTTAATATAAGTTGACTGTTGATACATACTATCTGTTTTTAACTTAAACGTTTTTTGATAAACTTCGACTGTTGATACATACTATCTGTTTTTAACTTAAACTTGTTTTTAATATAATTTGATTGTTGATACACACTATCTGTTTTTAACTTAAACTTGTTTTTAATATAATTTGACTGTTGATACATATTATCTGTTTTTAACTTAAACTTGTTTTTAATATAATTTGACTGTTGATACATACTATCTGTTTTTAACTTAAACTTGTTTTTAATATAATTTGACTGTTGATACATACTATCTGTTTTTATTTTAAACTTGTTTTTAATATGATTTTACTGTTGATACATACTATCTGCTTTTAACTTAAACTTGTTTTTAATATAATTTGACTGTAGATTCATACCATCTTTTTTTAACTGGTAAATTCTTGTTTTTAACTTAAACTTGTTTTAATATAATTTGATTGTTGATACATACTATCTGTTTTTAACTTAAACTTGTTTTTAATATAATTTGACTGTTGATACATACCATCTTTTTTTAACTGGTAAATTCGTGTTTTTAACTTAAACTTGTTTTAATATAATTTGATTGTTGATACATACTATCTGTTTTTAACTTAAACTTGTTTTTAATATAATTTGACTGTTGATACAAACTGTCTGTTATATGATATGGAATAATATATAGAATGCCCAATGAAAAGCTTTAAAGATCACAGTGAAAATAAGAGATATTTATTTTTTGTGTTATCCTTAGTGTGGGTGTGCCTGCCATGGGTACTTATGAATGCATGCATGTTTAAATGGTTTTATTATGTATAAAGTTATGAAGAAGAGATCTAAGATGAAATACATTTTGTATGTTTCTGTCCTCTGTAGAAAAATCTTAGAATTGAATACTTACCATCCTATTTTCTGACAAATATTTTTGTTGATACATTCTATGTTTTAATGTCAACTGATAATGAAAAACATTTTGTAAATCTGGCAATGTATATTTATGATTTGATGCTTCAAATTGTAACGCTGTGTGTTTTTTCTCTATTTGGAAATTACCATTGTATCTGTAAAGGAGCATCTCTATGGTTAATTCATTATATTCAATGTATGCATTTATATATTTTTCTGTTGTTCTTTTGTGTATATATGGATATTTGTACATAACTACGAGATGTATTACAAAATGTAAAATTATATATATATATATTGTAATTGACCATTATAATTGCATATGACCTTCTCTATGTTACACTTTGTGCATGTATATGTATGCTGTTGTCAGTGTGTATAATCATGTGATCAATTGTTTTGAAATGAATAACGTTCGCACTCAAAACATTTGCGATCTCGTCCGCTAACGGTGACTTTTGTCTTCATTACAGCGATGGTGCACTTTATATGAATATATTATACAGCCTAAAGAACATCTCATTTATGTAGGAACACTAGACAACTACAATCTTTAGCTGTTGTTAACTGATGCTCAACCAAATTATTTCACTCGGTTGAAAACTGCCTTTGGTTGTGCATCTATTAAAAAACAGCTAATTATATATATAAAGATAGAGCGAAATCGGTACTTGTTGGGTATTCTTACATATACGGGAGATACTTTAACCATATTAAATGCAAAAACGTTATAATAAAGACAAAACCAGCGTTAGCGGACGAAATCGCAATAGTTTTGAGTGTAAACGTTATCCATTTGATCACGTGATTCTACACACTGATTGTATATTTGTATATGAGGCTATAAGTCGGTGGCCTTATTTTACACTAACCTGTAACTGATAACTAACTGTATACATGTTTTATATATCTGTATGAATGTATGTCAATAATGAATAAAATCTAAAATACTATATATATATATATCTTTATGACAGGAATTAACAACACTGTTAGTATTTAAGATTTTCTGAAGTATACGTAAAACTTGTACTTACGTGTAAAACACCACTTAACAATCAAAGGCAGTTACAAGAAAAGTGATTTTCATCCATTAACTCAACTAAAAACGGATTCACATTGTAAATAAAAATTATAATCACATTAATTAAAATATGAACATAATTTTAAAAAGTTGGATTACCTTTTCTGTAGATAAATGCTGGTTGTTGTTAGGTTCTGTTTCACCCTTTGTACACTGCAGTGTTCGAATTCAACTCAACAAATCAGCCTCTAACTTTATTACATCCCCGGTTTTATCACGTGATGTCATAGATAATAAATGGCGTCTGATATGATGTTAAATATAGTTTTAAGTCTACATGTACATACGATTAATCATATCATGAATGACATATAAATTATACGAGTAGTACAATTCGTTCATTTTAGTTTGTATAAGTCAAAAGTAGGACCATTGTAATGTATGACATATGGAGCAACTCTGACCAGCATTATCGACACACTATCATACATGCCATATAAATAATAGTCAAATTCATTCATTTCGGTTTGTTTAAGCCAATACAAGCACCATTGTAATGTATGGCATATGGAGCAACTCTGACCAGCATTATCGACACACTTCGTAGTAGTCTTTCTTCTGTGAACGAAATAAAAAAAGATATATCAAAATACTGTATTCATCGCTTTTGAAAACATTATTTCGATAGATATAATAATGGACAAACTTTTCAGGATATTTTGCTAACTCTGTATTGTTCATATTTCGTGCAGTGGTGTAAGTATAGTTATAATGCCAAAACAAGGACTGCATTCAGTTTAAAACTACGTTGTCTGTTGTGAAATTGGTCACTATTGTATGTTTGGCTAAATTTTTGTGAGGTGGGGGATAAACAAAGGGCCACAACACAACAACACTGGGTTTTAACCTAACAATTTGATGTAATTTTCTATTTATTTAGCCTAGGCCCTGAGACTGGCACGGAAATACTTTCTCGTCTTATAAGCTGTTTTCGAGAAATCGACTTGCCTGTTCATGGCCTGTCGGAACGCCACAATTATCTAATAATATATCCCCTGTCACCTTTAGCACAGGATGTCTGGAATTAACTCGGTTGGTCGGCGTCATATCAAAGCTTACCGTAACAATGTTTGTTAATAAAAATACGTGTACGATATTTCCGAAGTAAAGCATAGGCATTTGATTTCAACTGTACGTAAATTATTTTTTTCTAGTCATCAAAATTCCCGTTTCGTGCTCTAAAGAAAGGTCATCATCCTTTTCCGCAACGGAACCGCAAATATTTGGCAATATTTCCCGTAGCCGTACCGTTCACATTAACAACTATGTAGCGACATGCCAGGTTTTAATTGATTTGGGGCATTATATCTACATGCATACCAGAAGTAACTTTTAGAATAGTCATCACTATAAATGCCTTATCAGGATGGGCGGCAAATTACCGATGAAAATTATATAGATTGAATAAAATTAACTCAGACCGAAATCATAAAGCCATAAAAAGCAACTCAGTTTACAAATTTCAGTTTGTTCAGGGTAGTCTCTTTAAAATGAACGAAACAATAAACGATATACACCATTAGTTTCACTTATAAATAGAAAATAAATACCATCCGAAGTGATGTTTACAATTTTAAAATATATTGCCTCTGATGACTATAGACGCAGTGATAGAGAATGTCGTTTTAGAATCTTTGTCTCACTTATTCTATGAACACGAAAATTTCAGATGTTTTGTCTTTTATATTGTTCGATATATTATTGTTGTTAAGGATGCTAGAGCGGTTAAGTGCGCATGCGTCATTTGTTAAAGCGCGTTATGTGCCTTATAATTATAAACATGCGTCAACGTATCTAAATTATGTCAAATTTAACAGATATTATCATTCTAATGCAATAAAAGTACAAAAGCCTGATCGAAATCACAGTTTACGGACTGAAGACATATTGCATTACAAAATTAGTGGGTGGGGTAAAAAAATGAAAAACAATATTCCTGTTTATGCCAAATGATATTTAGATCGGGTTTGTTTTGTAATGATTGTTTAATGTGTGTTCATGAGTTTTCGCGATATTTTCATGTTGATATAATTCAATTTTCCACGTTTTTGTTGATTTTGGTGGCATTTTAGCAACATTTAGCGAAATTTAGATAATAATTTGCAACATAGATAAGTTGATGGCATTTATTTTTTTATTTATAAAAATGAAGATCTTTATCACAAGCATAACTTAACAAAGTAACAAAAAAGTTGTACAGCTCAAAAAAAGTTATAAGAATTTTACTGTTTTGCTATATTTCTGCGATAAATATGAGGCGGTGGGGTAAAATAGCAATACAGTAAAACTTCGTTATCTTTAGGAGTAATCGGAACATGTAATATGCTCGAGATAAACCGGGTGTACGAAATAACCAGAGGGCGTGTACTGATACTATTTTAAAATTTGTTCGGGATATGCCGGGTGCTCGTGATATCGATGCGCGTGATAACGAAGTTTTACTGTATATATTAAACAGAAATTAAAAATACCATTTTTGGTATGTTGGCCATGTAATGCAATGTGTAACCAAACTATATTGGAATATTGTCTATAATTCAGATCATATATATATCAAATAGAAATGTCATAAGTGAACACCACCGGTACATTACTTGTTCAATGTTATTATCAAAATGATCCACAAACACTTCAAACAAGGATGATAACTCGGAAAACGAGTTTGATGACTTAGTGTTTTTTTTATCATAATTTGTTTTAGAATAAATTTTTATACCATCTGTGAAAATTTCAACAACTTCTGAATATGGGATCCAAACCGCTCAAGCATCCTTAAGTGCATTAAGACACTTCATAGTTTTAGCTGCCTTTTGTTTTTGCATATCGACGGTGCCGAACCAAAACCCCGTAACTCAATTTTGGTGCGAAAACATTTTTTGCAGCATCCGCATCTACTAGACGTCCCGCGCATTTCTGTCTTGTCGCCATCTAAGTAACGCAATTGGCTATTTAAATGGCGACAAGACAGAAATGCGCGGGACGTCTAGCAGATGCGGACGCTGCAAAAAAAGTTTTCGCGCCAAAATTGAGTTACGGGATTTTGGTTTGGCACCGTCGATATGTAGATAAACCTAGTTTTAAACCAATCATATTACACATGTTCGTTTGACGTCATTAGCAATGTCAGCTTCATTTATGTCTCAACTCGTTTGCTGGTTTCAGTGTGTTGGTGAATACCCTTTCGACAATTGACTGATCAAGTTGCACCAAAAAACCGGGACTTAATATCTAGTGGTTTTTACATGTAAACATTAAGCAGTTATACACGTCAACATGATATCACACCAATATGACTGGCCCTTAGTTTGTGACCGATAAATCTTCTTTATCAGATACATGTAGTTCAGAGCGATATAAACCAACATGTGATGATGTGGTTTTTGTGTACGATTTTACAACCAATGCACTTGTTGTATACGAGATACAGACCAACCTCACAACAGCAACCTTTCATACAGCAACAACATTAGTAAACTATGAGTAACTATTTCGTCCCCAAAGTAAACAATTACTTGACTTGCAACATCTTCAAGCCCGTGGCCTGTCAGAACACCAAAACTAGCCAATAATATATCCCTTTTCACCTGGACAGGATGTCTGGATAAACTCGGTTGGTCGGCGTCATATCAAAGCTTATGGTAACAATGTTTGTTAATAAAAATACCTGTAAGATATTTCCGAAAGTAAAGCATGGGCATTTGATTTCAACAACTTTCTTGACAACGGGCTCGACTTGTTGTATACGAGACACAGACCAACCTCACAACAGCGACCTTTTATAGAGCAACAACATTTCATAAGCAAACTATTATTAACTGTTTCGTCCCCAAAGTAAATATTTACTTGACTTGCAACTTCTTCAAATCTACAACCTCTGTATACAACCAAGTATTGGTTGTCAAACAGCTGCTATTCGTATAACTATCCGTATAGAAACAGTTACATCGTGGGGTGAAAAAAATGTCCAACTCAATAACATCACTATCAGATTAGATATTGCCTCAAATCATTAAGATTAACTTAGCTTATGCTGAAATAATTTTGTTTCACGAAATAGAATACCGATATATCATTGTTATGATTCAGATGCTCAGCTTTCTTTTTTTATATATGTGAGTGTTGTTGTTCACTTTCTAGGCACGAACGATCAGTACTTAATTCTAATCCCGACTTTTTCGTGAATCTCATCAAATAATTGATGGATGGTGGAAAGTGTACACTCGTTGGGTAGATTAATGAATAGGTTATAAGATACATAAAGAATCATACAGGAGTGTCTTTTCATATTGAATTTATTAAACAAGTTGGATAAAAGTAGTAAAATACGAGGCTCTGACGAAAGTCAGAGGTTCGAAGACGATCAGATACCGTCGTAGTTCTGACCATAAACGATGCCAACTGTCGATCCGCCGGAGTTGCTTCAATGACTCGACGGGTAGACTCCGGGAAACCAAAGTGTTGGGTTCCGGGGGGATGGTTGCAAAGCTGACACTTAAAGGAATTTACGGAAGGGCACCACCAGGAGTGGAGTCTGTAGATTAATTTGACTCAACACGGGTGACCTCACCCCGCCCGGACACCGTCAGGATCGACAGATTGCGAGCTCTTTCTTGATTCGGTGGGTGGTGGTGCATGGCCGTCTTAGTTGGCGAAGTTATTTGGCGAACGAAGCTAGCGCGAAAACAATTCTAATGCTATAAAGTAAAGATATGTTACCCTTAAAAATACTACTTTTTCGCACCCGACCGTATGGAGACCGTACTTGCACGTACTGCTAACGTGCGTTGTCCTTGCGTTGTAAGTTGGTAGTAGAAGGAAGGAGGTCGAACGTAGCGAAAGTTCTCATGCTAGAACAGTGCTGCGTCGTGTCTGCTTGCTCCAAAAAACGTACGGAGTCCGTACTGACCACGTACGTATTTGCACACATACACCATATACTTGCACGCATGACCAGTTGTGACCACCGATTTACTCAACTATAGTATATGTACATTCTGAGCTAGTTGGTCTTATGCGTCGTATTGTCGACTAAAGGGAGCTAATTCATAAAATGATTGACTTACCTTTAGTTCAGTTATCTCGCTTAGTAATGCACAGAAGACGTTGATGTAGATGATTACTTGGTCTGCTTATCATCTGTATAATTTATATGGTTGCAGGATGCACAAGACTGCATTCATTAACACCATAACAGTTAAGCACAAAAACAAATAACTTTATAAATTATCCGTATAGACAATGTAGTTGCAAAGTGCACGAAACTGCGTCCACCATTGAATGCGTCCAACATCACAGCTAAGCACAACATCAAATAACTTTATCAATCTTACACAACTACATATTATGGGCATGTATTGTATATGCTTGGTAGATATTGGAGTTTTGTTGATATTAAGCTTGCAATTTGTACATTCCTTTACAACATCGAGTTGTTGTTTTAGATTTAATCAACCATACAAATGTCTATGTAACTTTAAGAGTATGTCTATATCATAATTTTACGATAGAGTTCAGTCACTAAAAGCCATTTTCTCTTACACATTCAAATTTGATTTAAAATATTACATTAGCATTTGTTAATAAAAACAGAAAAACAATTATATGGTCCAATATCGATGGTATTATGTACTCAGTATTTTTATAGTGCATTAATATCTAACCAAATGTATTATAATGCGCCATCGGTTCCTTTCATTTGTCATGTGTGTATGCTCGGTGTTACATGAATACCCCATGATGTGTTTCAGTATGCCCATAAAACAGTTATCAATATCAAAGAAGATTACTTTTTTAACGAGAACGGCGGGGAAATATGGTATAGACCACACAGGGAATCAAGGGTGCACGATTTATCTGTTCTATTTTAGTATACAATTAACCATATGGAAAAAGTAGACCAATCCGGTCAACTTTTGTAAATAACACATTATCCTGGGCGCACAATAATTCAGTTCCTTATATATAGGTGTATATCATTTCACGTCACTTCAATATGTTGCTATGAGACTAGTTGCTCAATTGTTAACTCAATTTGGTGCCGTGTGTTGACCGCACACATATTGCAGTAAATGGTTCACATATTTTCAAGCCAATGCAAGATTTGTGTAGTGGTGTTACAATAATACAGGTTATGTGTATCGAATGAATCCTGTACGTGTTGCGGCAATAGTCGAGTGGTTTAGTTCTTTCGTATTTCGCTTTGTTGGAGATGGAGCCGCAAAATATTTCGTATTTTGCATTGCTGGGAGATGGTGACATTTCATAAAATAGTGCGTACTTTGCATTGCTGGGAGATGGTGACATTTCATAAAATAGTGCGTACTTTGCATTGCTGGGAGATGGAGCCGCAAAATATTTCATAATTTGCATTGTTGAGAGATGGAGCCGCAAAATATTTCATAATTTCCATTTTTGGACGATGGTGCCACAAAATATTTCGTATTTTGCATTGCTGGGAGATGGTGTCATTTCATAAAATAGTTCATACTTTGCATTGCTGGGAGATGGTGACATTTCATAAAAAAATGCGTACTTTGCATTGCTGGGAGATGGTGACATTTCATAAAATAGTGCGTACTTTGCATTGCTGGGAGATGGAGCCGCAAAATATTTCATAATTTGCATTGTTGAGAGATGGAGCCGCAAAATATTTCATAATTTGCATTTTTGGACGATGGTGCCACAAAATATTTCGTATTTTGCATTGCTGGGAGATGGTGTCATTTCATAAAATAGTGCGTACTTTGCATTGCTGGGAGATGGAGCCGCAAAATATTTCATAATTTGCATTGTTGAGAGATGGAGCCGAAAAATATTTCATAATTTGCATTTTTGGACGATGGTACCACAAAATATTTCGTATTTTGCATTGCTGGGAGATGGTGTCATTTCATAAAATAGTTCATACTTTGCATTGCTGGGAGATGATACCGCATAATATTTTATACTTTGCATTGCTGTGAGATGGTGTCATAATATATTCCATATTTTGCATTGCTAGGCGATGGTGCCACACACTATTGGATGAAATCCATGATGAGATGCGATCTTTTTATACTGTCACCACATACAAAATTAAACACATGTATATTAATTACATGCAGTTGAGTGATCTTATTGTTGCATTTTGTTCAACAAAAAGTGCTGAGATATTAACCTTGGTCTGACCTTTATGCATTGATATATTACAAGGTGTTTGTATTTAGTATATTCATATCCATCAGTTTTTGTACCAGTATACTTGTGTTTGTAATGTACCTGGTACGTATTCGTCATTTTTCCGACATTGGAAAATGTACAACCATTGGTCAACTATAGATACATGATCAGCTGTTATGCTACAGGTAATAGTAGGTACGATGACCATACATCATCACTATGCATTTAACAATGTGCTGTTTGATAAAAACTGAAATTGACAATCAGTAGAAAATGTTGTAAATACAGGTTTTATATAAGTCTTTTACTGGTCTTGTTTCATTCATCACGTCTATGTATAATGTTGATTTTGTTCTCTCCTCTTTCTGCGGAGTGATGACACCCATGTCTGATGTGTTAATATCATTTAATTTACTCCATGACATGTACTTCATTTCATAGTTCGTTCTTGAAATGTACAAAATGTACACTATCATTAATTAATGAACAGGTGCACTTGTTGCAGATATATTTATTCCAAATATATAGAATGGAATACAATAACAAATGATATGTACATTTACAATGTATAGTGCGCACAGGATAATATGATGTTTACAAAATTGACCGGATCGGTCTACTGTGACAAAATAGGTTACGTAAATAAACACATACAGTCAATACTATACTAAAATAGCACTGATAAATCGTGCATGTTTAATTTTCCACCTAAGTGGCTTATTCCTAAACCACTTCCTCCATTTCTTGTTATCCTGTGCCCACTGTACATAATTAAAACATTATATTGTCAAACAGACATAAAAATTATCATTTTGATTATTAGAAATTGGATCTTACATTATAAAGCAATAGTATTTTTCATTCATATTCATAAATGTGCGAATAAAAATAACGCTCTGGAATGTTTTACCGATCCTTCAACAAAAATAAGGAATTATTATACCAAGGTTACATAGCTCTTTTTATGTAAATTAGATGTTCAAAACCTTTCAGAAGTGCTGTAAAAGTACAATTGAAACATAGTTAAACATTATATAATTGATATAAATATGATATGCAAAATAATGTAGGTAAAATATTTAAAAATACGGAAAAATTAATCAACACACCCACCACTAATGTATGCGCACATGCAAAATATAACGCATATAATTATTCAAATCGGGTTGGCTTCCTAAGCTATATGGACAGTCCACACGAACATTACTCCAGCAGCCTGTGGTCAATGTTCATTATGCATCCTTATTTCAATGTTTACTTAAGAAATTAGTGATTCAAGAGCAGCGTCAAGATATATATGACTGGTACGAGAAACCGTCTCTAAAGATATAAAGATACCCCCTTTACGGAGACACTATCTGTCATTATGGAACGATTAGTTTGTTTTAACAAATGGTCAACTAGACAATATACGATAGATTTTTAAAAAATTATGTCGAAAAAGTATGGCAAACATATTTAGTCAAATGTATGGATGACAAAATACTAATTTTTAAAGAGTTGCTTCCCTTACACTGAAATTATGCATTATGCATATATCATTTTCAAATTGTAATTTAGTTAACAAACCCCCTGGATGCTTTATTTGATGTTCGTACTTCTCATAGTGTTTCAAACGTTTGGACCTCAACACAAATGCTTGAAATGCACCATTCAGTAGATATTTTACCAAGTAATTGCTCTTTATAAAAAGTCGATTAGGGTATATGTGGCTTTAAAAATCGGATTTACGTTCAATAGAGCTTTAAAATCACAATTTAACAATTTTCAAAGAGATTTAAAGAGATAAAAGCATGACAGAACATAGGTGTACGAGAGATGGTCCAAAATAACGTGGACTTTTGCTATTGCTTCCAACAGCATCGTAATTTCTTCCAAATACTTACATGATTATTTATCGGAACATTTATTGCATACGATAATTTGAACAAATTTCACATTGACACAACATATCAAGCACACCGTGTGTTTTTGTAACCATTGTAACGCGTATGCGGCGCACAAAAGTTATGCGTCTTTTCTCAAATTACATGTGCATTCATATAAAATGCAATGCAAGAAAGTGTATCGCTAAACTTAACCACCGTACGATGGAATGTGCAGGTAACAACTTGTCAAAATTTGATGTCATTTGAACAGTGCGTTTTGAACATACACATTTTTCTTTGTGCGGTACCACCTGTGTAACTGACGTTAAAATGACGTCCTCAAACCGGCATGCAATATCTTTAATGGTAAAGATATACCCTGTTCTCGGAAAATATGCAAACAATGGCGCTTAAAATGATTGAGCAGACTAATAGAATATGTCCTATAAGCTGAGCTCTTATTTTTAGTTGTCATCGTGAATATGTGGATAGAGAAATATCGGAGAGCGCAATCATCACAGAGGAAATAGAAAATACAGCGCGACAACAGTGACGTTATCCGCGATACGTTTGCCCTGGCCTATGATTGCCTATTAGGAAATTAGCTGGTCGCTATTTCTCTGCAATGTAACATTTGACTGATGCAGTAAAAAGATCTGAATTATTAATTAGGATTAAGTTGCCAACAATTACAAACCATAATTTATATCTCCAAAAGTGAGGTTGTTACAAAAAGATTTTGCACAATTTAAGGTCAAATGTTATCTTAAATATTGCTGTAATAAATTACATCATTGTACGACATTTTAGACAAAAATGAGCAGGTTCAAAACTGCTATAGTGGCGAGCATCGATACACGACGTCGGTGACGTCATGAAACCAACGCTGACGTGCGCCGGGTTGCAGCTAGTGACCATTTTCTATTGCATATAACTTTTCATTGAATAATAATTTTTCCGAGATTTTTTTCAGGAATATGCCGGACATGTTCCGATGAATATTGATATAAGTTTGTAAATGATCAATTGAAACATACGAAAATTGTAGCAAGAGTCCACGTTATTATGGATCATCCCTCGTATGGTAAAACATATAAAATCCTGAATAAATACAGTCAAATCAAAGGTCATGTTTCATAAAAAATCACGGAACAACACAAAATACATAATGTATTATTTACAATGTACAGGTACAACCTGCCAGGTTACATACATGATCAAGGAATAAGACGAACTACAATAACTATCACTTATTAAGCACATTCATAATCTATTCAAGCCAGGTAGCAACTGCCCATGGATGAAAATGGCACTCTAGCCTGTATCACAAAAGACCACTGACAATATTTATATTATATTTAATGCTTTATGTTTCTAGAACAGTGTCACATTCCACTACTTAGAAAGGACTTCATAAAAGGTATGCACTTTGTAAATGTGCTACCTCTTTGAAACTGTGAAGAATAAAGGTACTATCAAATTCTACCAAAATATAGGCATCCATACATTTTGGTAAATAGGTAAGATTCAGTGATTTTGTTAAAGATTATATTGTTTCAAGTTTCCCAGTATTATGGACAATACATGTCAGAGAATGGGGTTCTGCAATCATGAAACATCGATGTAAACGTATATACCTATCTTTAGAAGTACATAGAAGCCAATAAATATACTGACGAGCAAAAACAATACTATTACTACGTTCTATCGTTCTGATTATATCATATGTTAGAAAGTCAAACAGTGACATTATCACTCATAAACGACCGGAATACACCAACTCACGTTTATATCATGTAGTTCTGTTATGACATACACGCCTATGGTGGAACTGATCAACAGGAGTGTACAACAGTTGAATGATAGACCGCGTGTGCATGATACATTTTCAAATATGGTCAACCTATTTAGATCAACAGGAGTGTACAACAGTTGAATGTTAGACTGCATGTGCATGATATATTTTCAAATATGGTCAAAATTTGTGGAAATAATTTAAGAGAAGACACCAATGTCTTACAATCGAATATACATCCGATTCGTATGAACCGTTTTTCTGCACTAAAAGGATTTTCAAATTCGTCAGTCTACATTAAATAAAATGTGTTTTTTTCTAAATGAATCCCGACGTGAATATGGAATGTGTCCTCAAACAGTCATTCCCTATTAAACGACAATCCACGTATTTTATTAATAAACAGCCACAAGTTATCGACGCGTTCCATTTAGATAAACAAAATGAATATCGATATTTGGTTAATGAACTTAGGTGACCCAATTGACAGAACTCATGTTTAAGGGAAATGTGTATACGTTATGACAAAAAGTTACATAAACAAAATATAACTTATTATATCACAAAACACGGGTAAGCGAATGAACAAAGCAAGTGGACATATGATTCCTCACGTTTCTTATGTCTGAGATTAGCATACATACATGCATGTATTTAAACATACAATGTACATTATCATGATTATGTTAGAAGTAACGGTGTATTGTTACATGTACATCTCACATGTACTGAAGCCAATCATCTATTGATGTGTGAACTCTTTGATAACATTTTTTATCTTTCTATCTCCACTCGCACTACTTACATATAGAGCTTTCCTAGCGGGACAGAAACATATCGCATTCGGATAGTTTAATCCATCCCGTGAAGCAAGTATTATGCTTGCCTCACTCAAATCATCAGACATTTCATATATAATATGCTGCTCTTTGTTACAAAGATACAAAGAGCAAGAAGGAGAGAAAGAAAGATCATGTGGTTTCTCAAGTTCATCATCCTTGTAAACATGTAACAATACACCATCCATATTCATACACAGAACGACATTATTCGGCCAGTCGCTGACGTACATCTTACTTTCTGTACTATGTACGGCAATGTAAAGTGGAACTGAACATTGTTCTAGAAACTGTGCATCTGGTTTGATTGTTTTCTTCAGTCCACCAGAAAGACTGAAGATCAGAAATTTCACAGGATTATAAAATGAAACATACAGTTTGTCATTACAATATTCAATAGCAAAACACAAACCATTCACTTTAAATGATCTCTTCACAGCAAGTCCTCCAGTGGTTGTTAGTATTCGGATCAATTGTTCATAAGCAAAGGTGACTGCCACCTCTTTGTTGGGAATGGTAGTTATACTTTGTGGCGCGCTATCAAATTGAATATAACCTGTCATCTCGTCATTGTCAATGTCAATCACCTTCACTGATTTGTTATTCTGATCAACAATAACAAGTTCATTATCGGAAAGTAAAGTCATATCTGTAATAAAGCATACCTTACTCTCCCCGGGATATTTAATGTTTATGTCTTTGTTAAAGTGATATTCGTCTTCCTGTTGAGAATCATCAACGTCGTCAGATCCCTTGTTAATACTTAATGAAGCAAAAGAGGTGGGTGCGGCTGTTACCCGTATTGACGGCATTTTTGTTTGATATTGTAAATTATGATTGTTTGTAGCTTTGCTTCTTGAATGTGCACGGAAACATGACTGGCAGTAGAATTCGTCACAATCTGTGCAATAACCTATTGCCACCACATGATCACCTGCCGTGCTACATGGGTCACAGTCTATCTCACAATTAGAACTATTATACACTGATGCTGTAGCTCCGGCCATATGTTCCGACGTCATAGTGGAGAACTTTCTAGCCGCTGATGTTGACTGGTCAGGTACTCTAGGTGTTGATTGAACAGCTGTTCTACTGTCGCTCGTTTTACGGGTTTTATAATTGGGTGTCTTAGATGCCATCTTTAAGTAGTTTGTAACTAAGTTTAAAATGTGTCAGTTTTCAAAGCCGTGTATTAAGGTTCTAAATTGCTCAGTGTGTGAATTAAAACGTATGAAGTATACTGTAGTAAGGCTTAACGTCTTCGAACACAACAATGTGTGACTGAAATAGATATAATATCAAAATAATAACATTGTATGGTAAAAACTAGAATGTATGAAAGAAGACATATTAATATAGGTTGTTAGTTAGTTATTCAATATGTAAACACCTACCAGCATTTGGAAGTTTTTACTTCAATATTGTATAAGTAACATATTCACTCATTATTTGGAGTGTATTGATCAATAAGTCATCACCATTTTTATAAGTAAAGCTGACATCAGAATATTATCTGAAATGAAGTCAGTGGCATTGAGCGTATGTAAGACACTATTGAAAGAAGTGTATCTTTCTCACAACCATACTGTGTTTGAAAAGCGACATCGTTATAATAAAGTTACGTTGCGATAAGCCACGTAGTGAAGTAGTTTGATGAATGATTATCAAACATTGTATTTATCAATCTTTTGCTTTGGTACATTATAGCAACTAAAAGAGTAAAGGTTAAGTATAGCGCACCCCTGTTGAAAGGGTCATCCCATTGAGACGTATGTAACACTTATTTTTCATGATTACAATACCGGGCGCCTGACAGAGATGGACCTACGGTAAACATTAATTTAACTAGACAGTGGTTCACCAACGCCGAAATTCGAACCTTCGACGTCCCGCTTCTAAGGAGGACACCTTATTAAAAGAACAATTGAGGATTAGAAATACCCACTTGCATCCGGAAAAGGACATTTTTGAAAGAGTTACCTCCATTTGACCATCAACATAAAAATTATTTTTTAAAAGTTGATAAATACCACGTTGTTGAGTAAAATCTCTTATTATTTTGTGGGGTTTTTTTAATTTGGTGATCCAACTTAAATTCAAATTGACCAAACTTTAACATAATTTGCACGTATACGTAAATTTCACTATAATTTTGCTTGGTTCACGGTTCACGGTTCAATGAACCGCATCTTTTAATTTTGAAGAAAAAACTTTATTTATTCGATCTTGAGGTACTCAATAGCATATTCATACAAAATGTCATGCAGAAATGTTCATAAATAAAAAAAGTTACTAGGTAAAAACACATACACACGTATAAGATTTGTTTAGTGTAGCTCCCTCATTGGTATTACTTATTAAATCGACTATACCACTTTTCCTGCACTATGATTACATTTAATAAATGTCAAGCGAACTTGTAGTTTTTACCATTCATAGGTGGCAATAAACAGTTTCTCGTGAACTTCCCCCGGACGACTCACACCGACAACTAAAACCAGTCTGTCAAGGAAACACACAATCAGACCTGAAACAAAGAAATATTTCACATTATTAACCAAATCCTGAAGTTTCAAAACTGCAAACTTTATTAAACAGTGTCAGAACCTTGAGATGTATTGTACTCATACCAGTGCATGTCTCATACACAATTCTGACCGCTATTTGTGCAAAAACAAAATGTATTCGTGTGTTCAAATGTTTTACCACCGGGCAAATTAACTATAATTATACTGCATCTGGATAGCAAAATATAAGCACTTTCCACTAATAACAAGCAAATAGGGTGCCATCCATGCAATTGTTTCACTATCAGTAAAGGTCCGGACCCCATCCGTAAAAATGCAATGAAAATATCATGCCGAGCCAGCCGACCCCCTGGTTCGCATTTCAGCTGCTATATTTTACATACAGGTCAGATGTCATTTTTAGCACATCTCAATTCTTGTAAAACATGACAAATTATTTCAATATCTTAGATTCCAGCTAAAATATTTTAAACTTACAGAAGCAATTTAATTTTACTATTGGCTGTTAATTTATATTTTTCTCCACGGCCAAAATAGCATATACGGCAGGAAAACCGTTAAGTGCTATCATTATGCACTGGGGATGCTTGCGAACATGGAAGATAAACTACCTTTGTGTGCTTAAGAATGTCGTCGTAACAAGTTTTCTTAAATTGAACAAACCTTGTGCAAATGATAAAATATAAAATTGTTAAAAATACAGCCATATCAGTGTTAAGCTACACTTCCTCTGTATTAATTCAAACAACTGCAGTGCTTTCAACGCTTTGATCAACATAATCTTTCAGTTGGACAGGTTGTTATTAACAAGATTGTGCAATAAACATTTAGGACACACTGTCGTCCCTATCTGCAGTTGGTCATGCTTATTAACTGATAAATAATTAGAACATACAGTCATGTACTTGATAAATGTTTACTCAAAGTCAAAATGTGTACACAATTACATGTAGTACTAGCTGATTACAATGAGCGGGTAAGCTGAAACATGTATACAGCTATTTTAAGTAAGAATGTAGATTAAATACTGTAATGCACAAAAATCCAAATGCATACTTTTAGGGCGGCATGGCCAAGCCACCAAACTGTGTCTGATAAAAGCAGTGTTCACACTAAAAAGTTTGTACCAACGTTTACATAAACGTCAAACTCCACCAGTAAAAGTCATAGACAAATATACAAAAGTATTTTGTTGGAGAAGTCGTGATCGTTGATATTTTATAAACACTAAAAATGACTTTGTCGACGTGTGGTTATAAACGTTGGTTTTCGTTATTTGCCGTTTTCAACGTTCTTGAGTTTTCCTAAGTTTGCCTATATATAGTCAAAAATATAAAAAAAAACGGTGTCTCGTTAGGGTTATCGCCAACCACATAACAAATATAGTACAAATGTACGGTAGGGAAAATTCGATACCACGACAGTGGTAAATATTAGCGGGAGCGTAATTGAACACTCTAGAGAGACTGTGATCCTACAATAGATCATCAAAGCGCTTGTGACTCTGAAAGAACATGATGTGATTCTGTGGTAAATACATTGTAAATACAAAAAAAAATAAAAAAAATAATGAAAATACTGGTATCAAAGCTCCAACATCCATGTTACTGGTTTGACGCTTAACAAACTAAGCTAACCGGGCTTTTTATATCAGGTCCGATTTATATGTAGTCTCATCGAAATGACACATACATAACACAAACATTTTGGGGATATTCTAAAATTCCCTATATAAGCTAACGTACAACCACCATTTTGTTTTTATACATGGAAGCGTCCATATTTGTTATATTATGCCAGACCTATAATATAATGTAATGAAAGATTTAGGTAGGGGGAACCAGACTTATACCCATCATCTCGGCTCCAATATAATTTTTATAATATAAGATTCGTAACACTGAATTGAATCTAATTGAGGTGTAGCACTATGTTTAGTTGCTTATATATTGTTAACCGAATTACTCACTGAGCTTATTCTCTCTTAAGGGGAAACGGGTCTACATGTACTATTTTACATTTAAATGGTTTCTTTTGTTTATATAATTAAATACTCTTACATTTGCGTCTTTCCATATTGTATTTATTACACGCGTTGGATAAAAGTGCTATAATACTCGACATAGTCTCGTATTTTATCACGTTTATCCTTTCTCGTTCAACCAGCGTATATGTTTCAATTCTTGGTACTTGACTCACAACAGATTTATGAGAATGCGTTTACCCAACTCGTTTAATAAATTCAATTTGAAAAGACACTCATTCAAGATTCTCTATATCACTTCACCTTTGTAAAACTGGGTCAATTTTATTTTTTCTAAACATAGACTAAGGTCAAATTCTACCCTGAACATAACTTGTAACGGTACAAATATTGAACCAACTACCGCGGTGAAATATCTGGGTGCAACTATTGACAAGACCCTATCTTTTCATTCCTTGACCAGATCAATATTAAAGAAAGTTAATGCAAGGTAAAATATTTATACCGTACAAACGGTTACCTCACCCTACACACCAAGAAACTTCTTGTTCTGGTCCATATCTAATGTCACTTTGATTATGCCTGTTCTATATGGTTCCATGGGCTCACCCAATACAAGCTTCAAGCCACCAAAAATAAATTAATAAGATTTGTGCTTGATCTAGATGCTAGGTCGCACATAGGAAGTCACCATTTTAAACTACTTAATTGGTTACCGGCCAATAAGCGTGTAGACCAGATCATTATGTGTCATGTTTTCAAAATAAAAAATAATACAGTCCCATACTATACAGGAGATGCAAAAATGTAATTCATTTTGCAGGATTCTGTTCATTCATACAGAACAATTTTAAGTGATCAGGCAGGCTTTTCTGTACCTAAGGTCAAAGGTTTTGGTAACAAATATGTTTTCTATTCTGGTATTTACCAATGGAACCAACTGCCTGCTATTATAGCACTGACTCAGAATTTGCCTTTTTAAAGCAAAAGTCAAGAGATATTAGACAAATAGGTATACATTTTTAAGGTAGTTAAATGACATTTATTTATTAATTTTGCATTGAAGTTTTAAATCATTTATATCTACATATTTTAATACGTAGGTGATTACTAATGAGACAAACGTTCTAAAATTATAATATTCTTCGTGGTATCAATAATGTAAGTTCTTATGTTAAATTAAACATGCATCCTCTCTCCGTCTGCAGGGTTTCATTAATTTCCATCCACTACTGACAGAGATATCCATTATTTTGCAACCTTGCGTACAGCGACTCGTCGCACATTAACGACGTACATGACGTCACGTACGCAAATTGTTAACTTTTAGGGCGCCTCATTGCTACGAACAATCGCTTATATCTCTAAAACGATTGTACATATTTACTAAGTATTCATTATTTATTTTTGACAATTGTTCATTTAACTTAAAGCAATTCAGTTGTAATAATATATCAACAAAATGTTGAAAAATTATTCGATCATTTTCATTCTTAAGACAGCTCTCACATACGACGTCCGTCAAAAGAGTGACCATTAAAATTGACAGCTCATTTTATGCTTTTCTAATCTCAGCTTGTTATAATAGAATTTTCTTCTCGTCACAAATCCTTTTCCACTATCGATACATAATATTCCATACATACAGGTATTACAAAAGTTACCGATGGAAACCAGATAGAGTCCATTTCTTGAAAGAGCAGGACCAAAATTCAGAGACTATTTACAACGGTATGCAAACTGTTGCACCATTTTCATACTCATGGCTTGTTTAGCAAATGGAAAAAGTGTCATCCGAAGTTAAGCCTTTTAGCGCAGAAATACATCAAAACGAAAATAATGATTGCTTACGACAGTCCCACAGCTTTCATTTGTAAACGAAATATATGCAATCAGTGACCATTAAACAATTTAGTTTAACACAGGTAGTTGCTTATTTTTTACGCTGCCTTGATTATTGTGACTTACTTTCTGCGCGGGCGGATACCATTTTACATGTTGTAGCTTTTGTTCTGGTTCCCAGCTTACATTTCAAAAACCAGTTTAATTCGCGTATTTTGTTGGGAAACTATCTGCGAAGTGTCTCGAAATGCAGCATCGCTATAAACTAGCGGCTGCGCCCCTAGTCCAAAAACGAACAAACCTCCATCAAAAACGTTTTATTCAACAATTATGAGATGTTTTATCGTCATGTCCAGTTAATTTGATAAATATTCGAGGAAAATTTATTAAAAAACAAGTAGACTGCTTTGCCTTGCCATACGGCGAAAAAAGGCGACGTTTTGGAGTGCAATGACATGGCGTGACATAATATATTCGACGTTGCATTAAGAAAGAACTAGTTATTGCAGAATATTGAACTTAATACGTAAAAATCGGCACTAAATGAAGCAAAATTAATATTATACTTTCATGGTTCAAGTACCTAAAATGAGAGCTTCTAGTATAGCACTGACTGAGAAATTGCCTGTTTTAACGCAAAAGTCAAGAAACATAAGACAATTAGGTATACATTTTTAAGGTAGTTAGATGACATTTATTTATTTATGCATTGAAGTTTTAAGTAATTTATATCTACGATCATTTATATCGTACATCATTTAGTACGTGGGTGACCAAACAGTAATGAGACAAACACTCTAAAATGATTATTCTTCGTTATATCAATACAGTAAGTTCTTATTTCAAATGAGAAATGTATCCTCTCTCCGTCTGTGGAGTTTCATAAATTTTCATCCAGCGTTGGCAAACATATGCATTGTTTTGCAACCTTTGGGAACAGCGGCTCGCCGCACATTAACGACGTTCATGACGGCACGTACGTAAATTATTTACTTTTTGAACGTTCCATTGCTCCGAACAATCCGAACAATCGCTTATATCTCTAAAACGATTGGATAGATTTACTTTTTATTTAGTAATTATTTTGGACAACTTTTCATTTAACTAAAAGAAATTCAGTTGTTATAAAATATCAACGAAATGTTGAAAATTATTCGATCATTTTAATTCTCAAGACATTTCTCGAATACGACGTCCGTCAAAAGAGTGACCATTAAAACTGACAGCTCATCTTATGTTTTTTCTAATCTCAGCTTATTATAATAGAATTTTCTTCCCGTCACAAACCCTTTTCCACTATCGATACATAATATTCCAAACATACAGGTATTACCAATGGAAACCAGATAGATTCCATTAATTGAAAGATTAGGATCAAAATTCAGAGACTATTGACAACAGTATTTAAAATGTTGCACCATTTTCATACTCATTGTCGGTTTAGTAAATGGAAAAAATGACATCCGAAGTTTAGCCTTTTAGCGCAGAAATACTTAAAAAAAAGAAAATAATGATTGCTTATGACAGTCCCACAGCTTTCATTTGTAAACGCAATATATGGAATCAGTGACCATTAAACAATTTAGTTTAACACGGGTAGTTGCTGACTTTTTACGCTGCCTTGATTATTGTGACATACTTTCTGCACGGACGGATACATTTTTACATGTTGCAGCTTTTGTTCTGGTTCCCAGCTTACATTTCAAAAGCCTCTTTAATTCGCGTATTTTGTTGGGAAACTATCTGCGAAGTGCGAACTGCGAAATGCAGCATCGCTATGGACTAGCGGCTACGCCCCTAGTCTAAAAACGAACAAACCTACATTTATCGTCATGTCAAGTTAATTTGATAAATACACTCTACCGCTTTAAAAACGCACCACTATTGAAAATAATCAAAAATCATTTTTTGCTAAAATTAATAGTTTACTGGGTTTGTTCAGTTCATAAGCTTGACCTAATTAAAGAAAACGATTTTGTTTTCATTCGGAAAACCCCTCGCCCATAGAACTTTTTTAATTTTGCATGTTTTGCACGTGCAGCTCGATTGCGTCAACCTATGTGGTCAATATTGACTTTAAACTGTACGCTGTTGGTTTACACATTGAAAAAACATCAGAAGCAGTATTTGCTACATTTTGTAATGGTATTTTTATGCTGCGAGTATCTCGAATATTTGTTCGGATGATTGTGCCTTCGCTTCCAACTGAAAAGAGCATCGGTGCCTTAGCATGGAGGTTCAGCTGCCTCCACATAACGATTGTGGGCTTAAAACATCGGTTCCTAGCGAATAACACAGTCAAAGATCGACCTGGATAAAACAAGCTTAAGGAATTGAGCCCGAGCTATGAGGAAACATGACATAGGTTGTGTCACTGTAATTGGTTCCGCATGGCTGCACACAGTGCCAAAGGATTTCGGGCGTCAATAAACAAGACAAAAGTACATGATTGCATTTCCATAACTATTCTTTTTATAATTGTCAATAAAATGGAAAATCATTTTAGTACACTTTTTAACGAGTTTACTCGCGTTTAGAGCCGATTGTCCCAAATTTTTGCCTTCAAGCTCCTTCATAGTGTTGATTTGAGGTGCCATATTCGCACCACGGGAAACACCCTGACAGTCTGATGCTAATAACCAAGATTTTAAGTTCAAATTAGGCTTGATTCCGTCTTAGGTTCACATAATGCGCATATCTGGACCGCACTCGGTGGTATGGTATTAGCCTGACAGCCAAAACAACATAACATTTATAATTCAAGTTTAAGCTTTGTTTTGATGGTTAGAAACACCACATCGAACATAATTCTATCCTATTACGTAATTAAAATTATTCTTTATGAGGAGAAACCACGCACATGCATCAATGTAGCTGGCTCTTATAATTGCTTTTGAAATTGCGACTTCCACTTTCATGTGCTACTGTGTTATCTATGTCATAATTTATTTTAAACTCGTAATAATGGCATGAAAATCACACAACTCGTTGTGTATAGACTGAAGATTATCAATCCGAAAAATAAATAACCATAGATTGACGTTTTCATCACTAAAACCGATATTTCATATGTGGTGCGTTTTTAAAGCGGTTGAGTGTATTCGAGGAAAATTTATTAAAATACAAGTAGACTCCTTTTCCTTGTCATACAGCGAAAAAGGGGGAAGTTTTGTAGTGCGATGACATAGCGTAACATCATATATTCGACGTTGCATTAAAAAAGAACTACTTATTGCAGAATATTGTATTTAAAAAGTAAACTTTGGCATTAAATGCAGCAAAATTAATATTATACTTTCATGGTTCAAGTACCTAAAATGAAAGCATTTGTCTCATTACTGTTTGATCATCCCACGTATTTAAGTAAATTTGTTATCTTTCATTTATTAATTTTATTTATGTCAGAGTTATATACTATTTTTATCATTTCATTTATTAATTACTTTAATGTGTGCCAGATAGAGAATTTTAGTATTGGTAAATTCTTGTTTTTAACTTAAACTTAATTTGATTGTTGATACACACTATCTGTGACATTACATGTAATAATATATAGAATGCCCAACGCAAAGCTTTAAAGTCAACACTCAAGGATCACAGTGGAATTAAGAGATATCTACTTTTTGTGTTATCCTTAGTGCTGGTGTGCCTGTCATGGGTACTTATGAATCATGCACGTTAAATTGGTTTTATTATGCATAGTTATGAATTATGAAGTAAAGATGTAAGATGAAATACATTTTGTATGTTTCTGTCCTCTGTACAACAACCACGACGTCGCGTCACAAGTTGGAGCTATTGTCATTTTCGCGTTATTTATTTGCCGAATGGCGCAAATGCAAATACGCTTGATTCAATAACTATAATATGTTTTATATCAATCGAACGAAGAAAATCAGCACAATCGAACTGAATGTATATTATTTTAGTTTAATTACAAAATCCCACAGTTATAGGGTTTGTAATAACCAGAGTATGCTGAAATATCACTGTAGAGATGTAACATCCAAGCTCATGTGGCTTGAGAAAAAAATGTGTGGAGTGCATAAACCATACGCAAACTTTCTATATCTTTGCGCAAAATGATAGTTAAACGTTAAAAATTGATGTCATTAACGTTAAAGAAAGTGACGTCATCAGAAAGTATAATATTTTGAATCTGTGTTGCGGAAACAGTTGTGTAGAGATTTCAAAAATACGGGAAAATAAGTTGTTATTACACTGATAAAATTCTTCTACAACGGTTATGATTAATTATTTCTCTTTGAAATTTCTTATAAAAAAGACGTTTTTCATACATAATTAAACGCGGTATTCATTTTAGATTTTGATTCAGGAGATAAAAAAATAATTCCAAATTTTCTTTGTCGACAAAAAATGTCCCACCCTGTGCTTACAACTAAAAACTGAATTGAACTTGAAATTCGATTTGATCGAACGTGAAAAGTTCTGTAAAAAAATAGTCGTCACTAAAATGATAAAATACGTTTTTCCACGCTGTTGAATAGTATATTGATTATCAAAATCGTTCAAGATACTGTGAAGTTATTAGTATTTTTCAATGTCGACACAAAATGTCCCATCAGCAAAATTAAGTACTAGGTAACGTCAAGATATCAAAGTGCTTGAGTTGTAGCTTCGACATTTCCATGCAAAAGTGAAATCGAAATTTTAAATATTGATTTGAAAATCTTTTTTACCTAACTATATACAGTAATTTATTCATAATGGGACTTTTATGTTGTATTTTGTGTTAATTGGGGTTACAACAAGCATGTCTCAACTGTACAAAGAGCAAAGGGATAACTGCACACATTACAGCAATATTGTTAATTACAATTTATATTGCCTAAATTTAAGATTTGTAATTCCTAAGGATGCTTAGTATACCCCCCTTTTCACATTGTTATAGTTTTTCGTACACTGCAATGCAATTCTAAAATAAATAATAAATAAAATAACATTATTCAAAACTGATATTTCTACTGATTCGTTATAAAAAAGAAATGAGGAAATCGGACAACGAAGGCAGCAATCAACTTAACCAGGCGAGCACAGAAATTAGTTACATCACAACACGACTATACGAAGCAATGCCACACACAACACAAATAATTGTTAAAAAGTCCCAACTGCAAAAAAAGCAGGATGACCCAATTTCACAAAGAAATAATAAAATAACGTTGATTCCAAGTGAACGAATGAAGCGCAGCTAAGGTCCGACCTACCGTGCAAGCAACAACAGTACAAAGGGAGGTAAGAGGAGTTGCATAACATAACATATTTCTAGATCATATAGATGCGATATTTTTATTTGGCATTGGTTATATTCACTTGTACTAGTATGGTATTCAAATGGTCGAGAACGAAAATTTGTATTTGTACAATGTAAGTGTATTTTTGCAATCAAATACGGGACATTAACTATAATTAAATATTTTAAGAAGCTATAATAAATCATGTATGGTGTACATACTCATTCATGTACTGTATCCTTACTGTTAAAGGTGTTTTCTGGTGTATGTGTATCATTGCAGTATATACATGTAAGCACATGTTGCAAACGCGTATTCATTTGAAAGCATTCTACACGGTTAATTCGCCGGCTCAGAATAAGAAGGTCGTAAGTGACCTTATACGACTTATACGTATTGGAAATCATATTTGAAATCAGCATCATCAAGCGCTTATATTGAGCATATTTCATAAAAATCGGAACTTGTCAAGTTGTCCAAGCTTGCTTTACCGTAAGTAGAAAGTGATTGTTTGAGGTTAGAAACCACCAAATAGATTTGCTCTATAGCTCAATGTAAATTGGCCATAGTAGGCCCCAATTTTCAACTTGTTTTAGTCTATGGCCACCTGGACCACATATATCATTGTAAAGAGGGGCATTTAAGCTTCAAAATAATGAAATAAAAAAGAGGGGGTCATGTATCTTCTAAGATAGTTTTTGTCCTTCAAACACGGTCTATCCGTTCTTACGCATGTCCGGATTTATGAGTTCTGGGTTTTACCCTAGTCTACTTTCACTTTGGTATCAAGAACAAAATAGTGGAATAATACAAATATTACAGTTTTACTACACCACATGCATATTTACCAACCATTTAAACTCAATTTCATCATTCAACTCCACATTTGTCAAGAAATATCTCCATTTACAGGCAAACCAAAGTTTTTTTAAGGACTACTTGAGTGTATCACCACTTGGTCCGCGGAGGCATTTAGTGGTTCTTTACCTTAAGACAGCCTAGTTTTACTTATTAAAGTGATTTTTGCACTTTTTTCATTACTACTATGTATATGCAGCACACAACAATCAATTCTAGACAAATTGTGCATGAATTCTAAAAAAAATGACAAACACGCATATGCACCTTTAACGAGAAATTTGGCCAGCACCTTCAAAATATTATGAATAGTGATTTTAAATTGGGTTGCATTTGTGAAAAACTGTTTCATTGAACACTAATTATGCTTTAGATGCCTAATAATGTGTCTATTCTTCATATTTAATCACATTTATCCCTGTCTGACACTAAAATAATGTCAATTTTGGCATAAAAATGTCAATTTTAGAAGAAAAAAATCTGAAATTTTCTAGATTTTCATG
Source organism: Spisula subtruncata (assembly GCA_963678985.1). Classification (NCBI taxonomy): domain Eukaryota; kingdom Metazoa; phylum Mollusca; class Bivalvia; order Venerida; family Mactridae; genus Spisula; species Spisula subtruncata. The sequence continues at coordinate 11,181,146 of OY787678.1, read as the reverse complement.
ATAAAAATCCAAATTTTCATTTTTTTAGACAATTTAAGCAGATAAAAGTGGTCAAAACCCTATCTGGGATGCATTTCCATACATTTGAATGCAAAAAAATGAAAACATGAATTTAATAGAATTTTGCCCTTCTTTAGGTTAGAAACCACCAAATAGATTTGCTCTATAGCTCAATGGAAATTGGCCATAGTAGGCCCCAATTTTCAAGTATCACCACTTGGTCCGCGGAGGCATTTAGTGGTTCTTTACCTTGACTGATATTTCTTTTTTTCTCAAAATATTGATTTTGTAGTTACATCCTTCTCATTATAAGCCAACGAAGTGTGCACAGTTATCAACAAATACACATTTATTAGATGATACTTTGAACAACCGATTGTCACTCGCCAGATTGAAGATATTTTACTATAATATCTCATGTTTGTACAGTTATGTATAATTAGAAGCAACATATGATTACAGACTTGATATCCCTGTTAATATTTTGTTACACAAAATAACACATCGCTGTCTTGAGTGAAGAGGTCGTAAAGTACATAATTGATATTCTGCGAAAATTACACTTTACTTTTTGTAAAACCAACTGTTTCTACTTCAGTTTGGTCAACATGACAAGATCCGATTTTAAAGAAAATAGGCCCATAAGAAGTGCCATTTGATATTGCTTTTTAATATGTATTACTCATATTATGTTGTAAATAGTACTTCTAAGCCAGCGACATGAAGTTAAATAACTAAAACTTCAAACGATCAGTTACATTACTAAAACTGTACTAAGGTAAAACATAAAACCAACCATTAAATATATATCCCAGGTCCTTTAACTAATATTTCACTTAACAATCCAGTGAATCATAAATTGTTTCACACTTTGCAGTTGTCGTTGATAATTTCACCTTGATATGACTTTCAAATTGACACTAGTATGTGATGTTATATTTCAAATGCCAACATTTGAATGGTTTAAGATATAAGCGTACACGTAGAAAAAAAATATAAAATTATCTCCGTTCCACGAAGAAGCATTCGCTTGGGTAAACATAGATGTTGTATACATTTGATAATACGACAAGGGAATTTTAAGCTTTACATGTAGCAACATTGCATAATGTTGGTATCGTTCAATCCCATACAAAATCTCTCATCCGGAAACATCTTCCAAAATGTTTGCTAGTATATGAAGTTTAACTTACGAGTATGAAGTGATATATATTTGATTCAAAGATCTCTGTCACAACCGCGTAAACAAAAATTCAACCCAGTCGATTATTACAGGTTTCTCAGGATATATGATTAAAACTCTAATGGTCCTATAGCGTAGCGGTTATACTTACCGCATTTAGCTTTTTAGAAATGGAACATTCTGGTGGCTTTGACAGACATCTTTGAATCGACAATACGTTAGGTTATATAGTACATGTATATCGCAACTAAAATGTTAATATATTCGTATTACATGTACCAGTGAAACTCATGATACCAGGATAAAGCACAAACAGTATTACCTTGGCAATAGGAGAATATTTAGTTTCTCTTAAGTGTTTGAACAAAAGTATCCGACATAAAGATGTCATTTTTTGTATTTGATACAGATAGCTACGATGTATGTAGTTCACCAGGAACGTATCCCTGTAAGTTTTTGAAATATGCTTATCAGACGTCAGTTAATAATTACATGACCTCAGAACACTACAAATATTATATTAATATCCATGGCCTATAACCTATTTATATAGACCACGGCTATTGCTTCCGAATATTTGTATGTAATATTCGAGACAATTTTATTCGTGTACGATAGTTTATGTATGTACAATCGAGGTAGCCACTAAACATTCTAACGGTTGGATAAATTTATAATTCAACTAAGTAAAACATCTTTAAAATTTATCAATTATACAGTACAACTTCAGCAGAGCAACACATATCGCCGAGGGATACAAATAGAGGCTGTTGTTTAGAACGTATTGATCTACAAATGTATCGTCGGGGGCTACAAATAGCGGCTGCTGTTTAGGACGTATTGATCTACGGATGTATCGTCGGGGGATACAAATAGCGGCTGTTGTTAAGAACGTATTGATCTACGGATGTATCGTCGGGGGATACAAATAATGGCTGTTGTTTAGAACGTATTGATCTACAAATGTATCGTCGGGGGCTACAAATAGCGGCTGTTGTTTAGAACGTATTGATGTACGGATGTATCGTCGGGGGCTACAAATAGCGGCTGTTTAGAACGTATTGATCTACGGATGTATCGTCGGGGGCTACAAATAGAGGCTGTTGTTTAGAACGTATTGATCTACGGATGTATCGTCGGGGGCTACAAATAGCGGCTGCTGTATATAACGTTTTGATGTACGGATGTATCGTCGGGGGCTACAAATAGCGGCTGTTGTTTAGAACGTATTGATCTACGGATGTATCGTCGAGGGCCACAAATAGAGGCTGTTGTTTAGAACGTATTGATCTACGGATGTATCGTCGGGGGATACAAATAGCGGCTGCTGTTTAGAACGTATTGATCTACGGATGTATCGTCGGGGGCAACAAATAGCGGCTGTTGCTTAGAATGTATTGATCTACGGATGTATCGTCGGGGGCAACAAATAGCGGCTGTTGATTAGAACGTATTGATCTACGGATGTATCGTCGGGGGCAACAAATAGCAGCTGTTGTTTAGAACGTATTGATCTACGGATGTATCGTCGGGGGCCACAAATAGCGGCTGTTGTTTAGAACGTATTGATCTACGGATGTATCGTCGAGGGCCACAAATAGCGGCAGTTGTTTAGAACGTATTGATCTACGGATGTATCGTCAGGGGATACAAATAGCGGCTGTTGTTTAGAACGTATTGATCTACGGATGTATCGTCGGGGGCTACAAATAGAGCCTGTTGTTTAGAACGTATTGATCTACGGATGTATCGTCGGGGGCTACAAATAGCGGCTGTTGTTTAGAACGTATTGATCTACGGATGTATCGTCGGGGGCTACAAATAGAGGCTGTTGTTTAGAACGTATTGATCTACGGATGTATCGTCGGGGGCTACAAATAACCGCTGTTGTTTAGAACGTATTGATCTACGGATATATCGCCGGGGGATACAAATAGAGGCTGTTGTTTTTAACGTATTGATCTACGGATGTATTGTCGGGGGCTACAAATAGCGGCTGTTGTTTAGAACGTATTGATCTACGGATGTATCGTCGGGGGCTACAAATAGCGGCTGTTGTTTAGAACGTATTGATCTACGGATGTATCGACGGGGGGCTACAAATAGAGGCTGTTGTTTAGAACTTAGTAATCTACGGATGTATCGTCGGGGGATACAAATAGAGGCTGTTGTTTAGAACGTATTGATGTACGGATGTATCGTCGGGGGCTACAAATAGAGGCTGTTGTTTAGAACGTATTGATCTACGGATGTATCGTCGGGGGCTACAAATAGCGGCTGTTGTTTAGAACGTATTGATGTACGGATGTATCGTCGGGGGCTACAAATAGAGGCTGTTGTTTAGAATGTATTAATCTGCGAATGTATCGTCGGGGGCTACAAATAGAGGCTGTTGTTTAGAACGTATTGATCTACGGATGTATCGTCGGGGGCTACAAATAGCGGCTGTTGTTTAGAACGTATTGATGCACGGATGTATTGTCGGGGGATACAAATAACGGCTGTTGTTTAGAACGTATTGATCTACGGATGTATCGTCGGGGGATACAAATAACGGCTGTTGTTTAGAACGTATTGATCTACGGATGTATCTTCGGGGGCTACAAATAGAGGCTTTTTTTTAGAACGTATTATTCTACGGATGTATCGTCGGGGGCTACAAATAGAGGCTGTTGTTTAGAACGTATTGATCTACGGATGTATCGTCGGGGGCTGCAAATAGAGGCAGTTGTTTAGAATGTATTGATTTACGGATGTTCCATCTATTATCAATATTTTCTTAGGTGACTTTGTCAGTTTTGTAATTGAGAAATGGTTACTGTACAGAGGGTCGCTCTGGGGAGGTTGTACTGCAGTATCAAAATTCAGGTTGTCATAAATGTTGAAAGCAAATTGATTCCACTACTATATTTATATTGTGTTATAAAGAATCTTAATTCGTGTTTAGTATGAGACGTGTAAGAAAAGAAACCAACAATGAAAAAGGTTATCTAGAAGACAACAGGTATACAATTTATGCAAACCCTAAATTGCACCCGAGCGTTTGCCGCACCAGTCCGTCAAACAACACAGTGCAAGAACCAAGCGACAAGACTAGAACAAGGGGCAATACACATCTAAATGACACAATATAAATTAACTATTGAAAGATACGAGGCAGCCTTATGCTGGACAGAAAAATTTCAGCATAACATGTACAATAATAATACAGTTACAGAGAGGAGGGCCCTAAGCCAAAAATAGTTTTGAGAGTTTTCTTTTTTACTATATAGTGGACAAAACATACATAAAGCAAGGTTATCAATGAGGCTTCCGCCTTGGAACGGACAGCGAACAGTGTCACTGGGGGGTTAAACAAAGTTTATGGTGCACCAAACCTCACACTTACCTCATCGACAATCTGATAGAACAGGGCAGTGTTTACAAGTTTACAACGTTCAAGTTTTTGCGTAGAGACAGATACTATAAAATGTAATACACTAATATTGTTTAACTTATACGAGAATCATTCAATATATTCGGAGACCATCGTTTTCATCTAAATATTAATATGTTTCAATTATAATTTCTTATATCATTACAAACGATAACTTTTATCTGCAATCAAAACAAATTTATCTTCATTAATGTAAACCAGTAGCACATTAGCAGCCATTGTAATACCAATTGTCTCCGAAAGTCTGTAGTTTAATGTGATGTATGTTTTATTTTTCTGTCCCGTTGGGTATTGAAATGATAAACTCAGTCCACGAATTTATTGAAGGATCCTCGCATGAACAAATACGATTCTTACATTGTTCTGGTTTCTTAACTCGTTTGATAATCTAGCAGGGAGAGACTGAGTGACAAAGGACTTTGTGAGATTTAAGAAATCCACACTTCTAGAGCTTCCAGAAATCATCACTATTGGAGCTTCCAGAAATCAAAACTTAGTGACCTTTCAGAAATCAGCACGTTGTGAGATTCCGAAAATCAGCCCTTTGTGAGATTCCAGTAATCAGCACTTTGTGAGATTCCAGAAATCAGCAATTTGTGAGCTTCCAGAAATCAGCAATTTGTGATATTCCAAAAATCAGGCCTTTGTGAGATTCCCGTTATCAGCACTTTGTGAGATTCCAGCATTCAGCACATTGTCAGATTCCAATAATCAGCACTTTTTGAGATTCCATAAATCAGCACTTTCTGACTTTCCAGAAATCAGCACTTTGTGAGATACCAGAAATCAGCACTTTGTGAGATTCTAGATACAGCACTTTTTCAGATTCCAGAAATCAGCACTTTGTGAGATTCCAGAAATCAGCACTTTGTGAGATTTCAGAAATCAGCACATTGCGAGCTTCTAGAAATCAGCCCTTTCGTGAGATTCCAGAATTCTGCACTTATGTGAGATTCCAGAAATCAGCTTTTATGAGATTCTAGAAATCAGCACATTGTGAGATTCCAAAACTCAGCATTTTGTGAAATTCCAGAATTCAGAAATTTTGTGAGAATCCAGAGTTCAGAAATGTGCGAGATTCCAGAAATCGGTACTTTGTGAGATTCCAGAAATCTGCACTATGCGAGATTTCAGAAATCAGCACTTTCCGAGCTTCTAGAAATCAGCCCTTTTGTGAGATTCCGGAATTCTGCACTTTTATGAGATTCCAAAAATCCGCTTCGCTATTTAAGATTCCAGAAATAAGCACTTTGTGAGATTCCAGAACTCAGCACTTTGTAGGATTTCAATAATCAGCACTTTGTGAGATTCCTGAAATCAGCTTTTATGAGATTCCAGAAATCAGAACATTGTGAGATTCCAGAACTCAGCACTTTGTGAGATTCCAGAATTCTGAAATTTGTGAGATTCCAGAACTGGGCACTTTGTGAGATTCCAGAAGTCGGTATTTTGTGAGATTCCAGAATTCAGCACTTGTTAGATTCCAGATATCAGCACTTTGTTAGATTCCAGAAATCGGCCTGTTGTGAGATTTCAGAATTCAGCACATTGTGAGATTCCAAATTCAGCACTTTGTGAGATTCCAGAAATCGGCCCGTTGTGAGATTCCAGAAATCAGCACATCGTGAGATTCCAGGATTCAGCATTTTTAGAGATTCCAGAAGTTTTACAAATATTGGTTATTAACTAAATATGATCAAACAAACCGAATAGTGGCCACCACGTTTGTTGTCACTAGGTAGGTGTAGGGCAATGGTTGCATAGAAAGTATGGCATATTTTGGTTAAACCTGTTTTATGTTTACATTATTTTGACAAATAGATGTCTTATAAATATCTTATGACAGATCTACCTATAATCACCATAACACTTCTGGTATAACATAACAAATCAGCGTTAGCTAATACATAACTTCGCATATTATCGCCTTCGTGACAGGGGAAATTCCCTACCGTGTATCAAGGGTTCTGATTGGCATAGACAGCTTATACGATGAGTCAATATGTTTTCATATTCACTTCCCGAATCCTATACAATGTATAATGTAATCATAAACATCCAACCGGATTTTAAATAAAGTTTCATAACATTTCAATAGAAGCCGTATTATAACTAGAATAATCACAAACGTAATCAGATACCCGTATATTGTGTGGACGTTTAAGGTATTTAAGTTTAGGTTGTTTACGTGGATATGGTTTTTGGAAGAATGTTCACGATCAACCAAATGTACTACAACTGTGGTATGTAAATGTGATGTTATCTATGCAGCTTTGAATGACAACTTTGAAATATAAACCGTATATATACTATATACAGTAAAACTTCGATATCTCGAGGAGTGATCTTGACAGTTAAAATGCTCGAGATAAACTGGGTACTCGAAATAACCCAAGAACATGCATTGGTGATAAAATGGATTCTGGTTTAAAGTTTGCTCGAAATAAACCGGGTGCTCGTGATATCGATGCTCGTCTTAACGAAGTTTTACTGTATAAACATAACACATAACCACGTAACATTTCTATTATATAGACATCATCTCTGGTATTAAATGGTTTTAAAAATTAAACATACTTACCTACTGATCTATAAAGTTAATATTATATTTAATAACAGGCCTAACAAATGTGTCAAAAACGACATGTTTTACTTCCCCAATTTTTCATCCATTGCATGTATAGTATGTATTTGACAGGTTTGCAACGTTTCGGGTTGGGTTCAATTGTCAATATCAATACAACGTGGCAATGGCTTCCAACCCGGAACGTCACATCGTCGAAAGTATCTGATATTATAGCTTAAACACGACTAATATAACGGTATATATTTTGATTGTTTTGTGTGATAGAGACATAATTAGATCCGACCAAAACCATTTTCTGGCCCGTTTATGCTATAAAAGGTATATTCATGCAGGGGCGAACAGGGACGTTTCAAACCTGTTATTTTATCCAATGAATGAGTGAAACTTTTGATATGTTAAAATTTTTGTGAAAAAATTTCTTAGGCCTGTGATTTAATTTAAGATTATTTCTATAAAACGTCTGTTCTTTCGATGTAGTTTCGATTAGACTGTGTACGTGTATATCACTGGGAAATTGTATGGTATTTTCAATTAAACAAGTTTGATCACTACGATACCCCTAATATGTACTAAACAACGCAGTTAAAATTATGAAACACTTGTGTAACAGTGTATATATATAGTCCATATGCTAGTAATTTCCAATATTAATTGTGCGATGAATACAATTTGTAGATTGTCTAACTAGTTAGCAGAATAGTTGAAGGTTCGAATTCGGCAATGTCTGCTAATTTCCTTTGCAAAATATAAATTATATTCGTATTTTTCATTAATGTATTCTTTCCGTTATAACGAATATGACACCAATTGGTCTGGTGACAATTTGGCAAAAAAATCAAGGAGGTCTGCCATGAAAGGCAACAAGAGATGTTATATACCAAAATGTTCGGGAAGGTCTGCTGCTTCAAAAAAGGCGGGAGCCTTTCATGGGACGATATAGCATTTTTCGTAATCCAAGATGGCGTCCAAGATGGCCGCCATAATTTATGAACACACATGATAGTATATTATGTAATGTGATTTTTTTATTTATGTATTAACTGACAGGTTTTAGCCTGGATACTATTCATTTGATGATGTACATTAACTGGACATACTGAACTGACCACTTAAAGGTCAAGGTCAATGCCATTTCAAGGTCAAATCATGAAAAATAGCTGAAAAATAGATATTTCCTCTCTAACTTTCTTGTTTTAGCAAATGTTTTGTATTCAAGTGGGCATTAAATGTGATAAAATATTTTGTAAACATATATTCTTTAATTACAGTTCAGTTTTCAATTCAAAATACTACATTTGACATTATTATGCATGTACACGTTGACTGAGTAGGTATTCTTAGGTAACTGCATCCGTAATTTAAAATTCTATGTTTTCTAATAAAAAGTCATTCTAATGGTACATATATAAATAAGTGTTTGTATCAACATTGCTAGTATATAATTTATAATTTACTTTAAATGAACTTGAATCCGACTACAAGGTCAAGGTCATTTCAAGGTCAAATTATGAAAAATAGCATGAAAATGAATATTTCCTCTCTAACTTTCTTGTTTTAGCAAATGTTTTGTATTCAAATTGGCTTTAAATGTGATATTGTAGTTTGTTAATATATATTCTTTAATTATTAGTTCAGGTTATAATTCAAAATATTAAATCTGACATTATTATGCATGTACACGTTGACTGAGAAGGTATTCTTAGGTAACTGCATCCATAATTTAAATTTCTGAGGTTTCTTATATAAAGTTGTCATTCTAATGGTACACATATAAATAAGTGTTTGTATCAACATTGCTCCTGTCTACTCTATATTTTTTTTCTAAATGAACTTGAATCCCACCACAAGGTCAAGGTCACTTCAAGGTCAAATTATGAAAATTAGCGAGAAATTTGTTTTTTTTCTAATTGCCTTGTTTTAGCAAATGTTTTGTATTCAAGTTGCTATTTAAAGCGATAAAATACCTAATAAGCAAATATTCTGTAATAATCAGTTCCATTTGTGATTCAAAATATAAAAAACTGACATCATTATACAATGACACGTTAGCCGAGATGACCTTTTTAGATAAAAGCTTCCATATTTAAAATTCTAAGTTTCAAATACATTTGTATGGTTCAAAGTTTTCATTCTAGTAGCATTATTGATATGATTATTGATTTGATTTGTAAAAGCATTACCGTAGCGATGTTATAAAATGTACTCTAAATGAACTTGTAACCAACCACTCAAGGACAAAGTCAATGCCATTTCAAGGTCAAACTACAACCTTTGAAGTACTTGAATATTTGATATTTTGTTGCAATGAAATTAGGTATGTTGTAGATCTACATTGCATTTTTGTAAATGGGATAGCAGGTTTATTGAGTGTAATTCATTTCATTAGAAGACACATATTTTTAATAGAAATTGAAAATCAAATCAAATTTTGAGCTGAAAATTATTTGGTGGAACATATTTTACGCAATTTATACACAAATATACGTAATGTACAAACAAGTATCAATGGATAACTTATTTATCAGCCTGGAAGAACAGTGTGTGATGTTGAGCGGCCAAAATAATGCCAGTTTTACTATGACAACAGCACATTTATAACATTTAAATAAAATTATTTGGATGGGTTACAAACTGGGGCCCGAATATACCATACTGACCCATTTCGACACAGATCTGTAATTATCAAAAAGTTGTATTTCAATTTGTAAGTGTGGAAATATACTCGAAACAACACATACTGGTAATTTGTTTCTTTTAAAATTATGAAGTATTTTGTCAGTGTATTTTGTTGCAGATTACGATAGGCTAAGTGTACATACCATTTCATTAGCAGTTTGAGTAAAAGAAATTTATGATTAATATTAATTTCACAAATCAGCAAATTCAATGGAAATTTCAATATGGCAATCAAACATTATTGTTTTATCTTGAGAAGTGCAAGTATGCTTCAAAAATATTTTCAAATCATTTCTTATTATACATACTGTAAAAAAGCAATAGTAACAAAACTGCATAGAGCAATATCCCCTAACCCTTGGGGGACAAACACAAACACATCATCCTTTCCCAAAAGGGGATTCTATACACTAAAAGGTACATGTATAGGCATCCCAGACCCTACTTACCAGTTCCTACTACCAATAATTTAGCCGTCATAGGCATAGGTGGCAGTATCAGTGTTTGGAAAAGAAAAAGAAAAAATCTGTCACTGAGCTAATACAGTACATGGACCGCATAAACATGTACTAGTATATCGATTGTCTATCTAACTCATGTACACTATCAAGGTATAAAGCGTAGTATATGTCTATGTCCAAAGATTGTGGAACATCGCATAGGTAACCAATGCATAAATAAAATGACCTTGAGCGAAGTTAAATAACGAAAGTAACACTGTTTTGCTGTTTCGCAGTTATAAGATACAATTGAACGAGATTTTCGGTAAGAATAAATATCTTATAGTTTATTTGAATGACAAGTATAGCGATTTTTCTTCAGCGCCCGTATTTTATGTTGAAACAACGAGATGCAATGTTCCACAATCTTTGGCATATAGACATATAGTACGCTTTATACCTTGAAAGTATACTAGCTCAGTACAGAATTTTTTTATATTTTTTTATTATTTTTTTAATCGTTTGCGGACAAAACACTGATACTGCCACCTGTGGTCATAGGCTGTAAGGTGTACTTACATCAACTAAATACAGTCGTACCAAACCCTACATGGTATTAATCACGACGGATTACAGCAAAACCAGCTTGCATGCCCGAATCACCACCGAGTACACCTATTTCAGGATCTAAGTTTTCTCAAACCACTGCATAGTGAACTCAGGCCCTATATTAACTTAACAATGGCGCGTTCAAACAGTTCGTACAAAACATAGTACTTAAAATTGTCCATTAAAACCACTACTATAGGGCTTTAAATGCCACCAGCAATATCTGAAGACCTATGGGATACTGAAAACGAGAGTACAGCCGTCATATGCCGTACATGTATGCGGTACTCCCATTATTAATATGATTGGATTTCACATTTATAGTATAGAATTTCTCCCAATGGTTTCTCAAAATATCCGAATATAGCCGTACAGCCGTATCAGGTGTTACTTGCCAGTATCAATCAAAGCCATATCTGCCCAACATTGGCTGTTAAAACCACTGAGTATGGCCATATAAGACCGTAAGGGTTGCTCTTTACCACTAAATACAGTCATATTGGGTCCAGAGGGGGAACTGTTCCAACTGAAGTGGTGCTCACAACCACTGAGTTCAGCCATATTAGATCGTACAAGGTACTCACCACTACTGAATTCAGCGAAACAAGGTGGTTTGGGGAAAATATGGTTCAAAAGTACAACCATTCAAGGCTCAACACTACCATCAGATACAGTTATACTATACCCATACCATTGAGTATAATCATATAAGTACATATACCTGGCCCGATGTGATACTTGCCACTACCTGAAATAGCTATATAATGTCAGAATGAGTACATTCACCAACTGACTACAGCCATTCCAGATCATATAAGGTACTCAATGCCACCAATTACAGCCACACCAGAATTTAGGGACAGTCATTATGGGCTCTGTTGAGTAATCACCCCACTTAGTGAGATGTTAAGCTGGAATGGTAGTTTCATCCTCTAAATGCAGTCCTACCAGACCCTACCTGATACAATCCATTACCAAGTACAACCATCCTAGGCCCTATTAAGTGCTCACAACTTTTGTGTACAGCCACACTATGCCATAGCTATACTCACATACACTTAGGTAAGTCATCCAATGTCCTGTCTGTTACTTAACACTGTAAAGTCCAGCCATCACATGCCATATATAGATTTCAACTCCACACCTTTCAGCAATTCCAGAACCTTGTTGGTACCAATCATAAGCCATTACAGCCAAATACAGCCAAATACAGCCATAGCAAAATTAGGTACCTACCACTACTAGTTCTAGTTACCAAGCACACTAGTTACCAAGCACAAAGGGATACTCAACCACCTCAGGGTACAGCTGTGTAAGGCCCAATAGATACTTACCTGTAGTCTCATCATGTCCAAGTAAAGTCACACGAGGCCCTTACTGGGTCTCATTGATATATGCAATACTTGTCAACCCTGCATGCGATAGTACCTCACACATAATCAGATCCAAATATATATATGACACACCAATTCATACCCTGGTGGCAATGGATAACATTAGGAATGGGGGTATTGAGAGTGATTAATATAAGTTGAAAACTTGTTTCACAATCGACCTTAATAAATGAATATAAACTTGATCTGTGGTTTCATAAAGTTGACTGGAACAGCCATTCGTGGCTACTAGTTAACTAGTCTCTATTTGACGGAAGTGTCCTAGTTGCTATGTGTACAACAAACGTACAAGTTTCTTTATAAGATGTGTTACACACACAAGCATCACTGACAGATATAGAAATATTAACCAAGGGTTTAAAACAAATGTCGAAAGCAGACATGGAAGGCCGCACTCAACTTAACCAGCCGAGTACAGAAACAGTAAACAGTACTAAATAATATTCTGTCCCCATATTTTTTATATATTTTGTGTTTCCCTTAAATATAGACTTCTTCTAATGAAATAAATTACATTTAGAGTACCTGCTACCACATCTATAGTAGAACGATAGATGTAGATCTACAACATTTTGCATATATGTATAATTTGCCACTAAATATCAAATCTTCACTCTTCAGGTACGTTTGTAATTTGACATTGAAATGACATTGACCTTGAGTGGTCCTTTTCAAGTCAGTTTAGAACACATGTAAAAGTTTATAGGAATAACATTTTAACAAACATTTAATAATATCATTTCAATGAAAAATTTATATTTGAAAACTTGGAATTTTAAAAATGGAAACATATCTAGAAATGTCGTCTCGGCCAACGTGTCAATGCATAATAATGTCAGTTTTTTATTTTGAATCACAAATTGAACTTATTATACAGAATATTTGCTTACCAAGTATTTCGTCGCATTATATACCAACTTGAATACAAAACATCTGCTAAAACAAGAAAAGAAGAGGGAAATATCCAATTTTCATACTTTGACCTTGAAGTGACCTTAACCTTGTGGTGGGATTCCATGTCATTTAGAGAATATTGTAGAGAAGATACCAGCAAGGTTGATACAAACATTTATTTATTCATGTACCATTAGAATGACAACATTATATAAGAAAACTTTGACTTTTAAATTATGGATGCAGTTACCTAAGAATACCTTCTCAGTTAATGTGTACATGCATAATAATGTCAGATTTAATATTTTGAATTATAATTAAAGAATATATATTAACAAACTATAATATCACATTTAATGCCAATTTGAATACAAAACATTTGCTAAAACAAGAAAGTTAGAGAGGAAATATCCATTTTCATGCTATTTTTCATCATTTGACCTTGAAATGACCTTGACCTTGTGGTCGGATTCAAGTTCATTTTAAGTAAATTATAAATTAGATACAAGCAATGTTGATACAAATACTTATTTATATATGTAACATTAGAATGACAACTTTTTATTAGAAAACTTACAATTTTAAATTACGGATGCAATTACCTAAGAATACCTTCTCAGTCAACGTGTACATGCATAATATTGTCAGATTTAATATTTTGAATCGAAAACTGAATGGATAATTAAAGAATATATGTTTACAAACTATTTTATCACATTTAATGCCTACTTGAATACAAAACAATTGCTAAAACAAGAAAGTTAGAGAGGAAATATCTATTTTTCAGCTATATTTCAAGATTTGACCTTGAAATGGTATTGACATTGACCTTTTAGTGGTCAGTTCAGTATGTTCAGTCAATGTACATCATCAAATGAATAATATCCAGGCTAAAACCTGTCAGTTTATACATAAATAAAAAAATCACATTACATAATATACTATCATGTGTATTTATAAATAATGGCGGCCATCTTGGACGCCATCTTGGATTACGAAAAATGCTATATCGTCCCATGAAAGGCTCCCGCCTTTTTTGAAGCAGCAGACCTTCCCGAACATTTTGGTATATAACACCTCTTGTTGCCTTTCATGGTAAGGTAAAGTTATAAATAGAGCACTTTTATCCTAATAGTCACCAGACCAAATTGTTGTGATTACGGAAATAATAAAGGGTAGAAAATACGAAATTCCTAACCAAAACATTAAATTGTCACAAAGGTTCTTTCTCACTTTGTTAATAAGTGTTTAAGAGGTGTGCTCCCATTTTTTCTGCAAAGAGATGCTCACGAGTCGGAGACTCTACCGATTGAGTTAACTACTAGGATAAAGAACGGAAATCAGACTTATGGTATATTTCGAGGGTTCAGTAAAATATTACATGACTACGTGTCTCTATGAATTGGTGTAGTTCTTACCTTACTTTTGCACCAAACCCTCGATTTTTGTACAGCGAATAATAAAGGGTCGAAATTCATAACCGAAACACTATTAAAATTATCGCTAAGGTTGGTTCCCATTTAGTAACTAGTAATCATCTTATATAAATTATGCTCGAATGTTCTGCAAAGACGTCCGAGGATTTCCGACTGTACTGAATTGTGAATTTGTGAAGTTTTATGAGGAAAGTATAGACTTGTACACAGTTAAAATCTCTGTCATTTGCCCGTTTGACGTTATGAGGGTATTGGTGTATATTTATTATGCTACGTATCCCAGTTCGTATTTTGGGACTGTTAATATTTAACAGTACGACCTCTGTAGAGCAATATACAATGTACTTTAAGATCTACAAAATTATATTGGTATTTGTGTAGTGGTCACTGGTGTTTTATAGTAAATAGTTTTTGAATCTTTGAATGTGTTGTTATGAAGGGACGCTCTGGATAGGTTGTTCTATAGATAAGTGTTTCCCGTTTACACACATTTTATCCAGTTCCACCCTTATCTAATTGTACATGATTTGCAATAAAAGTTTACCACTTATTTCACTCCATTATCTCATTGTACGTCATTTACAATAAAAGTTTACCACTTGTTTCATTCAATTATCTTGTAATTAAACTTACTCATATTTGGTAGAGTTTACTCGTTAACAGAACCTTGCTATGTATACTATGTGGATGTCGTAAAAGGTATCGACATACTCATACGTATAAGTAGTCAGTTGTGGTATTCCCAGTTCAAACAATTGCTGGTGTAGTGTACTTTATTCCATTGAATACTTGTAATTTACTCAACAACCCAGTAGGGGGTGTAGTGGAAAGAGACGCATATATTCTGTTTTCGTATTTTGCTTTGCTAGGCCAAGGCGATGTAAAGTTCGTATTCGCAATAAACATAACACATTTATTTTGAATCTTCAATGGTTGAGTCCATTGAATCTACACTGAAGAGAAATAATCCTGACCCTGTTCATGTATGCATGAATACATTACACTGCTCTTGTGCTCATCATTTTAACGCGAGTATATCAAGATGTATTAGTTCTGTAGATTTACTAAGTAAACGTAATGTACTCATAAACTACTCTAAATTTGTTTACAAGGGATGACCGAAAATAACGTGGACTTTTGCTACAACTTACGTATGCGTCAAAGAATCATTTACAAACCTACGTCAACATTAAAATAATAATTCAGTGAAAACTTACAGGCAAGAAACGTTAATTACACAGGTGGTACCGCGCAAAGACTACTGTGTTAGTTCAAAATGATGTCAAATTTAGACACGATACCACATGATATGTACATACCATCGTATGGTGGAGAAGTTTAAAGCAATTATTAATTGCATTTTATTCTGTATAATTGCATATGTATCTTGAAAAATGACGCACATATTTTGTGCGCCTCATACGCGTAACTATGGTTATAAAAACACGTGGCAGGCTTGCTATGTTGTTTTAATGTGAAAATTTTCACATTTTTGTATGCAATTAATGTTCACGTTATTATGGATCATCCCTCGTGTACGTCATTATTGTGTCTTTCATTTCTCACGTAAGCGTGTATTGAGTGATTGTGTGATTTTGGTAACTTCATCAGATTAATCAGTTTATTATATCAGCTTAACTCATCTCATGAGCTCTATTTAAGACCCAAATAGTTTAAACTTAGCATTGCTGGCTGATGATGCCACCCAATATTCCATACTTTGCATTGCTAGCCGATCGTGTCGCAATATATTTCATACTTTGCATTGCTAGGCGAGGGTGCCGCACATTATTGGATGGAATCCATCTATAGGTGCGATCTATGTATACTGTCATCACGTACAGAATTAAACATGTATATTAATAACATGCAGTTGAGTGATCTTATTGTTGCATGTTTTTCAATCTATAGTGCTGAGATATTAACCTTAGCCTGACCTTTATGCATGTATATATTACAAGGTGTTTGTATTAAGTATATTCATATCCATCAGTTTTTGTAGCAGTATATTTCTGTTTGTCATGTACCTGGAGCGTATTCGTCATATTTCCCACCTGGGACAACGTACAACCATTGAGCAACTATAGATACGCGTTCAGCTGTCATATTTCCCACATGGGACAACGTACAACCATTGGGCAAATATAGATACGCGTTCAGCTGTCATATTTCCCACCTGGGACAACGTACAACCATTGGGCAAAAATAGATACGCGTTCAGCTGTCATATTTCCCACCTGGGACAACGTACAACCATTGGGCAACTATACATACGCGTTCAGATGTTATGCTACATGTACTAGAATTTGAGGTGACCATATTTCATCACTTTGCATTGACCTATTATACAATGTGCTATTGTGTGGTTCGACTGCTTGATAAACACAGAAATTAACAATCAGCAGTAAATGTTGTAAATACAATTTTTATGTTAGTCACTTACTGGTTTTGTTTATTTCACCTGTGTCTGACATGTGCGTATTTGTATTATGTTGATTATGTGCCCTCCTCTTTCTGCTGAGTGATGACCCCCTGTCTGATTTGTTAATATCATTTAATTTACTCCATCACATGTATTTCATTTCATAGTTTGTTCTTGAAATGAACAAAATGTACACTATCATCAATGAACAGGTTCACTTGTTGCTGATAATTTTATTCCAAATATTTAGAATTGAATACAATAGCAAATGATATGTACAATGTATAGTGCGCACAGGATAATATGATGTTTACAAAATTGACCGGATCAATCTACTTTGACAAAATTGGTTACGTAAATAAAGACATACGGTCAATACTATTCTAAAATAGCACTGATAAATCGTGCATGTTTGATTTTCCACCTAAGTGGCTTATTCCTAAACCACTTTCTTCATTTCTTGTTATCATGTGCCCACTGTACATAATTAAAACATTATATTGACAAACAAACACAAAAACTAGCATTTTTTATAAGAAATTGGTTCTTAAATTATGAAACAATATCATTATTATTTCATATTCATAAACGTGCAAATAAAAATAACGCTCCGAAAATATTTACCGATCCTTCAACAAAAATAAGGAATTATTATACCAAGGTTACATAGCTCTTTTTATGTAAATTAGATGTTCAAAACCTTTCAGAAGAGCTGTAAAATTAAAATTGAAACATAGTTAAACATTATATAATTGATATAAATATGATATGCAAAATAATGTAGGTAAAATATTTACAAATATGGAAAAATTAAACAACACACCCACCACTAATGTATGCGCACGTGCAAAATATACTTTATAAAATTATTAAAATTCGGTTGCATCGTAAGCTATATGGATAGGCAACACGAACATTATTCCACCAACCAGTGTTTACTGTTCACTATGTATCCTCATTTCAATGTTTACTAAACATATAAGTTATTCAAGAGTAGCGTCAAGTTATGAATGGTACGAGAAACCTTCTCCAAAGGTATAAAGATACTCCCTTTTAGGAGACCCCTCCGTCATTATGCAAAAATTGCTTGTTTTTCACAAATGGTCAACTAGACAATCTACGATAGAATTTTAACTTTAACAAGTTGTTTCGAAATAATATGTGAAACATAATATTTATTAAAATGTATGGATGACAAAATACTAATTTTGTAAAGAGTTGCTTCCCTTAGACTTAATTTATGCATTAAGCATAATTATTATATCATTTTCAAAGTGTTATTTTGTCAACAGTCTCCCTGGATGCTTCACTTGATTTTCATAAAGCTTTTCATAAGATTTTCAACCCAAATGCTTGAAACTCACCATTCAGTAGATATATTACCAAGAACAATGTAGGTATGAATTTGGAGCTAAATTTATGGTAAATATGTGTTATATTTCAGAAAATTGTGTGGCATGGGTCCGGAGGTGTTCCCCTTTCCTTTGTCAATGGATAGCGATAATGGATGTTAATAGTTTATTTATAATTTCACAAATAAACAAAACAGTCATTGTTTCTCTATTATAAGAAATTTGATCTAATATAGTACAACACTATTATTGTTATCAAATTCTTATTACACATAAATTATGCAGAATTACGTTCTTTTTGCGTTTTTAAATCATAATAATTTCAAATATAAAACGATTTGAAATGGATCAAACCATGCGAGTCAAAATAACACGACTACCTAAGGTAGGACATATAAAATCCTGGATTAATACAGTGAACTCAAAGGTTAAGTTGCATAAACAATCATGGAATAAGTACACTTTTATTTCCTCCAATTGCATGAAGAGCATATTTTGTAATACAAAAGCAAAGTAATTATTAATACACATCAATACATAGCAAGTGGAATACATTTAGTTTCAAAATATTATAACTATCATAATATGTACATCATAATTAATACTATTACAACCCTACAAGTTGTAAATTTGATTAGCCCGACGAATTTGACCCGACCCTAACCTTTTTATGCATGAAATATATTGAATATTAAATTATGCTAATCAAAAGGTAAGGTTCGTGTCAAATTCGCCAAGATATACTAATCACAATTCAGTCAAATGACAGATAAGTAATTTATTATGTACATGCATATTTTATTCATGCCTGGTAGCAAATGTCATTGGATGATAATGACTCTCTAACCTGCTCACACAGGACCACTGACAATATTTATATTATATTTGATGTTTTATGTTTCTAGAACAGTGTCACATTCCACTACTTAGAGAAGACTTCTTTAAAGGTATACACTTTGTAAATGTGCTACCTCTTTGAAACTGTGAAGAATTAAGCTACTTCCAAATTCTACCAAAATATAGGCATCCATACATTTTGGTAAATTGGTAAGATTCAGTGATTTTGTGAATGACGGTATTGTTTTATGGTGCCCGGTAATAGTGACTGTACATGTCAGAACTTGGGGTACTGCAACCATAAAACATTTTTTCTAACGTGCATACCTATCTTTAAAAGTTCATAGAAGCAAACTGACAGTTTTGTATAAGTTTCAGTGATTTATTGAATGACAATACTGTTTTACTGGTACCTCCGTAGTGTTTACAGTTACTGTACATGTCAAAACATAAAGTATTGCAAACATGAAACATCTATCTTAATATACAGACCTATATATACAAGTTTACAAAAGCAACAGATATACTGACAAGCAAACACAATACTAGTATTATGTTATATCTCTCTGATTATATCATAAGTTAGCTCGTACAACAATGACATGATCACTAATAAACGACCGGAATACACAACTACCGTACTTCTGATTATACCATAAATAGAAAGTAGAAAAAGAATATTATCACTCGTAAACGACCGGAATACCCAACTACCGTACTTCTGATTATATCATAAGTTAGAATGTACGACAAGAACATTATCAATCATAACCGACCGGAATACACAACTACCGTACTTCTGATTATATCATAAGTTAGAATGTACGACAAGAACATTATCAATCATAACCGACCGGAATACACAACTACCGTAGTTCTGATAATATCATAAGTAAGAATGTACGACAAGAACATTATCAATCATAACCGACCGGAATACACAACTACCGTAGTTCTGATAATATCATAAGTTAGAATGTACGCCAAGAACATTATCACTCAGAAACGACCTGAATACACAACTACCGTAGTTCTGATAATATCACAAGTTAGAATGTACGACAAGAACAATATCACTCAAAAATTACCGGAATATCGTGACAACTCACGTTCATATCATGTACATGTAGTTGTGTTATGACATATACGTTTACAGTGGTGCAAATCAACAGGAGTGTACATCAGTTGAATGTTAGACTGCATGTTCATAAGATATGTTCAAAAATGGTCAACCTAGCGTAAATAATTTAAGAGAAGACACCAATGTCTAACAATCCAAAATGCATCGTATGAACCGTCGTTTTTCTGCACTAAATGTTTTTTTTTTCAAATACGTCAGTCTACATTCAATAAAATGTGATTATGTTTTTTCTAAATGAATTCCGACGCGAGTATTGAATGTGCCCTCAAAACAGTCATTCATCTAATTACGCCAATCCACGTATATTAATAATAAACAGCAATAAATTATCTACGCGTTCCATTCGGATACACAAAATGTATACCGATAGTTGATTAATGGACGTAGGTGACCCAACTGACAGAACTATGTATACAAGAAGTTACATAAACAAAAGATAACTAATTCTATCACAAAACACGGGTAATCAAATGAACAAAACAAGTGGACATATGATTCCTCCCGTTTCTTATGTCGGGAGATGAACAGGCACTTTACATACATGCATGCATTGAAACATAAACAACATCATGATTATGTTAGAAGTAACGGTGCATTGTTACACGAACATCTAACATGTACTGAAGCCAATCATTTATTTATTGGTGTTTGAACTCTTTGATAACATTGCAGAACTTTGGATTGTCACTCCCGCTACTTACATATAGAGCTTTCCTTACAGGACAGAAACATATCGCACCCGGATATCGTAATCCATCTCGTGAAGCAAGTATTATACTTGCCTCACTCAAATCATCAGACATTTCGTATATAATATGTTGCCCTCTGTTGCAAAGATACAAAGAGCAAGAAGGAGAGAAAGAAAGATCATACGGTATCTCAAGTTCATCATTCTTGTAAACATGTAACAATACACCATCCATATTCATACACAGAACGACATTATTCCGCCAGTCGCTGACGTACATCTTACTTTCTGTACTATGTACGGCAATGTAGTATGGAAGTGAACACTGTTCTAGAAACTGTGCATCTGGTTTGATTATTTTCTTCAGTCCACCAGAAAGACTGAAGATCTGAAATTTCACAGGATTCTCAAATGAAACATACAGTTTGTCATTACAATATGCAATAGCTAAACACAAACCATTCACTTTCAATGATCTCTTCACAGCAAGTCCTCCAATGGTTGTTAGTATTCGGATCAATTGTTCATCAGCAAAGGTGGCGGCCACCTCTTTGTTGGGAATAGTAGTAATACTTTGTGGCACGCTATCAAATTGAATATAACCTGTCATCAAGTCATTGTCAATGTCAACTATCTTCACTGATTTGTTAAATTCATCAATAATAACAAGTTCATTATCGGAAAGTAAAGTCATACCTGTAATTAAGCACACCTTACTCTCCCCGGGATATTTAATGTTAATGTTTCTGTTAAAGTGATATTCGTCTTCATGTTGAGAATCATCAACGTCGTCAGATCCCTTATTCACACTTAATGAAGCAATAGAGGTGGGTGCGGCTGTTACCCGTATTGACGACATTTTTGTTTGATCTTGTAAATTATGATTGTTTGTAGCTTTGCTTCTTGAATGTGTACGGAAACATGATTGGCAGTAGAATTCGCCACAATCTGTGCAATAACCTACTGCCATCACATGATCACCTGCCGCGCTACATGGGTCACAGTCTATCTCACAATTAGAACTATTATACACAGATGCTGTAGCTCCGGCCATATGTTCCGACGTCATAGGCGTGAATTTTCTAGCAGCTGATGTTGACTGGTCAGGGACACAAGGAGTTGATTGTACAGTTGTTCTACTGTCTTTATTTGTAATATTGGGTGTCTTAGCCGCCATATTTAAGAACTTAAATGTATGTGCTTTAAGACCGCCTATTCTAGTTCTGAATAGTCCAATGACGAAGTTAACACCGTCTAAAGTTTAATCTATGTAAGGTTTAACGTCTTTGAACACAACAAAGTGATTCTGAAACACAGAAAATAGGGAATAAAGAATATTGTTATGGTAAAAGTGTAACATATGACGAGCAGCCAGTTTGACATAAATCCGTTCATTAGGTGTCCACTAGCTCTATAGCATTTCTTACTTCAATACTGAATAACAGTCTTATAAACCTTATAGCTATCAATGCATTGGACGGCTCTGCTAAGTAGTTCTCATTATATTTTGTGCCGTTTTACAGCCGAATATGCTATAAAGTTTACCATAACCAGTACAATACTGTATGGAGTTCAGCATATAACAAATAACGTTTTCATACAATCCCGGACATCACTGTTACCATAAGCCCATTACATAATATAATATGCCAATAACATTGAAAGCACCCATACTGTCAGGATGACTGCCAATCACTTGCTACACAAAATTCATCAGAATCACATATTACGGTTTGTTGGTGCAAAACATAAACAGGCCCACGGAAATTATATTGCTTCGCTAAGACTGGTTTTTTGTAATTTGTTATTTGTCATTTTATAACTACAATTGGTTTTTATTGCCAAATAATGATTGTGTAGGTTATTTTTGTATGATTATTTAAGTAACATATGCTTAATGTTAGAGAACAAACGATTATCCGCTAATGACAATGCTATTATAGGGAAAACATAAAAACACTCTAAAATTTGTTTCACAGGTTAAAGAAAAAGATAAAATATCAAATAATTCAAATGTTCCTCAAAAAAGAATAACGGAATATACAAAATTGTAAGTAATACATGTACTATGTACCCAAGTTGTACAGTTGTATGTGGATTAGTGATACTAAGTATTTGTTATAATGAAAATAAAAACTTTATAAAATTTTATTTTTATGTGTAATACTCATGGGAATAAGACTTTCGTATTTTGCGACCTGGATAACGAGAAAGAGAGGACAAATTGGAAAAGGTCGCATGGGTAGTAAATCAAGCGTGCACGACTATTATTGTAAATTTACTTTATGATTGACTGTACTGTAGTTTCAAAATTAAACGAGAACGAGTCGTCGGTCAGGTAAACTATGTGTATCTAGGTTTAACTATGTATATCTGAGTTAACGATAAAACCCGCTATTCTTTCGAATGAGATAAGTCCCTCATTTGTATTACAATGTATAACAATGAACTTATTGAATCGACTATATCGCTGGCTTAGAATGAGTAGGTCGTAACTACATAATCGATACTATGGGAAAACAAGACAAAACTGTCTGAAATTTACTCTTTACGTATGGTAAAACACGCTTTGGCATCTTCATTTTTGTGAACATGACAATTCCCGATTTTCATGCAAATAGGCTCATAAGAAGCGCCTAATGATGTACATTTCAAATAAATATTAGTCTTACAATGTACTTAAGACCTTCTCATTCTAAGCCAGCGATGAGTTTGTTTAACCCACTTTTCACCAGTATCACTGTAACGCGGTATTTGGGACATGTGCCACTTAAAGTGAACAGGTAAACCAGGTATAAAACACATAAGGATATTGGAAAAGGGATTATGTTTTCAAAGCCAACCGTAATTTGAATTGACTTGGTGAATAAAAGTGGACAACCTTTTCACCTGATGAAATAGCTCAGTGGTTTAGCGATGGAAATACTGAATTTTTTAGACAATACAGATAACAGTTCGAGTCATACTTATGGTTTTTGTTAGATCTAACATTAATTTTGTTAGGTTCCCACTCTTGTGCATCACTATCTTAAACTATTATTTTCACATTCATCAAAGACTAATATATTATTATATCATTAACATATCATACAAGACAAATGTGACTACGACTCACATGCAACAGCCTTGTCAATAATTTTTTGAATAAAACATTATTTAGTGCACCATCTGTGAACAATACTGACTGTGCACAATAAACTAAAATGACATGAAAGAGGCCACGAGAAAATTGCAAATACGATAATAAAAGGAATGTGTTTTAACAAAAAAACAATAAAATGAAAAGGCGAAGGATCGAACTCGGACCGCTAGATTGGCGTCCATTCCATTAAGCCAAACATGTTAATTTGGTAAGAATGTTTAAATAGATAAAACAAATAGCTGCGCTACCTAAATCGATGTAATAGTCAGTGATTTCTGTTTATATTGACATTACATATTATCGCGTTATAGAGTTATAAACCAATCCAGTCAATGTTTGTAAACATTGCATTATACTTGGCGCTCTATACATAAGCTTGCAAAAACAGAGCATTTACTTTGAATTTATAAAACTTAAAAACACTATATTCTGAAAAAACAACACCACATATTTAATTTCGGTATGCCTTAAATAAGTTGGCGGGAAACTAAGATGAAACAATACACGATAGCATACATGAAAGTCATTTTATCCCACAAACTATGTTTTTAAAATAATAGTATAAGCTAACCAACAACTGAAGTTTTGAGCCTAGTATGAACAGTATATAATACTAATGAAATAATAAAGTGGTACAAACCAATATATATATATAATCCAATATCTGATTATGTGATGCTCTTACATCTTTCCGCAGTTTTCAATTATTCAAACTTTACCTTGGTACGACTGTGATACCGATGTATCATGTGATTATGATGCCTACTTCTGATTGGACAAAGAGGTCAAACTTTACGTAATACGAAACTAACCCCCGTTCCACGAAATCACTGATAAGGCTTATTGCTCGTTGTTGACATACAAGTCTATATGGTAAATAAAAGAACACAGGGAACCGTATCATCTACAGGATTTCTCGTAAGGCTATAAAGCATACAAATAATGTAAAATATAACGGGTAACAGACACAAACTCCCGTGAATAAGAAGGACTACGAACCTTTATAAAAATGAACTGTACTGATAAGGAAACCGACTCACGTGTTTGTATGACACAATAAATCATGGTTCAAATATGTAGTAAATATGGATATAAGATTAATGGTTTATCGAAGTAAACGAACATATTTTTCTACATTGTAATTCATTGCATTTTGAAAAACTCTTTTATTACGTAATGTCAAGGTCCCACTGGACATTTTAACGTCGGCGATGAACTGCCGATTTAAATAAAGTAACCTCGTGAGACATCGGGAATAGGAATTTCAACACTTTTACCTCCCTGGAGCTTCCCTACACCACGAAGACCCTTTTACCGATGACATCCAAGGCTCATTTATTAAATCGGAAATAAATCACCGATGCAAAATGCTCAGTGCGATCTAGGCATAAGATACTTGTATGTTTTTCAAAATGTTCGAGTAGATATTTAATATATATTTTGTATTGCTGGCGAATTGATTAAACGCAAAACCCAAAGTACATTTTCGATGTGTTCCATTCCAAGTACGTTCCACGAATATGCTCTTCTTTTTTTACATAGATAACATCTACCATCACAACACAGTATGTCAAGATTGACACACGTAGATGTTTGCTGAAGTGCAATAATTTTACAATGTTATGATATAGAGGATCTATCACGAGTTGTCAATTGATATAAATTTACATTAAACGAGTTTTGGAAATTTTATTAAGCGAGCCTTTGGCGAGCTTAATAATATTTTTTAAACGAGTTTAATATAAATATATCAATTGACAACGAGTGATAGATTCTTTATATCACATGGTACTAAAAATGCAAAATACGCATTGATTTATTGGAAAAATTCAATAATTTATACTACACGTGGTACGTATAACTTTATACATACTGGCTATACTAACCTGAATACAAGGAAATTCTTGTGATATAATAATTATCTTGCAACAAGCAAAACGGCAACTTTGTAATTGATGTGTTATCGAGTTACTAAAATATCCCCAAGGTACAACTGCATGTATATGATTTCTCGTACATTTATAATGCCAAAAATAATGTTTACGAAAAACGGGTGGATGGTACGGACTTCTATGAATCAGAAAGACAACGAAACTGTATATACCAAAAACGAATTGCAATGATAAGGCAGTCACATTGCTTTCAACAATAAATCATTGTTTAAGTACCTAATAAATATAATATAAGACGCTTGGTTTAAACATTAAACGGATTTTTCTCCATCGTTATATACCGGTTCTGCATTTTGAACGTCTGTTTATTTGGGTTTGATTATGATGTTCGTACCAAAACTGATAGAACGCTATGCCCTAAAGTACACATTGTATTACTTTTAGACCCGAGTCATACTTAGTACAATGTACTAATATTTTGTTCGCTTTTGATAGAATATTTCAATTAGTATATTCAACATAGAAAACGTACTGTATCGAAACTCTAGCTGAAGTGTAATAATGTACGACAACATTTGGTATTGGCAACATAAATAAATTGTAATTAATTAGGTATACATATCGCGTGTATGGTGTATATTATTCGATAGTTTCCTGTCAATTACCATTAATACAAGACGGAACTTTATCTACTACAGTAAAAACTACAAACTAAACTGATCAATTTGTATTTATAACGCACTAATAGTAATATACATGGATACTATAACGGGAAGAAGATATGGACTCCTATGAACGACAACGAAAGATATGTTAGAAAAACACCAACTCACTTTCAACATTAAATCACTGTTCAAGTACATGTACCTAATAAATGTGGTATTTCGATATAGCACCAACTCACTTATAACAATAAATCACTGTTCAAGTACCTAATAAATATGGAATCAAGATGTTTGATCTATCGATATAAACAAATTAGAAACAAGAAGTATTTACCTACACCGTAGTTTATTGCATTTTGAAAACCTACTTTATTGCTTATGATGTCAAAATTTCACATCTTCACATTTTGGCAGGATTGTGTAGAGTAATGTTTAAGGATTCCAAAAAGGTATTCCTTTTCAAAATGGTCCACTTTTGTGACATGTTATGACAAAATGAAAACTAGAGGCATAAAATTACAACTGACGTTCAAAATGACGTCATTGACGTCACAAAAAATAAACAAATATGGTAAAGTCACATAATAAGTACAGGTTCTATTATAAGCACCCAATTAGAAAAGGAAATAAAATACACGTATTCAATTTGTTGGATCATGGCACATCAAGGATGTATTGTAAACTAATTTGATTTTGATTTTTTGAGTAAACACAACAACAAAAATAACAAATTCTCAAAATTCTCATTTTTCGTTATGTTTTACTCTATTTTACCTTAAAAAAACTATCATTTAGTTAAATTATTCTGGCACTATTATTTTGATATCTGAAAATGCAAGGCACTATGTACCTACCACAATTAAAAAAATCAAATATATTTTTATGACATTGTAATTAACCGTTGCCCAAAATTCTCGCTTTTGTTTAGATTTTGCCCCAAAATACCGGATTTTAGGCAACGGTATGGAAAATTATTTTTAGTATCGTAAACTTCAAGTAACAACATACCTATCTCAATAAAATTGTATCCCATACAACTTTAAATTGTGACCTGAGTTACTGATTCCAAAATATCATGCTTAGCTTTTATATTTTGTAAGGTTTTACCCCAAAATAATAGACTTTCACAAACACGTAAGGACCTAGATTTTTAGTATGTTACAGAACACCCATAGTGTGACATCATCAAACAAAAAATATTTTTTGGCAATTTTTCTCAAAAAATATGTGCTCTGAATTAAATATGGGATTCCCAAAAATCTTATCAAGCGGTTGGAAATCGCACAGCAGAGCTCATATATGCATGTATTTTTTTGAAACTTTGTTCTGTGCATGCTTATTTTGTATGAAAAAAGATTGAACGCCATGCTTTAAAGTACATGTTACTTCTATTTTACATCCGTGCCATAGTTACTATAAGAACAATGAACTAATATTTTGTTCTCTTTTGATAGTTTTATACATATTGTCCCACCAGATAAAACTGAGACTCCTTGCATCATTCGTTCAAGTCCGGAAAATTTCGATGTTTTAAAACATATACAAAATGAACTTGCAATTTTATATGGCCTTATACGGACATAACGGTGCATAGAAAATAAACATAGTAATCGAATACAGCCGAATATAGCCGGGCGAGCTTATGGACTTTGATGAGTCTCAGTTCAATCTGGTCTAGCTCTAGCAAACTAGACTGAATCAAACGAAAGCTAAATACAAATACATGTATCGACTGAATTTTAATAATATACTGAGCGTCAAAAGTTCTGCAAATTAATTAAAATTCTGAAGTTTTTTTACTAACACTGCCCATTGGTATACCCTTAATTTTCATGTCAAACCTATTTCCGTTGGCTTCCACCACGCTTGAATGATCACATCATCAGAAATGGTAAATCGTCTATTCAAGAGCGCAACATTATGGAGTTTGTTTATGTTCGACTAAATTGTCACTTCAAATGTATTTGCGACAAGTCTGTGATACGAAGTACACAATTAGTAAGTCCCATTATTAAGCAATGTACGCTGATGGTAAAAATTGATCATTTTGAACATGATCGTGTATATAGGAGACTAGAGGCTGGTGTTTTACTAAAATACTTTATGCCGGATAAATTGACATGTCTCTATCATAACAATACAGTTGTATCATATCCAACAGAGATGGACCGTGTATATGAAGTACGACGTCGCAACAGGTCAAGGGCCGATGCCGCAGACAAAGACAGGTAATGATTCTATAATTTTTGCACCAAACTCAACGGCATTGTTTTCGCTTCATCGTACATTAAATTGTATGGGAAACCTCCTGTTATTTTGTGTTTTTATTCTAAATATTGACATCTGTAGACACTCTATTACGACATCCTCGATTGTCTGTGGTCAATGGGAGATTCTTTTTACAATAATCACACCTTTGCACTGCAAAGAAGTAGTATAGCAGTATGTGTGAATTATGGGTTTGTGTCATATATGGTATGATTATCGATCAATACATATCTTAAAAACGATAATTGTCATGGATTTATATCACGTACATATCGCAATACACATATGCAGTTGAATCATCTTACATTGGTTGATCAATCGAATAAAGAAGACGCTAAATATATGGTTTGAGGAACTTTTGATGCTCAGTATATTACAATATAATTGCAATCGCCAACTTTAAAGAATTTTAGTTAATTATAATTAATTTGCCAAACACATCGCTTTGATGGTGTCTATAATTCGAGTGCAACATGTCACAGAACGGAAACAGTGCTACTAAAGTAACAACTGTAACAAGCAAATCGGACATAAATATTTTGTAATTTCAAAAATATCAACCTACCGGTTGTGAACGTGTGAGCTTGAAACATACTGACAAGAAACATACATCATGTTCTCAGAATGTTTTCGAAAAGTACAGTCCTCAGATGTCCAAAACATAACATACACACGTGCTATTCTATGCGCATACCCTGCACGAGTACAACACGATCAATTCAACCACACGTAGACGAGAAAATGTACGGTTCGAAAACATTGCCTATTATAATATTAGTTTGGGTAATTTCAGCATATAATGACGTTTATTATGTCGGACACTTACATGTACCCGTATATCTGTATAAGTATTGCCGAATTTGTTTATGGACATTGAATCATGGTGAACATTTCATGTTGCATTACACAATGACAGTATATCGGCAAACACAATTAATAGCAGCATCCTCTATATATATATAAGTATTGGTATGCTGTTATTGGAGTTTGCAGAATGATGTGTATATTAAATAAACAGACGACAATAACGTGGTTGAAGATGCATGTAGTGATCGAATACCGATTCAAAAGCCCGTTATATTATATTTTTATATTGCGCACTGGCAACCTGATCTATTTAATATAAATGATGTAGCCATCAACGAAATGTTGCGTTTACATTTATTTCAACCGGTCAACAAAAGCTATGCGGACGAAGGGCTAGATGAGATGAACGTCTTCCAGGTATCTATGTTATGTTACTGAGGTCAGGTTCCTTCCATGGGCGCGGTAATCGTTTGCAATGTAAATTGTTTTGTCTACTAAAGGGAGCTAATTCATAAAATGTTTGACTTACCCTTAGTTCAGTTATCTCCTTTAATAATGCACAGAAGACGTTGATGTAGATGATAACTTGATCTTCTTAGCATCCGTTTAAATAATGTGGTTACATGATGCACAAGACTGCTTGCATATAAACTATTACAGTAAGCACAAACACAAATCACTTTATAAATTATCCGTATAGATAACGTGGTTGCAAAATGCAAACAACTGCGTCTACCATTACAGTTAAAACTGTATTATAAAACAACAAATTATTGGAGAAAGATGTGTTCTGTAAAAGCTCATCAACTGGAACATTGACTGCGTATAACATTACAGTTAAGCCCAACATCAAATAGCTTTATCAGTCTTACACAACTACATGTAATGGACATATATTGTATTGTATATGCTTGGTAGAAATTCATCAACTAGAGCCTTGTTGATATTAAGCTTGTAATATGTACATTCCCATACAACATTAAGTAGTAATTAAAAATGCAAATGTATATATGTAGTCACCAAAAGTCAATTTCTCGTACACATTCAAATTTGATGTAAAACTGTTACATTTGCATTTGTTAATAAAAATAAAAAACCAATTATATGGTGCAATATCGATGTTATTAAGTACTCAGTCTTTTTAATAGTGCATTAATATCTTACCAAATGTACCGGTATTCTAATGTATCATCGGCTCCTTTCATCCGTCATGTGTGACTGTGTATGCTCGGTGTTACATGCATACTCCATGATGTGTTTCAGTATGTTCATATCAATATCAAAGACGATTCGGTTTTAACATATTGCTATAGTACGCCCAGGATAACGAGAAATGCGGGAAATATTCTAAATGCCATATAGGTGGAAAATCAATCGTGCACGATTTATCTGTTCTATTTTAGACTACAATTAACCATATGGAAATAGTAGACCAATCCGGTCAACTTTTGTAATTAACACATTATCCTTGGCGCACAATGATCCAGTTCTTTTTATATAGGTATACAGTAGAACCCCACCTTACGACCACCCCGAAATTACGACCACCCCGCTAATACGGGCAATTTTTTAAAGAACGGATTTTTTCCTTCTTTGTCTAATGGTCGTTAGTCCCAAAATTACGACCACCCCGCTATTCCGTAATGCGACCACTTTTTGCTAACCAAATGGTCAATTTGTGCAGATTTGAACCCCGAAATTACGACCAGTCGTCGTAATCACACCTCTGAAAACACCTGCCATTGTTTACACAATGGTCGCCGAGAAAAACTGTTAACACCTCTGTATATTACCCCAAAATGACATCATTGTATTATCACCACCTTTGTCAGTACATTAGGCCAATGTTAATCCAATTAGAGGGATAATTAATGTCTGCATATGTTCTAATAATCTTTTAATTGCCGTACGTATGAGAGACCTTTGAAGGTTCATTTCGGCCATTGGTATGGTCTAATTATTTACGAATCCTCACGAGATTGGAAGAAAATGATGAGTGAAGAAAATGAATGAAACTTGTTTGAGGGTTAATTCTAGGTGATTTGATCAATAAACTTTTTAATTATGTTCACCTGAAATAGGCTACGAGTATAAAAGTCACTTACCCGTTATAGAAGAATTCATGAATTCAAGTTGAGTAGTATTCGGATAGCACTAATTTCGATCATTATTCATATTGACTCTTTCAAAGAACACAACATACATTAGTTAAGAAATAAAAATCTGTTCGCGTGTATTGTCGGTGAATAAAACACGGGCAGGAGTTCGGTTGCGGAAAAATTAAATCACGAGTGCGTAGCACGAGTGATTTAATTTTCCGCATCCGAACGAGTGCCCGTGTTTTATTCACCGACAATATACAAGAACAGAGTTTTTATTTCGATTCTAAATACGATAATATCCCGCACTATTTAACTGCGCGCATTCCATTTTCACACATTTGACATTGAACATAATCCCACGATGAAATTGAGTGGCTTATTAGCTGGTACAATTACCTCCCTCGTTAATGAAAACGACTTTCGTAATTTTCTGAGGGAAATATCACAATTTAAACATTGAAACTATTTTAATAACACGATTATATTATCTATTTCATAAAATGAAAAATATAAATTGATTGATTATCAGAAGCTTTAATGAAACTTGGTTTCTAGAGTATATTGGAGTTTCTAAAAATAGATGCGTCATAGATGTAACACTGGATTCTCGTGCAACTCGCCTTGTCATCGTGACTCTAAGTAAATTTTACTATAAAGTTTACGTTCATTAATTCATAAATATGTCACGTGATACTGGGCGTAAATAGAAACAGCCAATTTGATAGGTATGTTTTATGGGGGTAATAAAACATGGTTAGGTCCGCTCTATATTTAAACGATTAATCCGCAGATCGTGTTAGAATGTAATATGTTGATTTTAATTGGCATTCATTCAAGTTGTAAATCATTTATTTACACATGTTATGCTTGATCAAACAGTTTTTAAACTTTATATCTTAATTATTTAAACCTCAAAATATTTAAAACAAAATTAAGACTAATTAATACAATACACTTATATATACTTTATTATAATATGATTTAAAGACAGACATATTCCACTGATAAATACTCTGAGTGGTCTCTCCCGCTAATGAGACCACCCCGCTATTAAGACCACTTTTAAAAAGAACGAACGGTGGTCTTATTAGCGGGGTTCTACTGTATATAGCATTTCACGTCACTTCAATATGTTGCTATGAGACTTGTTGTTCAATTTTTAACTCAATTTGGTGCCGTGTGGTGACCACACACATATTGCAGTAAATGATTCACATATTTCCAAGCCAATGCAAGATTTGTGTAGTGGTATTACAATAATACAGGTTATGTGTATCGAATGAATCCTGTACGTGTGTTGCGGCAATAGTCGAGTGGTTTAGTACTTTCGTATTTCGCATTGTTGGAGATGGAGCCGCAAAATAGTTCATACTTTGCATTGCTTGAGATGGAGCCGCAAAATAGTTCATACGTTGCATTGTTGAGAGATGGTGCCGCAAAATATTTCATAATTTGCATTTTTGGACAATGGAGCCACACAATATTTTATATTTGGCATTGCTGGGAGATGGTGTCATTTCATAAAATAGTGCGTACTTTGCATTGCTGGGAGATGATACCGCATAATATTTCATACTTTGCATTGCTGTGAGATGGTGTCATAATATATTCCATATTTTGCATTGCTAGGCGATGGTGCCGCACACTATTGGATGAAATCCATGATGAGATGCGAACTATTTATACTGTCACCACGTACAAAAATAAACACATGTATATTAATTACATGCAGTTGAGTGATCTTATTGTTGCATTTTGTACAACCAAAAGTGCTGAGATATTAATCTTAGTCTGACCTTTATGTATGCATATGAAACAAAGTGTTTGTATTAAGTATATTCATATCCATCAGTTTTTGTATACCAAATATAGATACGTGATCAGATGTTATGTATACTTTCATTTTGGACACACTGTATTCATATCCATCAGTTTTTGTACCAGTTTATTTGTGTTTGTCATGTACCTGGATTGTATTCGTCATATTTCCCACCTGGGACAATGTACAACCATTGGGCAAATATAGATACGCGTTCAGATGTTATGCTACATGAACTAGAAGATGAGGTGTCCATATTTCATCACTTTGCATTGAACAATTATACATAGAGGATATTTGTATTTTTCCGTGTATGATCGTTTGATAATTCACCTCGTGAGCAGCAGACTTATATTTTCACTCGTGACTACGCCACTCGTGAAAATATTACACCAGCTGCTTACTCGGTGAATTTTCAGCCGATCATACACGGTAAAATACTAATATTCTATTTATTTCATGCTTTGAATGGCTTAAATGATGGAAATACTCCACTATATACCTCAAATGTTTTGCGTGACGTCGTTTTCCCGCCGCATGCACGCGTCTAGTTGCAATCAAGTAGTTCTTCTGCAATGGCTTCAATTTCGTCCATTTGTTTTACAGTTATGTTCATATAATGTTCTGTTATTTTTTAAAGATTAAGAGAACAAGTGAAAATGCTTATTATTTCATTTTTGACGGCGACGAAATTTGATTTTAAAAAATAGTCCTTTCGCCGTGAAATTATGAACTGTGAAATTAGGAACATTGAAATTATCGGGGAATAATCCACCGTTATTTCGCCGCAAACCCCTGGTAAGTATGAAATAAAATGTGCTATAGTGTGGTTTGACTGTTTGATAAACACAGAAATTGACAATCAGCAGTAAATGTTGTAAATACAAGTTTTATATTAGTCTCTTCCGGTCTTGCCTATATCATCCGTATCTAACATGTGCAGATTTGTATTATGTTGAAATATATACTAATTTATTTAAGGTCGATTGTGAAACAAGCTATTTTCAACTTATATTAATTACTTTCGACACCTCATTCCTGATGTTATCCATCGCCACGAGGGTATGAGAGAAGAGAAGCCAGATTCCCTTTTATGCTGAGCGTCAAGCAAGGGAATTATTTGTACCATTTTATATTTCTACTATGGTTCGCGGCCAGGGGTCAAACCCGAAACGTCTCGCACTCGAAGCTAACGCTCTACCACTAGGCTATCGAGGAGGCGATAATTGTATTATGTTGATTATGTTCTCTCCCCTTTCTGGTGAGTGCTGCCACATCTGTCCAATCCGTTACTATCATTTTATTTACTCCATCACATGTACTTCATTTCAGATTTTGTTCTTAAAGTGTACTTACACTATATCACCAATGAACAGGTTTATTTGTTGCTGATTATTTTATTCCAAATATTTAGAATTGAACACAATAACAAATGATATGTACAATGTATAGTGCCCACAGGATAGTGTGGTGTTTAGAAACATTGACTAAATTGGTCTACTGTTGCAAAATTGGTTACGTAAATAAACACATAGAGTCAATACTATACTAAAATATCACTGATACATCGTGCGTATTTGATTTTACGCTAAATCCTAAATTACTTCCCGCCTTTCTTGTTATCCTGTGCCCACTTTGCATCATTATATTGACAAACAAACACAAAAAGTATCATTTTGTTAATAAGAAATTGGATCTTACATTATGAAGCAATGTTATTATTGTTTCATATTCATATCCGTGCGAATAAAAATAACGCTCCGAAAACTTTTACCGATCCTTCAACAAATATAAGGAATTATTATTATTATACCATGGTTACATAGCTCTTTTCATGTAAATTAGACGTTCAAAACCTTTAAAAAGTGCTGTACAATTACAACTAAAACATAGTTAAACATTATATAATGGATATTATAGCATAAAAGCGGTGATTTTGCTCATACTTAAACGGGGAAAAAAAGGTACGTTATTGTAAAGATTCTCGCGCACACGCGCTGTTGTTGTTCAGTTTTAAGTATGCTCATTTCAGGACCCAGCCGACGAAAATAAATGATTTACAGCGTTATATGAACTGTAATTCACTTTCTTTTTGTAACTACAAATCACTTTTCTATAATAGTAAAATAATAAACGTAAACAACCCCCCCCCCCAATATCGCTGTTTTTTTGGTATTTGCCGAGACCGGAAGTCGACGTTCATAACAAAAACTTATGTGTGACGTAACGTTTGCTAGGCGACGTCGCGTTTGTTTTCCCGACGTCGCCCAAAACTTCCCGCCAAAGTGTCATAATTTTGAACAACACACTCATAACGTGTTGTTTTTATGCTATAATAGCGTTTACGCAAGCTTTTTCGTGCTATTACATCTGCAGAGTCCCTCGGGAGTGTTGGTGCCCTCGCCCTGACGGGCTTGGGCACCAACCGTCCCTCGGGACTCTGCAGATGTAATAGCACAAAAAAGCATGCGTTAACCCTACATAAATATGATATTCAAAATAAGGTTGGTAAAATATTTACAAATATGGAACAAATAAACAACACCACCACCACTACTGTATGCGCACGTGCAAAATATAACGCATATAATTATCCAAATCGGGTTGGCTTCGCAAGCTATATGGACAGTCAACACGAACATTACTCCACCAGCCTGTGTTCACTGTTCACTATGCATCCTCATTTCAATGTTTACTAAAAGTATTAGTGATTCAAGAGTAGCGTCATGACATGAATGGTACGAGAAATCGTATCCAAAGATATATAGATACCCCCTTTAACGAGACCTTATCCTTCATTGTGCAAAAATGAGTTTGTTTTCACGAATGGTCTACTAGACAATCTACGATAGAATGTTGACTATCAAAAATAGTACTATAGAAATAGTATGGCAAACATCATATTTAGTTAAATGTATGGATGACAAAATACTAATTTAAAAGAGTTCCTTCCCTTTGACTTAAATTATGCATTATGCATATATCATTTGCATTCCCCCTGGATGATTTATTTGATTTTCGCATAGTGTTTCAAACGTTTGCGAGTCAACTCAAATTCTAGAAATGCACCATTCAGTAGATATACGTGGGCCCATCAATAATTTCGTGAACTAATTCCACAGTTTCATAACGCTTTGACATAGCTTATTGAAAGTTTGCATGGTCAAAGATAATTTATTCACCAATTAATTCAGCATGAAAAATTATTGCTGACGTCACGATTTATGACGTCATAGCAACATTCGAACGTCATGTGATGGGCGTTCGTAATAAAAAATGGCGTCACCTAGTAGGACCGAGTAACGTTTGGTGTCAATGATTCATACATTACTCAGGAAATATCTCTTCTACATTCAAGAAAGTTTGCATGCAGTTTATGGGGAGTCTTGGCAATCGAATAGTGCATTTTCATTGTTGAAGAATTGCTTTAAGGGCAATAGAGGAGCATACAAAGATGATAAGCCTATTCGCCGGCCATTTTCCATTACAATTGGCGGTCGGTAAAGTGTATTGACCATAATATTTTGCGGCATACATGGAATGACTTGTAATTAATGTGTTGCTTCAAAAGCCGACTGTTATTAGAAACTTTTGAAGCAATAACTAAATTTCAGTTGCTATCGGTTATGAAAAGAACGCACACACAACTTCAAATGTATCAGATTCTGTTATACCATGATAATTCGCCAACCCACAGCATCAGCGTTGTTTCGGACACAATCTAGAAACTGGATATATAACTTTTACCGCACCCATCATATAACCTAGAATATGACATTAGCAACTTCTGGCCATTTAAAAAAAACTCAAAAATAGGTAGCATGGTTAGAAAAACAAGCCCCGAGAGGAGCTGTGTGCGTCGTAAACGGAACTTTGCGGGAGATGTCACGTGACGGCATGTAGCACGTGACCCGGTTATGGGTCGAGCAATGGAATAAATGCAAACTGTGCACGAGGTGTTCCTTTAAAAAGGACTTGAGTCTAATAGCGTGCTAGGCTATTTATATTCCCAACATAAAATTAGTTCACGAAATTATTGATGGGCCCTCGTATTACCAAGTAATTGCTTTTTATAAAAAGCCGTTAATGGTCTATGCGGCTTTAAGTATCAGATTAACGTTCGATACAGCTTTCAAATCACAATTAAACACTTTTTAAACAGATTTTAAGAGATAAAATCATACAAGTAAAAACCATGTGTGTAAGGATAAATGTATACAATTATGGATAAAAACAGTGAAATCATAGGTCATGTTTCATAAATAATCACGGAATAAGAAAAATACAAAATATATCATTTACAGTATAATGTACGAGGGGTGTACCAGAATTACGTGGACTTTTATCATAACTTTTTTATTTGGGCATGTATTATCACCAAATTTGCCGTAGAAAAACTTCAAGCCTTTTTCAAGAGAATCGGTAAAAATATTTTCTAACAGAATGTTAGAAATCCATTTAACCGGTCGCCATAGTAACCAATAGTTGGATAGGCGGGGCAGCGAATTTTAAAAATATTTTTGGCATTATTCAACTGCTTATACCTCACAGATAACAAGTCTAATTTTAAAGCGACTTCGTGACATACACGCGCAATATCCTTGGAACGTACGCTGTAAATTTCGACTTTATAAAGGTAACCGTTGTTGATTTATGGTACAAAACAACCAACAGCTGCTGTGCGTCACCAATGAAAATATGACGTTAGCGAAATACGTTGGAAATCGCATTAACATGAAGTTTGGTGTGAACCTCGGGAAGACGCCAGAGCAAACGCTTTAAATGTTAGAACCTGCGACCTCTAAATCTCTTGTATCGACTTACCTGATTTTCAAACGTCACAAGCGCATCAATCGTGGTCCAGACCGAATAAAACGACATGGACAGACGGCGAAAATCAACGGCGAATGCGACGTCACCAAGCGTTTTCTAGGACTACATCGATCTGGGTCGACGTTCTATAATAAGGGTTATATGCGACATTACTGGTAATAAATTGGAACTTTTATCGCATTTAAGGTAGTAACTAAACATTCGTAAGTTTTGTGTACGGTTGTTACCATCTTTATAGCTATAATGTACACAGTTATGAGCTTCACCTACCCTGAAAGTTCCGCCGACGTCGTGACGTTCCGTTGACGTGCCCCGCATACCGTACCCCTATCTATCACCGGAAGCTGCAGAGTTTGATCCAAATAAGATACGGCTTTGAAATTTCACGTACTTACGCAGTAAATATTATTTGCACTCCACACAAAATTATTTGTTTGTATGATGAATGGTATGGAATGTATGGCAAAAGTCTACGTAATTCTGGTACAACCCTCGTACATACATATTTTATTCAAGACGGGTCGAAACTGCCCTTAGATAACAATGACACTCTAACCTGTATCACACAGGACCAATGACAATATTTATATTATATATGTTTCATGTTTCTAGAACAGTGTCACATTCCACTACTTCGAAAAGCTTTCATAACAGGTATACACTTTGTAAATGTGCTACTTCTTTGAAAACTGTGAAGAATTAAGGTACTACCAAGTTCTGCCAAAATATAGGCATCCATACATTTTGGTAAATTGGTAAGATTCAGTAATTTTGTGAATGACGGTATTGTTTTATGGTTCCCGGTAATAGTGAATGTACATGTCAGAACTTGGGGTACTGCAACCATTAAACATTTTTTCTAACGTGCATACCTATCTTTAGAAGTTCAAAGAGGTCAACTGACAATAATTTA
The DNA here is from genome assembly GCA_963678985.1 of Spisula subtruncata. Taxonomy (NCBI): domain Eukaryota; kingdom Metazoa; phylum Mollusca; class Bivalvia; order Venerida; family Mactridae; genus Spisula; species Spisula subtruncata. The sequence goes on along the minus strand of OY787678.1, from coordinate 11,141,610 downwards.
TAAGTTTCAGTGATTTATTGAATGACGATACAGTTTTACTGGAACCTCCGTAGTGTATACAGTTACTGTACATGTCAAAACATAAAGTACTGCAATCATGAAACATCTATCTAAATATACAGACCTATCCTTACAAGTTTACAAAAGCCAGATATATACTGACAAGCAAACACAATACTAGTAACAAGTTATATCTCTCTGATTACACCATAAATAGAAAGTAGAAAAGGAATATTATCACTCATAAACGACTGGAATACACAAATACCGTACTTCTGATCATATCATAAGTTAACTCGTACAGCAATGACATTGTCACTCGTAAACGACCGGAATACCAAACTACCGTACTTCTGATTGTATCATAAATAGAAAGTACAACTAGAACATTATCACTCGTAAACGACCGGAATACCCAACTACCGTACTTCTGATTGTATCATAAATAGAAAGTACAACAAGAACATTATAACTCGTAAACGACCAGAATACCCAACTACCGCACTTCTGATTATATCATAAGTAAGAGTTTACAACAAGAACATTATCACTCATAACCGACAGGAATACACAACTCACGTAGTTCATATTATATCATAAGTTAGAATGTATAACAATGACATTATCACTCATAAACGACCGGAATACACAACTACCGTACTTCTGATTATATCATAAATAGAAAGTACAACAAGAACAATATCACTCGTAAACGACGGGAATACACAACTATCGTACTTCTGACTACATGTATATCATAAATAGAAAGTATAACAAGAACAATATCACTCGTAAACGACGGGAATACACAACTACCGTACTTCTGATTATATCATAAATAGAAAGTATAACAAGAACAATATCACTCGTAAACGACGGGAATACACAACTACCGTACTTCTGATTATATCATAAATAGAAAGTACAACCAGAACAATATCACTCGTAAACGACGGGAATACACAACTACCGTACTTCTGATAATATCATAAATAGAAAGTATAACAAGAACAATATCACTCGTAAACGACGGGAATACACAACTACCGTACTTCTGATTATATCATAAATAGAATATACAACAAGAACATTATCACTTGTAAACGACGGGAATACACAACTCATATTAATATCATGTAGTTGTGTTATGACATACACGTTTATGGTGGAACTGATCAACAGGAGTGTACAACAGTTGAATGTTAGACAGCGTGTGCATGATACATTTTCAAATATGGTCAACCTATTAAGATCAACAGGAGTGTACAACAGTTGAATGTTAGGCTGCATGTGCATGATATATTTTCAAATATGGTCAACCTATTTAGCGTAAATAATTTAAGAGAAGACACCAATGTCTTACAATCCAATATACATCGTATAGGAATCGTTTTTCTGCACTAAATGGGTTTTCAAATACGTCAGTCTACATTAAATAAAATGTGTTTTTTTTTCTAAATGAATCCCGGTGTGAAGATGAAATGTGTCTTCAAAACAGTCAATCCCTAATAAACGAAAATCCACGTATTTTATTAATAAACAGCCACAACTTATCGACGCGTTCCATTCAGATAAACAAAATGTATACCGATATTTGATAAATAAAAATAGGTGACCCAATTGGCAGAACTCATGTTTGGGGAAATGTGTATACGTTTTGACAAGATGATACATAAACAAAATATAACTAATTATATCACAAAACACGGGTAAGCAAATGAACAAAACAAATGGACATATCATTCCTCACGTTTCTTATGTCTGAGATTAGCATACATACATGCATGCATTTAAACATACAATGTACATTATCATGATTATGTTAGAAGTAACGGTGCATTGTTACAGGTACATCTAACATGTACTGAAGCTAATCATTTATTGGTGTTTGAACTCTTTGATAACATTTCTTATCTTTGGATCTCCACTCGAACTGCTAACATACAAGGTTTTCCTAGCGGGACAGAAACATATCGCGTACGGAGAGATCAACCCATCTCGGGAGGCAAGTATTATTCTTGCCTCACTCAAATCATCAGACATTTTGTATATAACATGCTGGCCTGTGTTACAAAGATACAAAGAGCAATAAGGAGAGAAAGAAAGAGCATGTGGTTTCTTAAGTTCATCATCCTTGTAAACATGTAACAATACACCATCCATACTCATACACAGAACGACATTCTTCCCCCAGTCGCTGACGTACATCTTACTTTCTGTACTATGTACGGCAATGTAACGTGGAAGTGAACACTGTTCTAGAAACTGTGGATCTGGTTTGATTGTTGTCTTCAGTCCACCAGAAAGACTGAAGATCTTAAATTTTACTGGCTTCCAAAATGAAACATACAGTTTGTCATTACAATATTCAATAGCTAAACACTCTCCATTCACTTTAAATGATCTCTTCACAGCAAGTCCTCCAGTGGTTGTTAGTATTCGGATCAATTGTTCATCGTGAAAGGTGAGGGTCACCTCTTTGTTGGGAATAGTAGTAATACTTTGTGGCACGCTATCAAATTGAATATAACCTGTCATCAAGTCATTGTCAATGTCAACCATCTTCACTGATTTGTTATCCTGATCAATAATAACAAGTTCATTATCGGAAAGTAAAGTCATACCTGTAATAAAGCGGGATATTTAATGTTTATGTCTCTGTTAAAGTGATATTCGTCTTGATGTTGAGCATCATCATCGTCGTCAGATCCCTTGTTAATACTTAATGAAGCAATAGATGTGGGTGCGGCTGTCACCCGTATTGACGGCATTTTTGTTTGATCTTGTAAAGTATGATTGTTTGTAGCTTTGCTTATTGAATGTGCACGGAAACATGATTGGCAGTAGAATTCGTTGCAATCTGTGCAATAACCTACTGCCATCACATGATCACCTGCCGTGCTGCATGGGTCACAGTCTATCTCACAATTAGAACTATTATACACAGATGCTGTAGCTCCGGCCATATGTTCCGACGTCATAGAGGCGAACTTCCTAGCCGTTGATGTTGACTGGTCGGGTGCTCCAGGTGCTGATTGAACAGTTGTTCTACTGTCTTTATTTGTAATATTGGGTGTCTTAGCCGCCATATTTAAGAACTTAAATGTATGTGCTTTAAGACCGCCTATTCTAGTTCTGAATAGTCCAATGACGAAGTTAACACCGTCTAAAGTTTAATCTATGTTAGGTTTACCGTCTTTGAACACAACAAAGTGATTCTGAAACACAGAAAATAGGGAATAAAGAATATTGTTATGGTAAAAGTGTAACATATGACGAGCAGCCAGTTTGACATAAATCCGTTCATTAGGTGTCCACTAGCTCTATAGCATTTCTTACTTCAATACTGAATAACAGTCTTATAAACCTAATAGCTATCGATGCATTTGACGGCTCTGCTAGGTAGTTCTCATTATATTTTGTGCCGTTTTACAGCCGAATATGCTATAAAGTTTACCATAACCAGTACAATACTGTATGGAGTTCAGCATATAGCAAATAACGTTTTCATACAATCCCGGACATCACTGTTACCATAAGACCATTACATAATATAATATGCCAATAACATTGAAAGCACCCATACTGTCAGGATGACTGCCAATCACTTGCTACACAAAATTCATCAGAATCACATATTACGGTTTGTTGGTGCAAAACATAAACAGGCCCACTAAAATTATATTGCTTCGCTAAGACTGGTTTTTGTAATTTGTTATTTGTCATTTTATAACTACAATTGGTTTTTATTGCCAAATAATGATTATGTAGGTTATTTTTGTATGATTATGTAAGTAACACATGCTTAATGTTAGAGAACAAACGATTATCCGCTAATGACAATGCTATTATAGGGAAAACATAAAAACACTCTAAAATTTGTTTCACAGGTTAAAGAAAAAGATAAAATATCAAATAATTCAAATGTTCCTCAAAAAAGAATAACGGAATATACAAAATTGTAAGTAATACATGTACTATGTACACAAGTTGTACAGTTGTATGTGGATTAGTGATACTAAGTATTTGTTATAATGAAAATAAAAACTTTATAAAATTTTATTTTTATGTGAAATACTCATGGGAATAAGACTTGCGTACTTTGCGACCTGGATAACGAGAAAGAGAGGACAAATTGGAAAAGGTCGCATGGGTGGTAAATCAAGCGTGCACGACTATTATTGTAAATTTACTTTATGATTGACTGTACTGTAGTTTCAAAATTAAACGAGAACGAGTCGTCGGTCAGGTAAACTAAGTGTCTCTAGGTTTAACTATGTATATCTGAGTTAACGATAAAACCCGCTATTCTTTCGAATGAGATAAGTCCCTCATTAGTATTACATTGTATAACAATGTACTTATGGAATCGACTTTTCGCTGGCTTAGAATGAGTAGGTCGTAACTACATAATCGATACTATGGGAAAACAAGGCAAAACTGTCTGAAATTTACTCTTTACGTATGGTAAAACACGCTTTGACATCTTCAATTTTGTCAACATGATGATTCCCGATTTTCATGCAAATAGGCTCATAAGAAGCGCCTAATGATGTACATTTCAAATAAGTATTATTCTTACAATGTACTTACGACCTTCTAATTCTACGCCAGCGATGAGTTTATTCTACCCACTTTTCACCAGTATCACTGTAACGCGGTATTGGGACATGTGCCACTTAAAGAGAACAGGTAAACCAGGTATAAAACACATAAGGATATTGGAAAAGGGATTATGTTTTCAAAGCCAACTGTAATTTGGATCGACTTGGTGAATAAAAGTGTACAACCTTTTCACCTGATGAAATAGCTCAGTGGTTTAGCGATGGAAATATTGAATTTTTTAGACAATGCAGATAACAGTTCGAGTCATACTTATGGTTTTTCTTTTAGATCTAACATTAGTTTTGTTAGGTTCCCACTCTTGTGCATCACTATCTTAAACTATTATTTTCACATTCTTCAAATACTTATATATTATATATCATGAACATATCATACAAGACAAATGTGACTACGACTCACAGCCTTGTCAATAATTTATTGAATAAAACATTATTTAGTGTCCCATCTGTGAACAATACTGACTGTGCACAATAAACTAAATGACATTAAAGAGGCCACGAGAAAATTGCAAATACGATAATAAAAGGAATGTGTTTTAACAAAAAAAAACAATAAAATGAAAAGGCGAAGGATCAAACTCGGACCGCAAGATTGGCGTCTATTCCATTAAGCCAAACGTGTTAATTTGGTAAGAATGTTTAAAAAGATAAAACAACTGCTGATCTACCTAAATCGATGTAATAGTCAGTGATTTCTGTTTATATTGACATAACATATTATCGCGTTATAGAGTTAAAAACCAATCCGGTCAATGTTTGTAAACATAACATTATACTTGGCGCTCTATACATAAGCTTGCAAAAACAGAGCATTTACTTTGAATTTATAAAACTTAAAAACACTATATTCTGAAAAAAAAACACCACATATTTAATTTCGGTATGCCTTAAATAAGTTGGCGGGAAACTAAGATGAAACAATACACGATAGCATACATGAAGGTCATTTTATCCCACAAACTAGTTTTTAAAATAATAGTATAAGCTTACCAACAATTGAAGTTTTGAGCCTAGTATGAACAGTATATAATATTAATGAAATAATAAAGTGGTACAAACCAATATATATATAATCCAATATCTGATTATGTGATGCTCTTACATCTTTCCGCAATTTTCAATTATTCAAACTTTACCTTGGTACGACTGTGATACCGATGTATCATGTGATTATGATTCCTACTTCTGATTGGACAAAGAGGTCAAACTTTACGTAATACGAAACTAACCCCCGTTCCACGAAATCACTGATAAGGCTTATTGCTCATTGCTGACATACATGTTTATATGTTAAATAAAAGAACACAGGGAACCGTATCACCTACAGGATTTCTCGTAAGGCTATAAAGCATACAAATAATGTAAAATATAACTGGTAGCAGACACGAACTCCCGTGAATAAGAAGGACTACGAACCTTTATAAAAATGAACTGTACTGATAAGGAAACCGACTCACGTGTTTGTATGACACAATAAATAATGGTTCAAATACGTTATAAATATGGATATAAGATTAATGGTCTATCGAAGTAAACGAACGTATTTTTCTACATTGTAATTCATTGCATTTTGAAAAACTCTTTTATTACGTAATGTCAAGGTCCCACTGGGCATTTTAACGTCGGCGATGAATTGCCGCTTTAAGTAAAGTAACCTCGTGAGACATCGGGAATAGGAATTTCAACACTTTTACCTCCCTGGAGCTTCCCTACACCACATAAGGCATAAGATACTTGTATGTTTTTCAAAATGTTCCAGTAGATATTTAATATATATTTTGTATTGCATGCCGAATTGATTAATGTACTAATATTTTGTTCTCTTTTGATAGAATATTTCAATTAGTATATTAAACAAAGAAAACATACTGTATCGAAACTCTAGGAAAATACACATATCAGCTGAGGTGTATTAATGTACGACAACATTTGTAATCGGCAACATAAATAAATTGTAATTAATTAGGCATACATATCGCGTGTATGGTGTATGTTATTCGATAGTTTCCTGGCAATTACCATTAATACAAGACGGAACTTTATCTACTACAGTAAAAACTACAAACAAAACTGATCATTTTGTATTTATCCCGCACTAATAGTAATATACATGGATACTATAACGGGTAGAAGATATGGACTCCTATGAACGACAACGAAAGATATGTTAGAAAAACGCCAACTTACTTTCAACATTAAATCACTGTTCAAGTACATGTACCTAATAAATGTGGTATTACGATATAACACCAACTCACTTATAACAATAAATCACTGTCCAAGTACCTAATAAATATGGAATCAAGATGTTTGATCTATCGATATAAACAAATTAGAAACTAGGAGTATTTACCTACACCGTAGTTTATTGCATTTTGAAAACCTATTTTATTGCTTATGATGTCAAAATTTCACATTTTCACATTTTGGCAGGATTGTGTAGAGTAATGTGTAAGGATTCCAAAAAGGTTTTCCTTTTCAAAATCGTCCTATTTTGTGACATGTTATGACAAAATGAATACTAGAGGCATAAAATTACAACTGACGTTCAAAATGACGTCATTGACGTCACAAAAAATAAACAAATATAGTAAAGTCACATAATTAGTACAGGTTCTAATATAAGCACCCAATAAGAAAAGGAAATAAAATACACATATTCAATTTGTTGGATCATGGCACATCAAGGATGTATTGTAAACTAATTTGATTTTGACTTTTTGAGTAAACACAACAACAAAAATAACAAATTCTCAAAATTCTCATTTTTCGTTTATGTTTTACACTATTTTACCTAAAAATACTATCATTCAGTAAAATATTCTGGCACTATAATTTTGATATCTGAAACTGCAAGGCACTATGTACCTACCACAATTAAAAAAATCAAATATATTCTTATGACATTGTAATTAACCGATTCCCAAAATTCTCGCTTTTGTTTAGATTTTGCCCCAAAATGCCGGATTTTAGGCAACGGTATGGAAAATTATTTTTAGTATCGTAAACTTCAAGTAACAACATACCTATCACAATCAAATTGTATCCCATACACCTTTAAATTGTGACATGAGTTACTGATTCCAAAATATCATGCTTAGCTTTTATATTTTGTAAGGTTTTACCTCAAAATAATAGACTTTCACAAACACGTAAGGACCTAGATTTTTAGTATGTTACAAAACACCCATAGTGTGACATTATCAAGCAAAAAATATTTTTTGGCAATTTTTCTCAAAAATATGTGCTCTGAATTAAATATGGGATTCCCAAAAATCTTATCAAGCGGTTGGAAATCGCACAGCAGAGCTCATATATGCATGTATTTTTTTGAAATTTTGTTCTGTGCATGCTTATTTTGTATGAAAAATAGATTGAACGCCATGCCCTAAAGTACATGTTACTTCTATTTTACATCCGTGCCTTAGTTACTATAAGAACAATGAACTAATATTTTGTTCTCTTTTGATAGTTTTTTTAATTAGTTTTTAACTTTTTATACATATTGTCCCACCAGATAAAACTGAGACTCCTTGCATCATTCGTTCAAGTCCGGAAAATTTCGATGTTTTAAAACATATACAAAATGAACTTGCAATTTTATATGGCCTTATACGGACATAACGGTCATAGAAAATAAACATAGGAATCGAATACAGCCGAATATAGCCGGGCGAGCTTATGGACTTTGATGAGTCTCATTTTAATCTGGTATAGCTCTTGCAAACTAGACTGAATCAAACGATAGCTAAATACAAATACATGTATCTGAATTTGAATAATATACTGAGCGTCAAAAGTTTTGCAAATTAATTAAAATTCTGAAGTTTTTTTACTAACACTGCCCATTGGTATACCCTTAGTTTTCATGTCAAACCTATTTCCGTTGGCTCCCGCCACGCTTGAATGATCACATCATCAGAAATGGTTAAACGTCTATTCAAGAGTGCAACATTATGGAGTTTGTTTATGTTCGACTAAATTGTCACTTCAAATGTATTTGCGACAAGTCTGTGATACGAAGTACACAATTAGTAAGTCCCATTATTAAGCAATGTACGCTGGTGGTAAAAATTGATCATTTTGAACATGATCGTGTATATAGGAGACTAGAGGCTGGTGTCATACTAAAATACTTTGTGCCGGATAAATTGACATGTCTCTATCATAACAATACAGTTGTATCATATCCAACAGAGATGGACCGTGTATATGAAGTACGACGTCGCAACAGGTCAAGGGCCGATGCCGCAGACAAAGACATGTAATGATTCTATAATTTTTGCACCAAACTCAACGGCATTGTTTTCGCTCCATCGTACATTAAATTGTATGGGAAACCTCCTGTTATTTTGTATTTTTATTCTAAATATTGACATTTGTAGACACTCTATTACGACATCCACGATTGTCTGTGGTCAATGGGAGATTCTTTTTACAATAATCACCCCTTTACACTGCAAAGAAGTAGTATAGCGGTATGTGTGAATTGTGGGTTTGTGTCACATATGGTATGATTATCGATCAATACATATCTTAAAAACGATAATTGTCATGGATTTATATCACGTACATATCGCAATACACATATGCAGTTGAATCATCTTACTTTGGTTGATCAATCCAATAAATAAGACGCTAAATATATGGTTTGAAGAACTTTTGATGCTCAGTATATTACAATATAATTGCAATCGCCAACTTTAAAGAATTTTATTTAATTATAATTAATTTGCCAAACACATCGCTTTGATGGTGTCTATTATTCGAGTGCAACATGTCACAGAACGGAAATAGTACTACTAAAGTAACAACTGTAACAAGCAAATCTGACATAAATATTTTGTAATTTCAAAAATATCAACCTACCGGTTGTGAATGTGTGAGCTTGTAACATACTGACAAGAAACATACATCATGTTCTCAGAATGTTTTCGAAAAGTACAGTCCTCAGATGTCCAAAACATACACACACACGTGTTATTCTATGCGCATACCCTACACGAGTACAACACGGCCAATTCAACCACACGTAGACGAGAAAATGTACGGTTCGAAAACATTGCCTATTATAATATTAGTTTGGGTAATTTCAGCATTCAGTTTATTATGACGGACACTTACATGTACCTGTATACCTGTACAAGTATTGCCGAATTTGTTTATGGACATGTGAATCATGGTGAACATTTCATGTTGCATTACACAATGACAGCATATCGGCAAACACAACTAATAGCAGCATCCTCTATATATATAAGTATTGGTATGCTGTTATTGGAGTTTGCAGAATGATGTGTATATTAAAAAAACAGACGACAATAACGTGGTTGAAGATGTATGTAGTGATCAAATACCGATTCAAAAGCCCGTTAAAATATTTTCAAATTGCGTACTGGCAACCCGATCCATTTAATATAAATGATGTAGCAATCAACGAAATGTTGCGTTTACATTTTATTTCAACCGGTCAACAAAAGCTATGCGGACGTAGGGCTAGATGAGATGAACGTCTTCCAAGTGTCTATGTTATGTTACTGAAGTCAGGTTCCTTCCATGGGCGCGGTAATCGTTTTCAATGTAAATTGTTTTGTCTACTAAAGGGAGCTAATTCATAAAATGTTTGACTTACCCTTAGTTCAGTTATCTCCTTTACCATTGCACAGAAGACGTTGATGTAGATGACAACTTGATCTTTTTATCATCCGTATAAACAATGTGGTTACAGGACCCACAAGACTGCTTGCACATACACTATTACAGCAAGCACAAACACAAATCACTTTATAAATTATCCGTATAGATAACGTGGTTGCAAAATGCACACAATTGCGTCTACCATTACAGTTAAAACTGTATTATAAAACAACAAATTATTGGAGAAAGATGTGTTTCGTAAAAGCTCATCAACTGGAACATTGACTGCGTACAATATTTCAGTAAAGCACAACATCAAATAGCTTTATCAATCTTACACAACTACATGAAATGGACATATATTGTATTGTATATGCTTGGTAGAAATTCATCAACTAGAGCCTTGTTGATATTAAGCTTGTAATATGTACATTCCCATACAACATTGAGTAGTAATTAAAAATGCAAATGTATATATGTAGTCACTAAAAGTCAGTTTCTCGTACACATTCAGATTTGATGTAAAACTGTTACATTTGCATTTATTAATAAAAATAGAAAACCAATTATATGGTGCAATATCGATGTTATTAAGTACTCAGTCTTTTTAATAGTGCATTAATATCTTACCAAATGTACCGGTATTCTAATGCATCATCGGTTCCTTTCATCCGTCATGTGTGTATGCTCGGTGTTACATGAATACTCCATGATGTGTTTCAGTATGCCCAGTTATCAATATCAAAGAATATTACTTTTTTAACATATTGCTATAGTACGCCCAGGATAACGAGAAAGTCGGGGAATATTCTAAAGGCCGCATAGGTGGAAAATCGATCGTGCACGATTTATCTGTTCTATTTTAGTATACAATTAACCAAATGGAAATAGTAGACCAATCCGGTCAACTTTTGTAAATAACACATTATCCTGGGCGCACAATAATCCAGTTCCTTTTATATAGGTAAAGCATTTCACGTCACTTCAATATGTTGCTATGAGACTAGTTGTTCAATTTTTAACTCAATTTGGTGCCGTGTGGTGACCGCACACATATTGCAGTAAATGATTCACATATTTTCAAGCCAATGCAAGCTTTGTGTAGTGGTATTACAATAATACAGGTTATGTGTATCGAATGAATCCTGTACGTGTGTTGCGGCAATAGTCGAGTGGTTTAGTTCTTTCGTATTTTGCATTGTTGGAGACGGAGCCGCAAAATAGTTCATACTTTGCATTGTTGGAAATGGAGCCGCAAAATAGTTCATACTTTGCATTGTTGAGAGATGGTGCCGCAAAATATTTCATACTTTGCATTGTTGGAAATGGAGCCGCAAAATAGTTCATACTTTGCATTGTTGAGAGATGGAGCCGCAAAATAGTTCATACTTTGCATTGTTGGAAATGGAGCCGCAAAATAGTTCATACTTTGCATTGTTGAGAGATGGAGCCGCAAAATAGTTCATACTTTGCATTGTTGGAGATGGAGCCGCAAAATAGTTCATACTGTGCATTGCTGGAGATGGAGTCGCAAAATAGTTCATACGTTGCATTGTTGAGAGATGGTGCCGCAAAATATTTCATAATTTGCATTTTTGGACAATGGAGCCACAAAATATTTCATATTTTGCATTGCTGGGAGATGGTGTCATGTCATAAAATAGTGCGTACTTTGCATTGCTGGGAGATGATACCGCATAATATTTCATACTTTGCATTGCTGTGAGATGGTGTCATAATATATTCCATATTTTGCATTGCTAGGCGATGGTGCCGCACACTATTGGATGGAATCCATCTATATATGTGATCTATTTATACTGTCACCACATACAAAATTGAACGCATGTAGATTCATAACATGCAGTTGAGTGATCTTATTGGTGCATTTTGTCCAATCTAAAGTGCTGAGATATTAACCTTAGCCTGACCTTTATGCAGGTATATAGAATACGGTGTTTGTATTAAGTATATTCATATCCATCAGTTTTTGTACCAGTATATTTGTGTTTGTCATGTACCTGGAGCGTATTCGTCATATTTCCCACCTGGGACAATGTACAACAATTGGGCAAATATAGATACGTGATCAGCTGTTATGCTACAGGTAATAGTAGGTACGATGACCATACCTCATCACTATGCATTTAACAATGTGTTGTTTGATAAAAACTGAAATTGACAATCAGTAGAAAATGTTGCAAATACAGGTTTTATATAAGTCTTTTACTGGTTTTGTTTCATTCATCCGTATCTGACATGTACGTCTATGTATAATGTTGATTATGAGCCCTCCTCTTTCTGCTGAGTGATGACACCCCTGTCTGATTTGTTAATATCATGTGGTTTACTCCATCACATGTACTTCATTTCATAGTTCGTTCTTGAAATGTACAAAATGTACACTATCATTAATTAATGAACAGGTTCAATTGTTGCAGATATTTTTATTCCAAATATTTAGAATTGAATACAATAGCAAATGATATGTACATTTACAATGTATAGTGCGCACAGGATAATGTGATGTTTAGAATCATTGACTAAATTGGTCTACTGTGACAAAATAGGTTAAGTAAATAAACACATACAGTCAATTCTATACTAAAATAGCATTGATAAATCGTGCATGTTTGATTTTTCACCTAAGTGGCTTATTCCTAAACCACTTCCTTCATTTCTTGTTATCATGTGCCCACTGTACATAATTAAAACATTATATTGACAAACAAACACACAAAATTATTATTTTTTATTAGAAATTGGTTCTTAAATTATGAAACAATATCATTACTATTTCATATTCATAAATGTGCGAATAAAAATAACGCTCCCGAATGTTTTACCGATCCTTCAACAAATATAAGGAATTATTATACCAAGGTTACATAGCTCTTTTCATGTAAATTAGACGTTGAAAAGTGCTGTGCAGATACAACTGAATATATAATGGATACAAACAAGATATTCAAAATAATGTGGGTAACATATTTACCACTATGGACAAAAAAGCACCAACCACTAATGTATGCACACGTGCAAAATATAACGCATATAATTATTCAAATTGTGTTGGCTTCTTAAGCTATATGGACAGTCCACACGAACATTACTCCAGCAGCCTGTGGTCAATGTTCATTATGCATCCTTATTTCAATGTTTACTTAAGAAATTAGTGATTCAAGAGCAGCGTCAAGATATATATGACTGGTACGAGAAACCGTCTCTAAAGATATAAAGATACCCCCTTTACGGAGACACTATCTGTCATTATGGAACGATTAGTTTGTTTTTACAAATGGTCAACTAGACAATATACGATAGATTTTTAAAAAAATATGTCGAAAAAGTATGGCAAACATCATATTTAGTAAAATGTATGGATGACAAAATACTAATTTTTAAAGAGTTGCTTCCCTTAGACTTAAATTATGCATTATGCATATATCATTTTCAAATTGTAATTTAGTTAACAAACCCCCTGGATGCTTTATTTGATGTTCGTACTTCTCATAGTGTTTCAAACGTTTGGACCTCAACACAAATGCTTGAAATGCACCATTCAGTAGATATTGTACCAAGTAATTGCTCTTTATAAAAAGTCGATTAGGGTATATGTGGCTTTAAAAATCGGATTTACGTTCAATAGAGCTTTAAAATCACAATTTAACAATTTTCAAAGAGATTTAAAGAGATAAAAGCATGACAGAACATAGGTGTACGAGAGATGGTCCAAAATAACGTGTACTTTTGCTATTGCTTCCAACAGCATCGTAATTTCTTCCAAATACTTACGTGATTATTTATCGGAACATTTATTGCATACGATAATTTGAACAAATTTCACATTGACACAACATATCAAGCACACCGTGTGTTTTTGTAACCATTGTAACGCGTATGCGGCGCAGAAAAGTTATGCGTCTTTTCTCAAATTACATGTGCATTCATATAAAATGCAATGCAAGAAAGTGTATCGCTAAACTTAACCACCGTACGATGGGATGTGCATGTAACAACTTGTCAAAATTTGATGTCATTTAAACAGTGCGTTTTGAACATACACATTTTTTTTTTGTGCGGTACCACCTGTGTAACTGACGTTAAAATGACGTCCTCAAACCGGCATGCAATACCTTTAATGGTAAAGATATACCCTGTTCTCGGAAAATATGCAAACAATGGCGCTTAAAATGATTGAGCAGACTAATAGAATATGTCCTATGAGCTGAGCTCTTATTTTTAGTTGTCATCGTGAATATGTGGATAGAGAAAGATCGGAGAGCGCAATCATCACAGAGGAAATAGAAAATACAGCGCGACAACAGTGACGTTATCTGCGATACGTTTGCCCTGGCCTATGATTGCCTATTAGGAAATTAGCTGGTCGCTATTCCTCTGCAATGTATTGCCCTGGCCTATGATTGCCTATTAGGAAATTAGCTGGTCGCTATTCCTCTGCAATGTAACATTTGACTGATGCAGTAAAAAGATCTGAATTATTAATTAGGATTAAGTTGCCAACAATTACAAACCATAATTTACATCTCCAAAATTGAGGTTGTTACGAAAAAGATTTTGCACAATTTAAGGTAAAATGTTATCTTAAATATTGCTGTAATAAATTACATCATTGTACGACATTTTAGACAAAAATGAGCAGGTTCAAAACTGCTACAGTAGCGAGCATCGATACACGACGTCGGTGACGTCATTAAACCAACGCTGACGTGCGCCGGGTTGCAGCTAGTGACCATTTTCTATTGCATATAACTTTTCATTGAATAATAATTTTTCCGAGATTTTTTTCAGGAATATGCCGGACATGTTCCGATGAATATTGATATAAGTTTGTAAATGATCAATTGAAACATACGAAAATTTTAGCAAAAATCCACGTTATTATGGATCATCCCTCATATGGTAAAACATATAAAATCCTGAATAAATACAGTCAAATCAAAGGTCATGTTTCATAAATAATCACGGAACAACACAAAATACATAATGTATTATTTACAATGTACAGGTACAACCTGCCAGGTTACATACATGATCAAGGAATAAGACGAACTACAATAACTATCACTTATTAAGCACATTCATAATCTATTTAAGCCAGGTAGCAACTGCCCATGGATGATAATGGCACTCTAGCCTGTATCACAAAAGACCACTGACAATATATATATATTATATTTGATGTTTTATGTTTCTAAAACAGTGTCACATTCCACTACTTAGAAAGCACTTCATAAAAGGTATACACTTTGTAAATGTGCTACCTCTTTGAAACTGTTAAGAATTAAGGTACTACCAAATTCTACCAAAATATAGGCATCCATACATTTTGGTAAATTGGTAAGATTCAGTGATTTTATTAATGATGATATTGTTTCAGGTTTCCCTGTATTATGGACAATACATGTCAGAGAATGGGGTTCTGCAATCATGAAACATCGATGTAAACGTATATACCTATCTTTAGAAGTACATAGAAGCCAGCAAATATACTGACAAGCAAACACAATACTAGTACTACGTTCTATTGTTCTGATTATATCATATGTTAGAAAGTAAAACAGTGACATTATCACTCATAAACGACCGGAATACACCAACCCACGTTTATATCATGTAGTTCTGTTATGACATACACGCATATGGTGGAACTGATCAACAGGAGTGTACAACAGTTGAATGATAGACTGCGTGTGCATGATACATTTGCAAATACGGTTAACCTATTTAGATCAACAGGAGTGTACAACAGTTGAATGTTAGACTACATGTGCATGATATATTTTCAAATATGGTCAACCTATTTAGCGTAAATAATTTAAGAGAAGACACCAATGTCTTACAATCCAATATACATCGTATGAACAGTTTTTCTGCACTAAATGGTTTTTCAAATGTGTTTATATTTTTTCTAAATGAATTCCGACGTGAATATGGAATTTGCTCTCAAAACAGTCATTCCCCAAAATACGCCATCCACGCATTTTAATAATAAACAGCCACAAGTTATCTACGCGTTCCATTCGGATACACAAAATGTATACCGATAGTTGATTAATGGACGTAGGTGACCCAATTGACAGAACTGTGTATACAAGAAGTGACATAAACAAAAGATAACTATCACAAAACACGGGTAAGCAAACGAACAAAACAAGTGGACATATCATATCTCACGTTTCTTATATCTGAGATGAACGGGCACTTTACATACATGCATGTATTTAAACATACAATGTACATTATCATGATTATGTTAGAAGTAACGGTGTATTGTTACATGTGCATCTCACATGTACTGAAGCCAATCATTTATTGGTGTTTAAACTCTTTGATAATATTTCTTATCTTTCTATCTCCACTCGCACTACTAACATATAGAGCTTTCCTAGCGGGACAGAAACATATCGCACTCGGATAGCTTAATCCATCTCGTGAAGCAAGTATTATGCTTGCCTCACTTAAATCATCAGACATTTCATATATAATATGCTGCTTTTTGTTACAAAGATACAAAGAGAAAGAAGGGGAGAAAGAAAGATCATACGGTTTCTCAAGTTCATCATCCTTGTAAACATGTAACAATACACCATCCATACTCATACACAGAACGACATTATTCCGCCAGTCGCTGACGTACATCTTACTTTCTGTACTATGTACGGCAATGTAACGTGGATGTGAACACTGTTCTAGAAACTGTGCATCAGGTTTGATTGTTGTCTTCAGTCCACCAGAAAGACTGAAGATCTGAAATTTCACAGGTTTCTCAAATGAAACATACAGTTTGTCATTACAATATTCAATAGCTAAACACATACCATTCACTTTAAATGATCTCTTCACAGCAAGTCCTCCAGTGGTTGTTAGTATTCGGATCAATTGTTCATCAGTAAAGGTGGTGGCCACTTCTTTGTTGGGAATGGTAGTAATACCGTATGCCGCCCTATCAAATTGAATATAACCTGTCATCTGGTCATTGTCAATGTCAACCACCTTCACTGATTTGTTATTGTAATCAATAATAACAAGTTCATTATCGGAAAGTAAAGTCATACCTGTAATAAAGCACTCTTTGCTCTCTGTGGGATATTTAATGTTAATGTCTCTGTTAAAGTGATATTCGTCTTGATGTTGAGAATCATCAACGTCGTCAGATCCCTTGTTAATACTTAATGAAGCAATAGAGGTGGGTGCGGCTGTTACCCGTATTGACGGCATTTTTGTTTGATCTTGTAATTTATGATTGTTTGTAACTTTGCTTCTTGCATGTCCGCGGAAACATGACTGGCAGTAGAATTCGTTGCAATCCGAGCAATAACCTACTGCCATCACATGATCACCTGCCGTGCTACATGGGTCACAGTCTATCTCACAATTAGAACTATTATACACAGATGCTGTAGCTCCGGCCATATGTTCCGACGTCACAGAGGAGAACTTCCTAGCCGCTGATGTTGACTGGTCAGGTACTCCAGGTGTTGATTGAACAGCTGTTCTACTGTCGCTCGTTTTACGGGTTTTATTATTGGGTGTCTTAGATGCCATCTTTAAGTAGTTTGTAACTAAGTTTAAAATGTGTCAGTTTTCAAAGCCGTGTATTAAGGTTCTAAATTGCTCAGTGTATGAATTAAAACGTATGAAGTATACTGTAGTAAGGCTTAACGTCTTCGAACACAACAATGTGTGACTGAAATAGATATAATATCAAAATAATAACATTGTATGGTAAAAACTAGAATGTATGAAAGAAGACATATTAATATAGGTTGTTAGTTAGTTATTCAATATGTAAACACCTACCAGCATTTGGAAGTTTTTACTTCAATATTGTATAAGTAACATATTCACTCATTATTTGGAGTGTATTGATCAATACGTCATCACCATTTTTATTAGTAAAGCTGACATCAGAATATTATCTGAAATGAAGTCAGTGGCATTGAGCGTATGTAAGACACTATCGAAAGAAGTGTATCTTTCTCACAACCATACTGTGTTTGAAAAGCGACATCGTTATAATAAAGTTACGTTGCGATAAGCCACGTAGTGAAGTCGTTTGATGAATGATTATCAAACATTGTTGTTTATCAATCGTTTGCTTTGGTACATTATAGCAACTAAAAGAGTAAAGGTTAAGTATAGCGCACCCCTGTTTAAAGGGTCATCCCATTGAGACTTATGTGACACTTTTTTTTCATGATCACAATACCGGGCGCCTGACAGAGATGGACCTACGGTAAACATTAATTTAACTAGACAGTGGTTCACCAACGCCGCAATTTTAACCTTCGACGTCCCGCTTCTAAGGTGGACACGCTATTAAAAGTACAATTAAGGATTAGAAATACCCACTTTCATCCGGAAAAGGAAATTTTTGACAGAGTTACTTCCATTTGACCATCAACATAAAAATGATTTTTAAAAGTTGATAAATACCACGTTGTTGAGTAAAATCTCTTATTATTTTGTGGTTTTTTTTTAATTTGGTGATCCAACTTAAATTCAAATTGACCATACTTTAACATAATTTGCACGTATACGTAAATTTCACGGTAATTTTGCTTGGTTCACGGTTCACGGTTCACGGTTCAATGAACCTCATCTTTTAATTTTGAAATAAAAAACTTTATCTATTCGATCTTGAGGTACTCAATAGCATACTCATACAAACTTTCATGCAGAAATGTTCATAAATTAAAAACGTTACAAGGTAAAAACACATACACACGTATCAGATTTGTTAAGTGTAGCTCCCTCATTGGTATTACTTATTAAAACTTTTCCTGCACTATGATTACATTTAACAAATGTCAAGCGAACTTGTAGTTTTTACCATTCATAGGTGGCAATAAACAGATTCTCGTGAACTTCCTCCGGACGACTCACACCGACAACTAAAACCAGTCTGTCAAGGAAACACACAATCAGACCTGAAACAAAGAAATATTTCACACTATTAACTAAATCCTGAAGTTTCAAAACTGCAAGCATTATTAAACAATGTCAGAACCTTGAGATGTATTGTACTCACACCAGTGCATGTCTTATACACAATTCTGACCGCTATTTGTGCAAAAACAAAATGTATTCGTGTGTTCAAATGTTTTACCAGCGGGCAAATTAACTGTAATTATACTGCCTCTTGATAGCAAAATATAAGCACTTTCCACTAATAACAAGCAAATAGGATGCAATCCATGCAATTGTTTCACTATCAGAAAAAGTCCGGACCCCACTCGTAAAAATGCAATGAAAATATCATGCCGAGCCAGCCGACCCCAAGTTTCGCATTTCAGCTGCTATATTTTACATACAGGTCAGATGTCATTTTCTAGCACATCTCAATTCTTGTAAAACAAGACAAATTATTTCAATATCTTAGATTCCAGCTAAAATATTTTAAACGTACAGAAGCAATTTAATTTTACTATTGGCTGCTAATTAATATTTTTCTCCATGGCCAAAATAGCATATACGGCAGAAAAACCGTTAAGTGCTATCATTATGCACTGGGGATGCTTGCGAACATGGCAGATAAGCTACCTTTTTGTGCTTAAGAATGTCGTCGAAACAAGTTTTCTTAAATTGAACAAACCTTGTGCAAATGATAAAATATAAAATTGTTAAAAATACAGCCACATCAGTGTTAAGCTACACTTCCTCTGTATTAATTCGAACAACTGCAGTGCTTTCAACGCTTTGATCAACTTAATCTTCCAGTTGGACAGGTTGTTATTAACAAAGATTGTGCAATAAATATTTAGGACGAACTGTCGTCCCTATCTGCAGTTGGTCATGCTTATTAACTGATAAATAATTAGAACATCCATGTACTTGATAAATGGTTACTCAAAGTCAAAATGTGTACACAATTACATGTAGTACTAGCTGATTACAATGAGCGGGTAAGCTGAAACATGTATATAGCTATTTTAAGTAAGAATGTAGATTAAATATTGTAATGCACAAAAAATCCAAATGCATACTTTTAGGGCGGCATGGCCAAGCCACCAAACTGTGTCTGATTAAAGCTGTGTTCACACTAAAAAGTTTGTACCAACGTTTACATAAACGTCAAACTCCACCAGTAAAGTCATAGACAAATATACTAAAGTATTTCGTTGGAGAAGTCGTGTTCGTTGATATTTTATAAACACTAAAAAATAACGTTGGTTTTCGTTATTTGCCGTTTGTGAACGTTCTTGAGTTTTCCTACGTTTGCCTATATATAGTCAGAAATATAATAAAAAAACGGTGTATCGTTAGGGTTATCGCCAACCACGTAACAACGATAGTACAAATGTACGGTAGGGAAATTTCGATACCACGACAATGGTCAATATTTGCGGGAGCGTAATTGAACACTCTAACGAGACTGTGATCCTACAATAGATCATCAAAGCGCTTGTGACTCTGAAAGAACATGATGTGATTCTGTGGTAAATACATTGTAAATACATTATAAAGTAAATGACGGAGTAGCGCCTGTGACAGGTGTCCTGTGTCGGAGAAGGCTTAATCGAAGTTTTTGAAAAGTAATTTTATCTCTAAACGTAGACGGTATTCAATCCAAACAAACAAATATCCTGTATTTAGTTATTGTGATAATGATAGTTAGCAAAGCATAGTTAGATACTAAACTAAACGTGTCAAACAAACAAGCGGTATATCTCTTAAGCAGCTAGAAAATCGTTTCGTAGTACTTGATCTATGTCCATTATAAAAGTTGACCGCATTGAAACGATTCTCCGTGGTATGCAATCTTAGTCATTTTCTCGTTGAAGATATTAATAGGATACTTGTGTTTTCTTTTCGGTAAATATACAATTAATACTGCAAGGCGATATAAAATGAAGTCCTCCCCGTGGATAACCAAGTTTATCCATTTAAACACAATATCTTGTCAGTGATTTAGAACTCTACAACACAGAACAGAATACTTTGTAACGACGAACGTATTTTCTTCTACGGCTGTGCTAATCTTTTTGATTTTCGAAGCGCTCACCAACGCTGTAACCAACGTTCATAGTGTGAAGCCACTTTATAAGTTCAGTACACGGTACAACAAGTTACGATACAGTACACAATGGTGTCATTTTTGAAGACAAGCTCTTTATATATTGTCAATTCTAAAACTCTTTTATGCTTTATTTATGTTGATGATATTCCAGCTGTGGTAAAGAACAAGAATCCTTAAAAGATGAACTACATCTTGTTAGTCAATGGTTATCGCATAAGCCACGATGCGGGATTTTAATAAAGCCCATTTAATAAAAACGTTATTTCACTACTAAGTAGTATAATAACTATGCAAATGAGCCGGCGGATCACTTTATTTAAAAATTCAAACCAGAATTTGCTATGACACTTCAATTCAAATATAAAAAATAAACACAAACCTACATTTTAACATAGCACACAATGCCCGTAAGTACAATTTGAATTTCAAAGTCACTTCTCTTTAAAATTCATAAATGTCATTCTAGAAATCCGAAGTTGTAATGTCGTCAAAACATATACATGACGTCACTAAGTACGAGGCGTTTCCTGGTTTTAGTACGAGTATTTCCCCTTACCAAGCATATTTCAAGAATGGATTCATAGAATAAAACCGGCCTGTAACATGATTACAATTCCAATATACCTATCTTAGTCCGGTTCCCTGTCCTAAGTCTTACAGTGGTTTAGGTCAGGTAGCAACCAATAATCGATAACTGCAGTGGTCAAATGAAAATGGCGGATGTACGTTAGTTTATATAGGCAATTTTAGAATATCTCCCTAAAGTGTATGTTACATGTATGTATGTGTCATTTTGATGTGACTTCGCATAGGAATTAAAACAAATAATGGTCTTTGCAATGATAGAAGTTTATTCGCTGCAACAGCACTAATATCTGTAAAATAACGTTAAAAAATGATTAAGAAATAGTTTCAAGTGTTCGAGTTAGCTCAATCGGTAGAGTAACTGACTTGAAATCAAGGGGTCCTTGGTTCGATCCCTGTATAGGCCAGTTATTGTTTACATTTTTATAGATATTTTGCTTAATTTGTGTTATACACAGACTTTATTTTCTCATCATGTTTCTTATTCAAGTATAAACTAATCGCGTATAACGGTACATATATACAAAATAAAAAAATAATGAAAATACTGGTATCAAAGCTCCAACATCCATGTTACTGGTTTGACGCTTAACAAACTGAGCTAACCGGGCATTTTATATCAGGTCCGATTTATATGTAGTCTCATCGAAACGGCACATACATAACACAAACATTTGAGGGATATTCTAAAATTCCATATATAAGCTAACGTACAACCACCATTTTGTTTTTATACATGGAAGCGTCCATATTTGTTATATTAGGCCAGACCTATAATACAATGTAATGAAAGATTTAGGTAGGGGGAACCAGACTAATACCCATCATCTCGGCTCCAATATAATTTTTATAATATAAGATTCGTAACACTGAATTGAATTTAATTGAGGTGTAGCACTATGTTTAGTTGCTTATATATTGTTAACCGAATTACTCACTGAGCTTATTCTCTCTTAATTGGAAGCGGGTCTACATGTACTATTTTTACATTTAAATGGCTTATTTTGTTTATATGATAAACTAATCTTACAGTTGTGTATTTCCATATTGTATTTATTACACTCGTTGGATAAAAGTGATATAATACTCGACAGAGTCTCGTATTTTATCACGTTTATCAATTCTCGTTCAACCAGTGTATATGTTTCAATTCTTGATACTTGACTCACAACTGATTTATGAGAATGCGTTTACCCAACTCGTTTAATAAATTCAATATGAAAAGACACCCATTCAAGATTCTCTATATCACTTAACCTTTGTAAAACTGGGTCCATTTTATTTGTGTCTAAACATAGACTAAGGTCAAATTCTACCCTGAACATAACATGTAACGGTACCGATATTGAACCAAATACCGCGGTGAAATATCCGGGTGCAACTATTGACCAGGCCCTTTCTTTTGGTTCCATGACCAGATCAATATTAAAAAATGTTGTTTTTATTATACCACATTTCTTACGTGTCAGGGGTGTTTGCCCCAAACGGCATTAATCAGGGGTATCATAGCGGTTCTTTCGTGTGTTTTGCCTCAATATATTATGGAATCGCAATTTTTTTTGCACATGCATACTTATAATCATACAAATAATGAAACTAGGCCCATAAACAATCCATAAACCATAAACCATGAAAATCGGGAGAAATAGGAAATATTAAAGATAAAAATATTCACAAATCAGGGTATCTGTAACCAAAACGGTACTTTGCGCGAGTGTTCTGCTTAATTATAGGTGCTTGGAGGGAAAACAACCATGGGTCGCAAACTAGAAACCTGGCCGGGTACTTTGGTCAGCTTGTTTTTATTTCAAACGCCTTACTAAGCAACGAAAAGTCAAGACTTACTTACCGAATCGACGTAAATCGGCCATTGAAATAGTCGGTGTATCCACTTCCGCCCCAATACGTTTCCCCCATTGTGACAGTCCCACAGCTTTCATTTGTAAACGCAATATATGAAATCAGTGACCATTAAACAATTTAGTTTAACACGGGTAGTTGCTTACTTTTTACGCTGCCATGATTATTGTGACATACTTTCTGCGCGGACGGATACATTTTTACATGTTGTAGCTTTTGTTCTGGTTCCCAGCTTTCATTTCAAAAACCTGTTAAATTCGCGTATTTTGTTGGGAAACTATCTGCGAAGTGTCTCGAAATGCAGCATCGCTATGGACCAGCGGCTGCGCCCCTAGTCCAAAAACGAACAAACCTTCATCAAAAACGTTTTAATCAACAGTTATGAGATGTTTTATCGTCATGTCAAGTTATTTTGATAAATACACTCTACCGCTTTAAAAACGCACCACTATAGAAAATAATCAAAAATTGTCAAAATCATGTTTTGCTAAAATTAATAGTTTACTGGGTTTGTTCTGTTCATAAGCTTGACCTAATTAAAGAAAAACGATTTTGTTTTCATTCGGATTACCCCCACCCATAGAACTTTTGCGATTGCGTCGACCTATGTGGTCAATATTGACTTTAAACTGTGCGCTGTTGGTTTACACATTGAAAAAAAACATCAGAAGCAGTATTTGCTACATTTTGTAATGGTATTTTTATGCTGCGAGTATCTCGAATATTTGTTCGGATGATTGTGCCTTCGCTTCCAACTGAAAAGAGCATCGATGCCTTAGCATGGTGGTTCAGCAGCCTCCACATAACGAATTTGGGATAAGAACATCGGTTCCTAGCGTATAACACAGTCAAAGACCGACCTGGATAAAACAAGCTTAAGGAATTGAGCCCGATCTATGAGGAAATATGACATAGGTTGTGTCACTGTAATTGGTTCCGCATGGCTGACCACAGTGTCAAAAGAATGTCGGGCGTCAATAAACAAGCCAAAAGTACATGATTGCATTTTCATAACTATTCTTTTTATAATTGTCAATAAAATGGAAAATCCTTTTAGTACACTTTTTAACGAGTTTACTCGCGTTTAGAGCCCATTGTCCCAACTTTTTGCCTTCAAGCTCCTTCATAGTGTTGATTTGAGGTGCCATATTCGCACTGCGGGAAACACCCTGACAGTCTGATGCTAATAACCAAGATTTTAAGTTCAAATTAGGCTTGATTCCATCTTAGGTTCACATAATGCGCATATCTGGACCGCACTCGGTGGTATGGTATTAGCCTGACAGCCAAAACCACATAGCATTTATAATTCAAGTTTAAGCTTTGTTTTGATGGTTAGAAACACCACATCGAACATAATTCTATCCTATTACGTAATTACAATTATTCTTTATGAGGAGAAACCACGCACATGCATCAATGTAGCTGGCTCTTATAATTGCTTTTGAAATTGCGACTTCCACTTTCATGGGCTACTGTGTTATCTTTGTCATAATTTATTTTAAACTCGTAATAATGGCATGAAAATCACACAACTCGTTGTGTATAGACTGAAGATTATCAATCCGAAAAATAAATAACCATAGATTGACGTTTTCATCACTAAAACCGATATTTCATATGTGGTGCGTTTTTAAAGCGGTTGAGTGTATTCGAGGAAAATTTATTAAAATACAAGTAGACTGCTTTTCCTTGCCATATGGTGAAAAAGGGGGACGATTTGTAGTGCGATGACATAGCGTAACATCATATATTCGACGTTGCATTAAGAAAGAACTACTTATTGCAGAATATTTATTTAAAAAGAAAACATCGGCATTAAATGCAGCAAAATTAATAGGGGATTAAAAATAGCCCGCGCAGCGGGCTATTGAAAGTACCCACACCAATAACAGGTGCCACGTGCGAATTTTCGTTGAGTCTCTGCCGGTACTAATGCTTTCAAAAAAAGTTAGTTCCGGTCAAAAATTTCAGGCAGTTTTCCGAGGTGAATAGTCCTTGGAATAAAAAAAAAAATAGTAAGCTGTAAACGGTTTAGCCTATCGTTCTCTTGCGATTAATTATCATTCTTAAAAAAATTGTAATAAATAAAACAAACTATTTTTAAAAAACAAAGGGATGTAAGAAGTACTTAAAACACCGTATTAAAGATTAAAGCGCCGTATTCTAAACATCGACAACCAAGGGAAGTCATTCTAGATAGTGATTTACAATAATTGTAAACATTCAGTTCAAGGTCGTTCATACAAGAAGCATTGTGAACTAAAGTTTACTTAAGCCTACTTCAGACGTTTATTATCCAAAACAAATAATTATCGCATATCTATTTAAATGGATTGATTCCGGATTGATCACCATCGGTAGCTGGAGTTCGGTTCGTGGGAGTATGAAACTGCGGAGCACAATTGTGTGATGTTTTTTGTGGTCTTGTATGATTGACTAGGCCCCCAATTAACGTCATACGGTGTCGCTTTTGCAATATCTTCAATTTTTCAAGGCTTGAAGCTGATGTGATACTATGGACTGGACGAAATATGGTTACAGTAGGTTTAGAAATTATCCCTGGACTAATTGAAACTGCTCTCAAGAATACAGTTAGGCCTACAATAAAGGTATGCCATAGATTTTACTCATTTTGAATCAAATTATGACAATTTCATTTTGAATGTGTTGTGTACAAAAAGATATTTACATTGTACCGCTAGGTAAGCGCTACCAAGTGCTTTCGTTAGAAACGGGGTGATTTGGTTGCACTTTTCAGCGCTATGTAATAGTCAGCTAGCCACAAGCGCTTGCTGCTTGCCGAAATAATAATATATTTTTCACTTTTTCCGATATACAGTAGCGCATATTTTAGGAAGCTGTTTCTAAGCATAGCGCTCGATAGCGTGAGTACTGTACATCTCACGCAATGTTTTCCTAAAATCGTGCATTTCTGCGGTCAGGGTCAAACAAAAATTTTACTTGCATCTCTGCAGCCGCAAAGCCTAAAGTAAAATAATTTCACTCACAGTCGCATTAGCAGGCTTACTTGCAAAAAAGAGTGACCATAAATCGCCGCAATTACAACGTCACATCTAAACATGTCGATTATTTACTCTATCCGCTTGGGTAAATAGGTCAAATGCCTTATGTAGTCACTATGTCACAAATTTGGCCTTATATTCCAAAGCCTTTAATCAGAAGGATATTCTTTTAAAAATCAAGTTCAATATTGTGACATCCGGGGTCAAAAGTGTGTCACTAGGTCAAGTCCTAGAAATTTCTTGTCACGGTAGACAATAGAGATAAAAATATTGGTCTTTTCTTGATGAAATTTCTCCAGAATGAATTATTTCATTATAATCTTGGTCAAGTTCAATTATAGGTCTTCTGGACCGGGGTCCCTGATTTTTGGGCTACCCGACTTCCCGATAATCGCTGATAACCTGTGGGACTGACGATCTGACAGACTAAAAAAAGTCGGTCTGACTGTCAGACTCTTTTCTGCTAAAATCAACAAATGCAGTTATTCCCTTTTAAGGCAGCGTTTACCCATTAAAAGAAGGTTTTCCTTGTTTCCAAGTACTTTTATCATGATCTCAGTGTAAGACTTTGTTTTCCGGTT
This sequence comes from Spisula subtruncata, assembly GCA_963678985.1. Lineage (NCBI taxonomy): Eukaryota > Metazoa > Mollusca > Bivalvia > Venerida > Mactridae > Spisula > Spisula subtruncata. The sequence continues at coordinate 11,114,252 of OY787678.1, read as the reverse complement.
GTCATTTACCAATAATTCAATCGTTTTAATGCACAAAGTTTTCCCTCGCGAAATCATCGAGACTTCAGAAAAAGAGTACAAAAACACCAAGTTAGAAAAAAGTTTCAGCTTTGCGATTGGCCTAAGAATTTATTATCGACCTATCAAAATATGTCTTACACAAGACACCGCATTGTCGCAAAACCAGGCTTTCTATACGGGTGTCCGCCTAATGATGGTTGAAAATTCTTGAGAAACATAGGAGTTGAGCACAGAATTAATTGCTTACGCTGCCTGCCCACACATTTGTGGCTATACCCAAATCTAATAACCAAGGATTCTGAAGCCTGGTTAATAAGTGTAGAAAGCATGAATATGCCAGCACAAAAAATAGCATTTCATGAAAAATGCCAAATGCAAACTGAACTTATTGACCGGAAACCTTTTTTGTATATTTTTAGTAACGGTGACCATGACCCTTTTTGACCCCAAATACAATCTCAAGCTAGGTATCCATGCAAGCTTGCTATATACAAAGTATCATTAAGATCAGCCTATCCAAGCTTCAAGGTATTGACTGAAAACCCCTAGTTAAAAATTGTTTGACTTAGCTGCCTGCCCGTCATCTAGTCCGGGACCCATTGTCCCAATCTAATAAGGAGGATTTTTCGTTGGAAAACCTTGAAAAAAATACACGCGATAATGTACCCAGGAAAAACGTACCCAGGACAGAAACTGAAATTGTTCAATTCATCGGACGGCTAATTGAACAGTCTGGGTACGGTACCCTTACAGAAAATATGCTCTCTGACAAATGTGTAACATGTGTGCAGTTAACATGTATCAAATATGAAATGAATATACTGCGAATGCAGTCTTAAAGGGACTGTGTCATGTTTTAGCGTATAGCAAAAATCAAATAAAATTGTTAAATATTTACTATATTTGGCATAGATGCCTGTATATCCCATAAATAAGCACACTGGTATAAATATAACTTGTGAAACATTCTTTAAAATTCTATACCATATATCTGAAATATAGCTTAGCAGTTATCCAACATCTACTATTTAATCCCCGTTTAGGCGGTGCCTTAGTTCATATTATTATACTTATCATGGTTCAAGTACCTAAAATGAGAGCATTTGTCTCATTACTTTTTGATCATCCCACGTATTTAAGTAAATTTGTTATCTTTCATTTATTAGTTTTATTTATGTCAGTGTTATATACTATTTTTATCATTTCATTTATTAATTACTTTAATGTATGCCAGATAGAGTCTTTTAGTATTGGTAAATTCTTGTGTTTAACTTAAACTTTTTTTTAATATAATTTGATTGTTGATACACACTATCTGTGACATTACATGTAATACTATTTATCCAGTCACTTCCGGCCAAATCAGCCCGATAACAGGGTGCCGGATAACATTTTCAATAAACCGTCAAGTGGTCATGTGACTTGTAATAAACCGTCACCTCATCACGTGATCTGACGGACTTCTTCTTAAAGCGGGGTCGCCGGCTGAAACTCTGTATCCGAGGATGAGGTTTTCCTATTTAAAATGAGCTTGGGTCGATCAATAATTGTTCTACGACTTACCTGCGTGTACATGACGTTATCAAGATGTCCGACGTTGTTGTTTTGTCGTGACGTCAGTGAACGAACGTGACGTTACGCACAAATAATGAAAAGGCAAATAAATAGTCCGACTTTTATTCCCTTTTTAAAGCAGATGTAGTGACCGGATAAATAGAATAATAGGTTAGTGCCGTGGAGTGAGTGAAAGTTTATCCGGCTCGGCTGCGGAAATTATCGGATTCGCCTACGGTTCACCCGATAAATTCCTCCGCCTTGCCAGATAAACTTACTCATCCACGGCACTAACCTATTATTCTCTATATAGAATGCCCAACGCAAATCTTTAAAGTCAACACTCAAAGATCACAGAGGAAATAAGAGATATCTATTTTTTTGTGTTATCCTTAGTGCTGGTGTGCCTGTCATGAGTACACGTTAAATTGGTTTTATTATGTATAGTTATGAATTATGAAGTAGAGATGTAAGATGAAATACATTTTGTATGTTTCTGTCCTCTGTACAACAACCATGACGTCGCGTCACAAGTTGGAGCTATTGTCATTTTCGCGTAATTTATTTGCCGAATGGTGCAAATGCAAATACGCCTGATTCAATAACTATAATATGTTTTATATCAATCGAACGAAGAAAATCAGCACAATCGAACTGAATGTATATTATTTTAGTTTTATTACAAAATCCCACCGTTTTAGGGTTTGTAATAACCAGAATATGCTGAAATATCACTGTAGAGATGTAACATCCAAGCTCATTGATCTACGGAGGTTCCATCTATTATCAATATTGTCTTGGGTGACTTTGTCAGTTTTGTAATTGAGAAATGTTTACTGTACAGAGGGTCGCTCTGGAGAGGTACTGCAGTATCAAAATTCAGGTTGTCATAAATGTTAAAATATTGTGTTATGGAGAATCTTAATTTGTGTTTAGTATGAGACGTGGAAGAAAGGAAACCAACAATGAAAAGGGTTATCTAGAAGACAACAGGTATACAATTTACACAAACCCTAAATTCCACCCGAGTGTTTGCCGCATCAGTCCGTCAAACAACACAGTGCAAGAACCAAGCGACAAGACTAGAACAAGGGACAATACACATCTAAATGACACAATATAAACAAACTATTGAAAGATACGAGGCAGCCTTATGCTGGACAGACAAATTGCAGCAGAACATGTACAATAAGAATACAGTTACAGAAAGGAGGGCCCTAAGCCAAAAATAGTTTTGGGAGTTTTCTTTTTTACTATAAATTGGCAAAACATACATAAAGCAAGGCTATCAATGAGGCTTCCGCCTTGGAACGGACAGCGACAATTGTCACTGGGGGTTTAAAAAAAGTTTATGGTGCACCAAACCTCACACTTACCTCATCGACAACCTGATAGAACAGGACAGTGTTTACAAGTTTACAAGTTTACAATGTTCAAGTTTTTGCGTGGAGACAGATACTATCAAATGTAATACACTAATATTGTATAACTTATACGAGAATCATTCAATATATTCGGAGACCATCGTTTTCATCTAAATATCAATATGTTTCAATAATAATTTCTTATATCATTACAAACGATAACTCTTATCTACATTCAAAACAAATTTATCTTCATTAATGTAAACCAGTAGCACATTAGCAGCCGTTGTAATACCAATTGTCTCCGAAAGTCTGTAGTTTAATGTGATGTATGTTTTATTTTTCTGTCCCATTGGGTATTGAAATGATAAACTCAGTCAACGAATTTATGGAAGGATCCTCGTATGAACAAATACGATTCTTATATTGTTTTGGTTTCTTAAGTCGTTTGATAATCTAGCAGGGAGAGACTAAGTGACAAAGCACTTTATGAGATTTAAGAAATCCACACTTCTAGAGCTTCCAGAAATCATCACTATTGGAGCTTCCAGAAATCAATACTTAGTGACCTTCCAGAAATCAGCACGTTGTAAGATTCCAAAAATCAGCCCTTTGTGAGATTCCAGTAATCCGCACTGTGGGATTCCAGAAATCAGCAATTTGTGAGCTTCCAGAAATCAGCACTTTGTGAGATTCCAGAAGGTAACACTTTGTGAGATTCTAGATACACCACTTTGTGAGATTCCAGAAATCTGCACTTTTTAGCTCACCTGTCACAAAGTGCGTCCGTCCGTCCACAATTACTAGAGGTCACAGTTTTAACTTAATCATTATGAAACTTGGTCACAATGATTATCTGAACAAAGTCTAGGCCAAGTTCAATCTTGGGTCATCCGGGGTCAAAAACTAGGTCACAAGGTCAAATCATAGAAAAACCTTGTGAAGTCACTAGAGGTCACAATTTTGGCCTAATCTTTATGAATCTTTGTCACAATGAGCATCTCAACAAAACCTAGGTCAAGATCGATATTGGGTCATCCGGGGTCAAAACCTAGGTCACCAAGGTCAATTCATACAATTACCTTGTGTAGTCACTAGAGGTCACAATTTCAACTAAATCTTTATGAAACTTGGTCACAATGATCATGTCAACAAAATCTAGGTCCAGTTCGAAATTGGGTCATCAGTGGTCATAAACTAGGTCATTAGGTCAGAGCTTGGAAAAACTATGTGTTAACTCAAGATGTCACAGTTTTTATTCAATTTTCACCAAACTTGGTCAGAATGTTGTTCTCCATGAAGTCTAGGCCAAGTTAGAAACTGAGTCATGTGGGGTAAAAAACTAGGTCACTAGGTCAACTCTTAGAAAACCTTGTGTACACTCTAGAGGTCATCGTTTTCTACCAATCTTCATGAAACTTGGTCAAAATGTTGTTCTCTATGAAATCTAGGGCAAATAAGAAACTGGGTCATGTGGGGATCAAGAACTATTTCACTAGGTCAAATCTTAGAAAAACCTTGTGTACACTGTAGATGTCACCAATTTGATCCAATCTTCATGAAACTTTGTCAGAATGTTGTTCTCCATGAAATCGAGGCCAAGTTGGAAAATGGGTCATGCGGGGTACAAAATTAGGTTACTAGGTCAAAGCTTAGTAAAACCTTATGTTCATTCAAGAGGACACAGTTTTGATTCATTTTTCACGAAACTTAGTCAGAATGTTGTTCTCCGTGAAATCTAGGCCAAGTTCGAACCTGGTTCATATAGTGTCCAAAACTAGGTCACTAGGTCAAATTTTAGAAAAACTTCTGTTGTATTGATACCTAGACCAATGTGCAACAGGTGAGCGACCTAGGGCCCTTTGTGCCCTTTTGTTGAGATTCCAGACATCAATACTTAGTGACCTTCAAGAAATCAGCAATTTGTGATATTCCAAAAATCAGCCCTTTGTGACCTTCCAGAAATCAGCAATTTGTGAGACACCAAAAATCAGCACTTAGTGAGATTCTAGATACAGCACTGTGCGAGATTCTAGAAATCTGCCGTGCGCGAGCTTTTAGATATCAGCACTTAACGAGCTTTTAGAAATCAGCCCTTTTGTGAGATTCCAGTAGTCTGCACTTTTGTGAGATTCCAGAAATCAGCTTTTATGAGATTCCAGAAATCAGCAAATTGTGCGATTTCAGAAGGAAGCACTTTGTGAGATTCAAGAATTCAGAAATTTGTGAGATTCTGGAAATCGGTACTTTGTGAGATTCTAGAAATCACAAATTTACGGGCTTCTAGAAGTCATACCTTTTGTGAGATTCCAGAAATCTGCACTTTAGTTTTGTGAAATTCCAGAAATCCACTTCACTATGTAAGATTCTAGAAATCACCACTTTGTGAGATCCCAGAATTCAGGACTTTGTGAGACTCCAGAAGTTAGCACTTTGTTAGATTCCAGAACTCAGCACTTTGTGGGATTTCAATAATCAGCACTTTGTGAGATTCCAGAAATCAGCTTTAGTGAGATTCCAGAGATCAGCACTTTGTGAGATTCCAGAATTCAGAAATTTATGAGATTCCGGAAATCAGCACGTTGTGAGATTCCAGATATGAGCACTTTGTGAGATTCCAGAAATCGGCCCGTTGTGAGATTCCAGAAATCAGCACTTTGTGAGATTCCAGAATTCAGCATTTTGTGAGATTCCAGAATTCAGCACATTGTGAGATTCCAGCAATCAGCACTTTGTGAGATTCCAGAATTCAGCACATTGTGAGATTCCAGAAATCAGCACTTTGTGAGATTCCAGAAATTTTACAAATATTGGTTATTAACAAAATATGATCAAACAAACCGAACACAAAGGTGGTCAACACGTGTGTTGTCACTAGGTAGGTGTAGGGCAATGGTTGCATAAAAAGTATGGCATATTTTGGTTAAACCTGTTTTGTGTTTACATTATTTTGACAAATAGATGTCTTATAAATATCTAATGGCAGATCTACCTATAATCACCATAACACGTCTGGTGTAACAGAACAAATCAGCGTTAGCTAATACATAACTTCGCATATTATCGCCTTCGTGACAGGGGAAATTCCCTACCGTGTATCAAGGGTTCTGATTGGCATAGACAGCTTATACGATGAGTCAATATGTTTTCATATTCACTTCCCGAATCCTATACAATGTATAATGTAATCATAAACATCCAACCGGATTTTAAATAAAGTTTCATAACATTTCAAATGAAAGCCGTATTATAACTAGAATAATCACAAACGTAATCAGATACCCGTATATTGTGTGGACGTTTAAGGTATTTAAGTTTAGGTTGTTTACGTGGATGTGGTTTTTAGCTCACCTGAGCAAAAAGTGCTCAAGGTGAGTTATTGTGATCACTCACCGTCCGTCGTCCGTCCGTCTGTATGTCCGTCCGTCCGTCCACACTTTCAAACGACATCTCCTCTGAAACCATTTGGCCAATTTTGATGAAATTTTGCCAGGATGTACGTGGCATTGGGGGATTAAGTAATTGTTCAAATTATGGCCCTGGGGTCAAAATTGGCCCCGCCCCGGGGGTCACCGTTTTACATAGACTTATATAGGGAAAACATATAAAAATCTTCTTCTCTAAAACTACAATGCCTAGAGCTTTGATATTTGGTATGTAGCATCATCTAGTGGTCCCCTACCAAGATTGTTCAAATTATGCCCCTGGGGTCAAAATTGGCCCCGCCCCGGGGGTCACCATTTTACATAGACTTATATAGGGAAAACATATAAAAATCTTCTTCTTTAAAACTACAATGCCTAGAGCTTTGATATTTGGTATGTACCATCATCTAGTGGTCCCCTACCAAGATTGTTCAAATTATGCCGCTGGGGTCGAAATTGGCCCCGTCCCGGGGGTCACCGTTTTACATTGACTTATATAGGGAAAACATATAAAAATCTTCTCCTCTAAAACTACAATGCCTAGAGCTTTGATATTTTGTATGTAGCATCATCTAGTGGTCCCTTACCAAGATTGTTCAAATTATGCCCCTGGGGTCAAAATTGGCCCCGCCCCGGGGGTCACCGTTTTACATAGACTTATTTAGGGAAAACATATAAAAACCTTCTTCTGTAAAACTACAATGCCTAGAGCTTTGATATTTGGTATGTAGCATCATCTAGTGGTCCCTACCAAGATTGTTCATATTATGCCCCTGGGGTCAAAATTGACTCTGCCCCGGGGGTCACCAGTTTTACATAGAATTATATAGGGAAAACGTATATAAATCTTCTTCTCTAAAACTACAATGCCTAGAGCTTTGATAGTTAGTATGTAGCATCATCTAGTGGTGGCCTACCAAGATTGTTCAAATTATGCCCCTGGGGTCAAAATTGACCCTGCCCCGGGGGTCACCAGTTTTACATAGACTTATATAGGGAAAACGTATATAAATCTTCTTCTCTAAAACTACAATGCCTAGAGCTTTGATATTTGGTATGTAGCATCATCTAGTGGTCCCCTACCAAGATTGTTCAAATTATGCCCCTTGGGTCAAAATTGACCCTGCTCACGATCAACCAAATGTACTACAACTGTGGTATGTAAATGTGATGTTATCTATGCAGCTTTGAATGACAACTTTGAAATATAAACAGTAAATATACTATATATAGTAAAACTTCGATATCTCGAGGAGTGATCTTGACAGTTAAAATGCTCGAGATAAACTGGGTGCTCGAAATAACCCAAGAACATGCATTGGTGATAAAATGGATTCTGGTTTAAAATTTGCTCGAAATAAACCGGGTGCTCGTGATATCGATGCTCGTCTTAATGAAGTTTTACTGTATAAACATAACCACTGCGGTATAACGTACAACGGATATTGCTTGTAAAGTGAGTAATATTATCATATTAAGGACATGAAATGGAGACCAGGGTGAGTTTAGACGCGATAATTTCCTAATTACTGACTTCTTATGCATATCCCAATTGAGGTTTAACTTCTTCGGGCATTTTGGTAACTTTATAGAACAATATCGTACATCAAATGGTCATAGAAAGCTTAAAATGATCAAGTATTATGCTGTTACTCACTCGCAAATATTGACAGCAGTACTGTACAAGCTTCTGGAAAGGCTGTATTACTAAATTGTAGATTGTTTGAACTGGCCATTTTGTTTATATTGAACTCAAAAATGAGGTGACCAAATTTCATAAATATTGTTCGAAAAACAACTAAGATACACCCAAAAACTGATACACGGGTGTGTATAGAGTATTGCTGTTTAGTGTACAGAGTATCGCCAAAGAAAATGAGTAAATAAAGTATGTAAATGGACAGTTTTATCGTATTATTACGTCTGCAAACCAATAAGGTCATGTCTTATGGGTTATATCATCAACTTATACGATATACTAAGAATATTCTTAAATCGTTATGTTAAAATAGTTCAATCCGTCAGGCAGATGAATGCGAATAACAATATAGAATGCTGAATCTTATGCATAAAGTGTTCTTGTGAGTAGTACAAATGTGATATTTAGCTTGGATATATGCAATTATTTGAGAGTCATGACTATGGTCGAATGGCAAATAAGGGCTTTCACATCCATATTTACACACCAATGTTTATTTTTAATCTCTCAACTATTTCTGATGCTGCAATGAGGTTCCTTTGCTATGACTTACATTCAACGTTGCTAATTCAAACTATTGGACATTGTAGTCGTTTTGTGTTTGTCTAATGCAATTGCCCAGTTGTGACCCTTTACTGTATGTAAAACACAGTTACTAATAGAAGTTTCCCATACAATTCGCGGGGGCTTGGAGCTAGGATTAGCTTGTTTCATTACTTGCTTCGTGTAGTCCATGTAATCCAGTCTATATAGGTACAGATCTATTCAGTATAAATTATTTTTACAAAATAACACTGATTATTCCTTGTATTTATTTAATTTGAGTGACAAATAGTCACTGCACTTATAAGCAATACTTCGTACACGATACAGCAATACGCCGTACACCAGGGAGCAACCATATAGCAATACTCTGTACACTAATACTTGTATTTATTCTCGAAATTCACCCTCATTTTCGATTAGTTTCGGATACTACATTTTATTTGTTATATAATCTTTGTAACAGGAATGACAATTCGCTCGATTCAAGTTGAGTATTTTAACGAAAAATATAAACAAAAACATCTAATTTCGACAGATCGAGCTAACTTTCTGCGTGAGCAACGATAAGAATTTGGTCTTTTAATTACCATTTAAAGAAAGTCCAGGCACTTTACCGGTTGCACAAGCTAGGAAAATTTATGGAGGAGATAGTTTTGTATAAAATGTACATTAAACACACTCAGAAAAACTAAAAATTGTCTCTCAACTTACCCTTGTCAACACTAGAATGTCGCGAAAATTGATAATATTACTCATCTTGCTAGCAATATCCGGTGTACGTTATACCGCAGTGATAACACATAACCACGTAAAATTTTTACTATATACACTCATTAAATGTTATAAGTACACCGACACAGTACATAGCGTTACAGTGCAAATAGTCGGTCGGTCGACATGCCGAATGGTTTTTCAACAATAACTCCAAAACGATTGGACCTAGGATTCTAAAAGTCTAAGTGGAGATTATTAATCCTCCACAGAAGGCTCGACTCAATTTCGACTCAATTTCAAGGTCATTTGGATCAAAGGTCCAACTCACCATGACCTTTGAACACATAACAATCACTGGTCCACAACATAAGAAATATAGGACCTTAGATCGTAAAACTTTACAGAGAGGTTGCTAATCATCAGATGTAGGCTTCTACTAATTTTGAGGTCGATAGGTCAAAGGTCAAGGTCGTGGTGACCTTAGCTACACTAGGCTAATTACTGTCAAGAGACGTGTATGTTTCACAAACTTCTCTTGTACGGTCTGTTATCGTAATTCTTCCGGTTTTGTGTTTTCCTGGTGTGGGTATTGATGGACAAAGTGAATGCAACATTTTTAAAGTTCTTGCGAAAATCATTTGCTTTGCACGTGCATTTTGCAAAATTTGAAAATTCACGGTTCACTGCTCGCAGCGTGCGAGTTATAATCATCCAATTATCGGATATTGCTGCTATACTACTCACAGGAAGACATGCAAAAAATGAACGTGATATCATGTATAATAAAAAAGATATACGCAGTACATGTTTGTGTACTTTTAACATTTAACAAGTGTAGACATCATCTCTGGTATTTAATGGTTTTAAAAATTAAACATACTTACATACTGATCTATAAAGTTAATATTATATTTAATCACAGGCCTAACAAATGTGTCAAAAACGACAGGTTTTACTTCCCAAATTTTTCATCCATTGCATGTATAGTATGTATTTGACAGGTTTGCAACGTTTCGGGTTGGGTTCAATTGTCAATATCAAAACAACGTGGCAATGGCTTCCAACCCGGAACATCACAGCGTCGAAAGTATCTGATATTATAACTTAAACACGACTTATATAACGGTATATATTTTGATTGTTTTGTGTGATAGAGACATAATTAGATCCGACCAAAACCATTTTCTGGCCCGTTTAGGCTATAAAAGGTATATTCATGCAGGGGCGAACAGGGACGTTTCAAACCTGTTATTTTATCTAATGAATGAGTGAAACTTTGGATATGTTAAACTTTTTGTGATATAATTTCTTAGGCCTGTGATTTAATTTAAGATTATCTCCACAAAACGTTTGTTCTTTCGATGTAGTTTCGACTAGACTGTGTACGTGTATATCACTGGGAAATTGTATGGTATTAAACAAGTTTGATCACTACCATACCCCTAATATGTACTTAACAACGCAGTTAAAATTATGAAACACTTGTTTAACAGTGTATATATATAGTCCATATGCTAGTAATTCGCAATATAAGTTGTTCGATGAATGCAATTTGTAGATTGTCTAACTAGTTAGCAGAATAGTTGAAGGTTCGAATTCCGCAATGTCTGCTAATTTCCTTTGCAAAATATAAATTATATTCGTATTTGTCATTAATGTATACTTTCCGTTATAACGAGTATGACACCAATGGTTGTGATTACGGAAATAATAAAGGGTAGAAAATACGAAATTCCTAACCAAAACACTATTAAAATTATCGCTAAGGTTGATTCCCATTTAGTTAATCATCTTATATAAATTATGCTCGAATGTTCTGCAAAGACGTCCGAGGATTTCCGACTGTACCGAAATACTATTTGTGAAGTTTCATGAGGAAATATATAGACAAGTACACAGTTAAAATCTCGGTCATTTGCCCGTTTGACGTTATGAGGGTATTGGTGTATATTTATTATGCTACGTATCCCAGTTCATATTTTGGGACTGTTAATATTTAACAGTACGACCTCTGTAGAGCAATATACAATGTACTTTAAGATCTACAAAATTATATTGGTATTTGTTTAGTGGTCACTGGTGTTTTATAGTAAATAGTTTTTGTAACTTTGAATGTGTTGTTATGAAGGGACGCTCTGGAGAGGTTGTTCTATAGATAAGTGCTTCCCGTTTACACACATTTTATCCAGTTCCATCCTTATCTAATTGTACGTGATTTGCAATAAAAGTTTACCACTTGTTTCATTCCATTATCTTGTTATTAAACTTACTCATATTTGGTAGAGATTACTCGTTAACAGAACCTTGCTATGTATACCATGTGGATGTAGTAAAAGGTATCAACATACTCATACGTATAAGTAGTCAGTTGTGGTATTCCCAGTTCAAACAATTGCTGGTGTAGCGCACTGTATTCCATTGAATACTTGTAATTTACTCAACAACCCAGTAGGGGCGGCTGTTGTGGTAAGAGACGTATATATTCTGTTTTCGTATTTTGCTTTGCTAGGCCAAGGCGATGTAAAGTTCGTATTCGCAATAAACATAACACATTTATTTTGAATCTTCAATGGTTGAGTCCGTTGAATCTACACTGAAGAGATATAATGCTGACCCTGTTCATGTATGCATGAATACATTACACTGCTCTTGTGTTCATCATTTTAACGCGAGTATATCAAGATGTATTAGTTCTGTAGATTTACTAAGTAAACGTAATGTACTCATAAACTACTCTAAATTTGTTTACGAGGGATGACCAAAAATAACATGGACTTTTGCTACAACTTACGTATGCGTCAAAGAATCATTTACAAACCTATGTCAACATTAAAATATTAATTCAGTGAAAACTTACAGGCAAGAGACGTTAATTTACACAGGTGGAACCGCGCAAAGAATACTGTGTAAGTTCAAAACGCACTCTTCCGATGATGTCAAATTTAGACACGATATCACATGTACATACCATCGTATGGTGGAGAAGTTTAAAGCAATTATTAATTGCATTTTATGCTCTATAGTTGCATATGTAACTTGAAAAATGACGCACATTTTATGAGCGCCGCATACGCGAAACTATGGTTATAAAAACACGTGGCAGGCTTGCTAGGTTGTTTTAATGTGAAAACTTTCACATTATTGAATGCAATAAACGTTCACGTTAATATGGATCATCCCTCGTGTACGTCATTATTGTGTCTTTCATTTCTCACGTATGTGTGTATTGAGTGATTGTGTGATTTTGGTAACTTCATCAGATTAATCAGTTTATTATATCAGCTAAACTCATCTCATGAGCTCCATTTAAGATCCAAATAGTTCAAACTTTGCATTGCTGGCTGATGTTGCTACCATGATGCTACCAATATTCTATACTTTGCATTGCTAGCCATTGATGCATTTTGTTCAATCTAAAGTGCTGAGATATTAAACTTAGCCTGACCTTTATGTATGACTGTATATACAACAAGGTGTTTGTATTAAGTATATTCATATTCATCAGTTTTTGTACCAGTATATTAATTACTCTCGACACCTCATTCCTGATGTTATCCATCGCCACAAGGGTATGAGAGAAGAGAAGCCAGATTGCCTTTTATGCTGAGCGTCAAGCAAGGGAATTATTTGTACCATTTTATATTTCTACTACGGAACGCGGCCAGGGGTCAAACCCGAATCGTCTCGCACTCAAAGCTAACACTCTACCACTAGGCTATCGAGGAGGCGATAATTGTATTATGTTGATTATGTTCTCTCCCCTTTCTGCTGAGTGCTGTCACATCTGTCCAATCCGTTACTATCATTTTATTTACTCCATCACATGTACTTCATTTCAGATTTCGTTCTTAAAGTGTACTTACACTATATCACCAATGAACAGGTTTATTTGTTGCTGATTATTTTATTGCAAATATTTAGAATTGAATACAATAGCAAATGATATGTACATTTACAATGTATAGTGCGCACAGGATAATATGATGTTTACAAAATTGACCGGATCGGTCTACTGTGACAAAATAGGTTACGTAAATAAAGACATACGGTCAATACTATACTAAAATAGCACTGATAAATCGTGCATGTTTGATTTTCCACCTAAGTGGCTTATTCCTAAACAACTTTCTTCATTTCTTGTTATCATGTGCCCACTGTACATAGTTAAAACATAATATTGTCAAACAGACATAAAAATTATCATTTTGATTATTAGAAATTGGATCTTACATTATAAAGCAATAGTATTTTTCATTCATATTCATATGTGCGAATAAAAATAACGCTCCGGAATGTTTTACCGATCCTTCAACAAATATAAGGAATTATTATACCATGGTTACATAGCTCTTTTCATGTAAATTAGACGTTGAAAAGTGCTGTGCAGATACAACTGAATATATAATGGATACAAACAAGATATTCAAAATAATGTGGGTAACATATTTACCACTATGGACAAAAAAGCACCAACCACTAATGTATGCACACGTGCAAAATATAACGCATATAATTATTCAAATTGGGTTGGCTTCGTAAGCTATATGGACAGTCCACACGAACATTACTCCAGCAGCCTGTGGTTAATGTTCATTATGCATCCTTATTTCAATGTTTACTTAAGAAATTAGTGATTCAAGAGCAGCGTCAAGATATATATGACTGGTCTAAAGATATAAAGATATCCCCTTTACGGAGACACTATCTGTCATTATGGAACGATTAGTTTGTTTTTACAAATGGTCAACTAGACAAAATACGATAGATTTTTAAAAAATTATGTCGAAAAAGTATGGCAAACATCATATTTAGTAAAATGTGTGGATGACAAAATACTAATTTTTAAAGAGTTGCTTCCCTTACACTGAAATTATGCATTATGCATATTATATCATTTTCAAATTGTAATTTAGTTAACAAACCCCCTGGATGCTTTATTTGATGTTCGTACTTCTCATAGTGTTTCAAACGTTTGGACCTCAACACAAATGCTTGAAATACACCATTCAGTAGATAATTTACCAAGTAATTGCTCTTTATATAAAGTCGATTAGGGTATATGTGGCTTTAAAAATCGGATTTACGTTCAATAGAGCTTTAAAATCACAATTTAACAATTTTCAAAGACATTTAAAGAGATAAAAACATGACAGAACATAGATGTACGAGAGATGATCCAAAATAACGTGGACTTTTGCTATTGCTTCCAACAGCATCGTAATTTCTTCCAAATACTTACATGATTATTTATCGGAACATTTATTGCATACGATAATTTGAACAAATTTCACATTGACACAACATATCAAGCACACCGTGTGTTTTTGTAACCATTGTAACGCGTATGCGGCGCACAAAAGTTATGCGTCTTTTCTCAAATTACATGTGCATTCATATAAAATGCAATGCAAGTAAGTGTTTCGCTAAACTTAACCACCGTACGATGGGATGTGCAGGTAACAACTTGTCAAAATTTGATGTCATTTGAACGGTGCGTTTTGAACATACACATTTTTCTTTGTGCTGTACCACCTGTGTAACTGACGTTAAAATGACGTCCTCAAACCGGCATGCAATACCTTTAATGGTAAAGATATACCCTGTTCTCGGAAAATATGCAAACAATGGCGCTTAAAATGATTGAGCAGACTAATAGAATATGTCCTATGAGCTGAGCTCTTATTTTTAGTTGTCATCGTGAATATGTGGATAGAGAAAGATCGGAGAGCGCAATCATCACAGAGGAAATAGAAAATACAGCGCGACAACAGTGACGTTATCCGCGATACGTTTGCCCTGGCCTATGATTGCCTATTAGGAAATTAGCTGGTCGCTATTTCTCTGCAATGTAACATTTGACTGATGCAGTAAAAAGATCTGAATTATTAATTAGGATTAAGTTGCCAACAATTACAAACCATAATTTATATCTTCAAAATTGAGGTTGTTACGAAAAAGATTTTGCACAATTTAAGGTCAAATGTTATCTTAAATATTGCTGTAATAAATTACATCATTGTACGACATTTAAGACAAAAATGAGCAGGTTCAAAACTGCTACAGTGGCGAGCATCGATACACGACGTCGGTGACGTCATGAAACCAACACTGACGTGCGCCGGGTTCCAGCTATTGACCATTTTTTATTGCATATAACTTTTCATTGAATAATAATTTTTCCGAGATTTTTTTCAGGAATATGCCGGACATGTTCCGATGAATATTGATATAAGTTTGTAAATGATCAATTGAAACATACGAAAATTGTAGCAAAAGTCCACGTTATTATGGATCATCCCTCATATGGTAAAACATATAAAATCCTGAATAAATACAGTCAAATCAAAGGTCATGTTTCATAAATAATCACGGAACAACACAAAATACATAATGTATTATTTACAATGTACAGGTACAACCTGCCAGGTTACATACATGTTCAAGGAATAAGACGAACTACAATAACTATCACTTATTAAGCACATTCATAATCTATTCAAGCCAGGTAGCAACTGCCCATGGATGATAATGGCACTCTAGCCTGTATCACAAAAGACCACTGACAATATTTATATTATATTTGATGTTTTATGTTTCTAGAACAGTGTCACATTCCACTACTTAGAAAGGACTTCATAAAAGGTATACACTTTGTAAATGTGCTACCTCTTTGAAACTGTGAAGAATTAAGGTACTACCAAATTCTACCAAAATATAGGCATCTATACATTTTCATAAATTGGTAAGATTCAGTGATTTTGTTAATGATGATATTGTTTCAGGTTTCCCAGTATTATGGACAATACATGTCAGAGAATGGGGTTCTGCAATCATAAAACATCGATGTAAACGTATATACCTATCTTTAGAAGTACATAGAGAATGGGGTTCTGCAATCATGAAACATCGATGTAAACGTATATACCTATCTTTAGAAGTACATAGAAACCAGCAAATATACTGACAAGCAAACACAATACTAGTACTACGTTCTATCGTTCTGATTATATCATATGTTAGAATATACAGACAAGCTAACACAATACTAGTACTACGTTCTATCGTTCTGATTATATCATATGTTAGAATATACTGACAAGCAAACACAATACTAGTACTACGTTCTATCGTTCTGATTATATCATATGTTAGAAAGTAAAACAATGACATTATCACTCATAAACGACCGGAATACACCAACTCACGTTTATATCATGTAGTTCTGTTATGACATACACGCCATATGGTGGAACTGATCAACAGGAGTGTACAACAGTTGAATGATAGACAGCGTGTGCATGATACATTTTCAAATATGGTCAACCTATTAAGATCAACAGGAGTGTACAACAGTTCAATGTTAGACTACATGTGCATTATATATTTTCAAATATGGTCAACCTATTTAGCATAAATAATTTAAGAGAAGACACCAATGTCTTACAATCCAATATACTAGTACATCGTATGAACCGTTTTTCTGCACTAAATGGATTTTCAAATTCGTCAGTCTACATTAAATAAAATGTGTTTTTTTTCTAAATGAGTCCCGACGTGAATATGGAATGTGTCCTCAAAACAGTCATTCCCTAATAAACGAAAATCCACGTATTTTATTAATAAATAGCCACAAGTTATCGACGCGTTCCACTCAGATAAACAAAATGTATACCGATAGTTGATTAATGGACTTAGGTTCGACCCAATTGACAGAACTCATGTTTGAGGACATGTGTTTACGTAACGTCGTTTTGACAAAACAAGTAACATAACTAATTCTATCATAAAACACGGGTAAGCAAATGAGCAAGTGGACACATCATTCCTCACGTTTCTTATATCTGAGATGAACAGGCACTTTACATACATGCATGCATTTAAACATACAATGTACCTTATCATGATTATGTTAGAAGTAACGGTGTATTGTTACATGTACATCTGACACGCACTGAAGCCAATCATTTATTGGTGTTTGAACTCTTTGATAACATTTCTTATCTTTCTCTCTCCACTCGCACTACTTACATATAGAGCTTTCCTAACATGACAGAAACATATCGCACACGGATAGCTTAATCCATCTCGTGAAGCAAGTATTATGCTTGCCTCACTCAAATCATCAGACATTTCGTATATAACATGCTGCCCTCTGTTGCAAAGATACAAAGAGCAAGAAGGAGAGAAAGAAAAATCATGTGGTTCCTCAAGTTCAACATCCTTGTAAACATGTAACAATACACCATCCATACTCATACACAGAACGACATTATTATGCCAGTCGCTCAGGTACATCTTACTTTCTGTACTATGTACGGCAATGTAAAGTGGAAGTGAACACTGTTCTAGAAACTGTGCATCTGGTTTGATTGTTTTCTTTAGTCCACCAGAAAGACTGAAGATCTGAAATTTCACAGGATTATAAAATGAAACATACAGTTTGTCATTACAATATTCAATAGCTACACACAAACCGTTCACTTTAAATGATCTCTTCACAGCAAGTCCTCCAGTGGTTGTTAGTATTTCGATCAATTGTTCATCCGGAAAGGTGGCGGCCACCTCTTTGTTGGGAATGGTAGTAATACATCGTGGCTCGCTATCAAATTGAATATAACCTGTCATCAAGTCATTGTCAATGTCAACCATCTTCACTGATTTGTTATCCTGATCAACAATAACAAGTTCATTATCGGAAAGTAATTTCATACCTGTAATAAAGCACTCTTTACTCTCCCCGGGATATTTGATGTTAATGTCTCTGTTAAAGTGATATTCGTCTTGATGTTGAGAATCATCAACGTCGTCAGATCCCTTGTTAATACTTAATGAAGCAATAGGGGTGGGTGCGGCTGTCACCCGTATTGACGGCATTTTTGTTTGATCTTGTAAAGTATGATTGTTTGTAGCTTTGCTTCTTGAATGTGTACGGAAACATGACTGGCAGTAGAATTCGCCACAATCTGTGCAATAACCTATTGCCATCACATGATCACCTGCCGTGCTACATGGGTCACAGTCTATCTCACAATTAGAACTATTATACACAGATGCTGTAGCTCCGGCCATATGTTCTGACGTCATAGAGGCGAACTTTCTAGCCGCTGATGTTGACTGGTCGGGTACTCTAGGTGTTGATTGAACAGTTGTTCTACTGTCGCTCTTTTTACGGGTTTTATTATCGGTTGCCTTAGATGCCATCTTTAAGCAGTGTGTCACTAAGTTTAAAATGTGTCAGTTTTCAAAACCGTGTATTAATGTTCTAAATTGCTCAGTGTTTGAATAAATACGTATGAAGTATACTCTAGTAGAGCTTAACGTCTTCGAACACATTAATGTATGACTGAAATAGATATTATATTAAAATAACAACATTGTATTGTAAAAACTAGAATGTATGAAAGAAGACACATATACAGTATAACAATTCGTTAGTTATTCAATATGTTAACACCTACCAGCAACGTAAAAGTAACAAATTGACTCATGATTTGGAGTGTATTAATCAATAAGTCATCACCATTTTCATTAGAAAAGCTGATATCAGAATATTATCTAAAATGAAGTCAGTAGCTTTGAGCGTATGTAAGACGCTATTGAAAAAAGTGTTTCTTTCTCATAGCCATACTGTGTTTGAAAATCGACGTCGTCATAATAAATTAATAACGTTGCGATAAGTAACGTAGTAAAGTAGTTTGATGAATGATTATCAAACATTGTATTTATAAATCGCTTACTTTGGTACATTATAACAACTAAAAGGGTATGTGTGAAGTACAGTGTCACCCCTGTAGAAAGGGTCAGCCAATTTAGACTTATGTGACACTTATCTTTCATGTGTACTATACCGGGCGCCTGACAGAGATTGACCTACGGTATACATTAATTTAACTAGCCAGTAATTGACCAACGCCGAAATTCGAACCTTCGGCGTCCCACTTCTAAGGTGGACACCCTATCGCGGTTATCAATTTGTTTATGAAAAATCTCAATTTCGACGACATTGTGACAAACAAATATTTCTTAATCTTCCCAAGTATATTGTATCCAAGATATGTTGAGTTGATTTTGCATGAAATGTGATTAGCATTGCACTAAACCATCGATTGTTTTGATGCTTGGTTTACGTGTTGGCGAATATTGTTTTTAATCATGGAAAAATCATTTTAAAAGTTCTTATTTTCACCGATGTTATGGCGCAAGTGCTGCTGTGTTCTCGAGATACAATATAAAAATATTAAATCAACGAAATAATGTGAGACTAACCAATGTTTCAGAGGTCTGGTCTGTCTTTCTTCTGTTGATGTTTCAGTTTGGTGCTGCTTTCTTAATCCGATTGTTTATTTCTTTGTGAACCTTTGTATGTCACTTGCAAAACATGTTTCACAATAATTAGTTACTCCAGCTTAACTTTGACCGACTTTCCACACAAATACCTCTAGGTTATATATTAGACGTTATTATCTGATTGGTTTAAATGCAAAACTATGTAGAAATAGCACAGCGTTCAACCAAAACACTGATAGGCTACAAGTGTGGTGTCATAGCCTACGTTAACTAAAGAATAAAACAGTATATGGCTATTTTAAATTAGATTAAATCTAATATTTTTCCCATACTCGAGGTCGATATTGTTTCAAGAAAACAATAGGTTAATTCATACATATTAAATTATAATACATTTTAAACATTTAATAATGATATCAGTAATAATCATCTTTTTATGTCCATTGTAACGTCGTCATTGTTTAATATTTGCTAATCAATAATGATGACTATACACCGATTGAAATATTGTGAAATATTTTTACAAATTAGCTTTGAACAAAATATTATTACTTTATGTTTAAATGTGTTTTTAAATGAATGCACATGTATATGTCAACAATCAGTACACCAAAACGCTATTTTATATTTAATTGATACTGATAGTATGCTATGCCAGTAAATCGTCTTGATAGTAATATACTGTTTCTGTTGACTAGTGGTTATAACATAATGTACAAGCATTACAACCAACAGTGGATACCAACTAAAGCACCAATAAATGCAGTGTTACAACAACTTATTTACTTTTCAAAACTCGTAATTGGTTTGTTAACTCCTGAGGATGTAAGCCGAAAACCTTCATGATTTTGCAGAAGAAATTCTCGTTATTAGGAATCCCATACCTTAAAGGGGGACTTTGGTTTACCAGGAAAAAAATTAGTGGGCCAGCATGGCATAAATTAATAGCTATACGTGAAAACTGGTATCAGTAAAGGTTGGTCATAACATGTGTTGTATCTTGCCTTATCATCAACCACCAGCATGTGGCCTATGGTAAGCTGGACTACTAAGAGTGTGAAATGCAAATGATAACATCTTGCTCTACACACAGAAACAATCAGCATTATTTTGATGATAAAACACATTGAAGAATTTTGTTGATATTAACATTCAATTTTTAGAATACTTAGCAATTATAGACATGGATGAACTGTGTATTACAATAAAAGTAACATCTGAACAACGAGATACCATCAAGGCATTATTCATGCACAATGACTGGGAATATGTTGAATTAAAGACTACATGTAACCAAGGTATGGATTTGTAGATTTTAATTAAAACCATAATATTGGCTTTTGATTTTAATATGCTTTCAGAAACAGAATAATTCAACTTAAAAACTGACGTTAAAAAGCTTTCTAGTACCTTTATTAAATTGATGGATACTATGTGAAGTTATATTTAAATACATATACATTGTATAGGTGTGATTAGATTTAAAAGCAGGCGTTATAATTATCATTTTAAAATGAGTACCAAACCATTTAATTGATATATTTTGAATATTCAGGTACTAGTAAACAACTAAAACGGAAGATTGCATCAAAACCGGGTAGTTATGACCACATAGATCAAAATGATGGTGTGTCAGCGATAAATGTAGAAGGGATACCACAGTGCCCTATTGTTCCTTTAGTCAACGTGGATGCGAGACCACAGAATCCAGACACACACTTCGTGGAAATATACATGCGTGACGGAGAATGTCCGCATTGCTTCCAGTCTCCATGTGTGACACAACGAAATTTTTCATGGGTAGGAAACGGACAGGTGGCATGTGATGCAAATAGTGGCATTAGGTGTAAGAAGTACAGACAATTCTGGCATGTGATTTCAAATTTGGGTGGATGGTATGATCCTCGTTACATCAATACCAAAGTGGAGCGTGCCAATGGTGGTAAGTGGGCAATAGTACATCGGAGAGAGGTAATGCCAATCTGTGTTCTACGTCACTTACGAACCATGTATCCAAATCCAAAGGAAAAGTCCTACATGGATCACAAGTGGAATTAAACAAAACTACATAATTACTGTGAAATCATAGCGCTTTCATTGAACTTGTGATGTTGATCATTCGAAAAGTTAGTGTATACCTATTGAGCATGTGGCATGTTTGTTTACTTCAGAAAGTTAGTACATTTGTACTGCAAAACTCATTCGAATCTGATTTTACTTTTTATCTCTTCACATATATTCATTATATCACCCAAATCATGAAATAAATCAATGTAAACTATAGTTCATTGTTTGGTTATTTACATTCTGTTACCTTTTACATATGCATGGTAGTTTGATAAACTATTGATAAAGGAACCGATGCCGTCATATACACATCTTGAAATTGTCCAAATCAACACTAACAAATTATCATGTTATTGTAAAACTTGATTATGCTTCTAATCTTAGATTTTATCTATTTACACTGGACAGTTAAGACCAGTACCACCATCCCACCTACTGGGAACATTTGTCAAACATTCCGATGTTGATTAAAAATATATGACCAATCATAATTGTTCTGCAAGTAAATTCTAAAATGTCAATCAATTTGGTCACAATGTTATATCATTGCACATGTATGACACACCTGTAAGATATTCTGTTGCTGTAGCTTTCAGTGTGATATAAAACAAGTGTCAGCTTTACAAATTGCAAGTTCAACATTCTGTGATTCATTCTATATTATAAATGGATTATTATTAATTTCGTAGTGTTAAATAATGTGAAACTTACACACTAATTGAAAGTGTGCCCGGGTGTAGCTAACACACGCATATGTGGGTGGATATATTTGATATGTAAATAGTGTTTAGTTTTGAATAGTGTTTGAAATATATTCGAGTTTGACAGATCGTCAGTTTGAAAAATCATAATTCATCATGGATAACTATCATTCTACTTCCGGTGGATCTGCGAAGAAAACAAATCGAAAGCGATCTTTAGTTGATGGCTCTTGTAAAACATATTCATACAGCTACGTAAGAAAACAGTTGGAGTTGAACTTCTCTACTGAAGAAGACAAAGCGGATTTTGAATACAAATTGGAGAAACTGAAATTGAAAGAAGGTCTGGTTTCGACAAAGGATGTATTCAACTACATATTTGAGACGACTGGAGTGAAATCAGTTGAACGCTCGAACACGACTGCTGAGTCAACCAGCACTAGTGTTTTAGATAATGCCAAATATGGAAGTTTTGTTTGTGAGAATAGTGCTCTATTAAATTTAGTTGACACTGTGTCTGAGCATAAAAACAAATGCAGTGGAGATTTACAACCAACATCGTTGTCACACTGTGGACATGTTGGACAATTTGCATGGATATGTACACATGGTCACTCAATCCAATGGCAGTCATCCAAAATGCTGGGAAAGCACCACATTGTAAATTATAAAATGATGTTGGCTTACTTTTGTTCTGGAATATCGGAAGCAGACTTTGAAAGATTTACTGAATTTCTGGATTCTGGTGTACTAACAAAGCACTTTCAATTCCAAGTTGCCGTCACATTCTCAGCCATAGTTGCTGTTCTAGTGATGGAATCTACACGAATGGCATTATATGAAGAAGTTCAGAGTGCCAAGGAATGTAATGAAAAAGGGATTTCAATTATGACAGACGCTCGCCATCAATGCAGAACGAACAGCTTTCACTCCGACCACATTGCATTAGGACATTACACACACAAAGTGATCAACTATCAACATATCACAAAAACACAAGAAAGAGTTTCACAACGTCATGAACAAGTAGGATGTGAACAAATGTACTAAGACTTTCAGAAGCAGGACATTCAAGTAAACATTCATTCCCATGACAGAAACATGTCCATCAATAAGATCATAAAAGCCAAGGGAAATGTGAAAAATTGTAACGAACGGTGGCATGCAACTAAACCGATAACTAAAGGCTTCAGAAATATTTCG
The DNA here is from genome assembly GCA_963678985.1 of Spisula subtruncata. Lineage (NCBI taxonomy): Eukaryota > Metazoa > Mollusca > Bivalvia > Venerida > Mactridae > Spisula > Spisula subtruncata. The sequence continues at coordinate 11,090,671 of OY787678.1, read as the reverse complement.
ACCGGTGCACGTAAACATGAAGGTACTAAGTGGCACTCAGAGCTATTAGGAAAGGGTGCGATTCTGAAAAACCATGCATACTATGCAATCGACAACTGTAGAGGCGACCCAAATGTTCTCCGTGCAGTGCTGGATAATTGTGTACTACATTTTCAAAACAAACATGAGAAATGCCCAGACGATTCTGAATGCAAATATAATGACATGTATGCACCAGAATGGCAAATTCTCAAAGACCCCGTCGCCATTTGTTTACTTACAGACTTTATACATTCACTCACATTATATAAAAATGCTGAAGATTATGTTGAAAACAGGGACACTTACTATGTTGAAAGTTTCAACAATTCGTGCCTCATTTATTTGAATAAACGACTCCATTATAAAGATGAAACATACAAGCGGAGAATGAATCTTGCCATACTAAGTTGGAATGAACATGTTGATCGCCCATTTACATCAAGATATCAGAGAACTGAACACCTCAATAACGAGTATCGAGTCAATTTAGGGAAAAAGGCGTGCAAGAAGAAATCAAACAATTTTGTAAATGATATGTGGAATTTATTAGTGAGTGTAATTGAAAGTAGGAAACAAATAGATGGACTTGATAAGGATATTGAATCTGGTGAAAACAGACAGTGAAGACGTCTGATGTTGGTGAGTCATGCATGCATTGGCATTTCAGTTATAATATTACGCATACAGACATGTCGATCGAAAGCGCAATTTAACTTTGCAAAATAATTGTGAAAACGTTCAATTCTTTATGCCTGGAATATGTGAATAACCATATTGTTTTGCATACTTGTATTACCATTTTATAACTACATTTTGTATTTAAAATATTGGTTGCTAACTTGTTTAGATTTCATAACTGCAATGTAATTGGTTCTCATTTTCGTGTTTTTGGATTTTAGATTACGAATATTTCATACAATAAAAATTCCAAGTATACCTAAATGGTGGTTCTCTCTTTATTCACTGAGAAACTCTCAGAAGTAGATTGTGGCTACTGACCCTATCAATATTATCATACATTGAAATACATATATACATCACATCAAGCAGGACCACATGCAGTGATATTTATCCTAGTCGGTATAGTAGCTAGATATCCAGATGGTCACAAGATATAAATGCACACTCATCATTTCCAGCAATAAATTACATGAAATAATTATTAATAATGATATGAAAATAAGATCTATGCTGTGCCCCCTGCCGCTGGCAAAGTCCCCCTTTAAGATTACTAGTACGAGGGTTGTTCGATATGTATTGTCACTTGGGCTTGGAAAAACAAACTTAATCGGATATCTGAAATTTTATTATTGCATTCCTTTAAACTACTCTCCCTGAGATTATATACTCATTTTTGCCATTTTGACCCACATTTGAAAAACATTAACACGTGGTATAGTCATAGGGCACTGGGAAATTGATGAACCATTAACTTTTTCAGTAGCATAATTTCACCCCCAAACAATATTTTAAGTTTTATGAAATGAATCATGTTAAAATGTGCCGACTCTGGAGATTTAAGAGGATTTTGTAACATTACCACACCTCCAGTCTTCAAAAAGTCAGTAACATTATCCGCACAGTGGCAAAAAGCGTGGTTTTAAAGCAGATTTACTCGTTTCTCACATTTTAGAAAAGTAAGTTGTATTTTTTCAAAACTTTGTCACGGTATGACATTGTATTCATCCGTCTACCCTTAGGCACCGGGAACTTGCATTGCCGGTCCTTTAATGGTCATGAAAAATGCACACAATGCCTTCCGTACATGAAATATCCTCATTGTTATATTCGCCTTTTGACTAGATTTCGGGTCATTTTAAAGGCTGTTCCTAACATAAGTAATTTCCTATTTATAAACTGTTCCATATGAGAATGAACCATCTAGTAGCGCACTAACGATTTAGTTTTTAACATTCCTGCACTATATTATATACATTGTACATAGCGCGACGCTTTAGATAGGCCTATTTTAGGCTGACTTTAATCACGTTTTGTCGGCCATGATTATTACTAGTGTCTACGAGTAGCATCTTTAAACTTCCTCTTAAATTGCAATAAAAGAAAAATCGATATGAAATTGGTACCAATGCAAAGCTATTGAATATATTTATCGATTTTTGTAAACCGTAAATCGTTGGGGCGAAACAAGCTCGAGATTCACATGCAGAGACAATATTTGTATATATCGGACAGCTCTCGTATATTGTAAATAAAACGTTTTTTCCCAAGAACTATCACATACCGTATATATACCCACTGACAGGGAGAGATGTCAAAGCGTAACGCATGTCCAGACGACAGCCTGGTATAGACTCTGTCAGACATACGACAATGTTTCTTTACGACATTATGGAGGGTAAAAGAGGTTTATCAGGTATTTCCACGTATTCTCATGGTTTTTTGGAAGCAATATTAACATGTAACAATTAATGATATATAATCCTATTGATTATTCAAAAAATAAATATCAACGTTTTTAGTTAAATTTAGTAAATTTATGGAATCTGAACAAAAATACTAATTTCGTTTAATATACTGCACTATATATATTACAAATTTTTTATACAATAACCTAACTAGACAATGTTCTATATTTGCTATACTAATTACATTGAGTAATGTGTCTCCCAGGTCGTTAAATGTGATACTGCTGTTTTTTTAGCGAGTGCCATGTACTTTAAACGACAATAGATACTTTGAAATGGTCTATAAAAAAGAAACATCGCAATATGACTATAGTGAGTAGATTAATGTAAGTATCCTATATGTAAGGGCATTTGGAACGGTGGCCTGAAGGTAGGACACGTGCTTCGGCATCGAGAGGTGTTATCTTTGCGAGGTGAGGTATGAATTTAATCATCGTACCTATCCCATCATATTGTATTCAAAAGAAGCTTTTAATATGTGTATTATTAATATAATATATGTTTGTAAAGCATGTTTACTTTCTGAGAACATCTGGTTTTAAATCATGGCCACGTGTTTACTTTCACATCAGGGGAATTTTCACTTACTCTCGTTGCACACTTTATAAACTCTGTATTTGAAATTGTGTTCCTAATAGTCTTAAACACAATACCAGTGATAATAATGAAAGGAGATTATTTAACTACACAAATTCGTCCGACTAACAAAACATTATTAAGGTTTATTATAGCTATATTTTGTAACGCCTGGACAGCGTAACAGACGAGTGGCCACTTCGAGAATATACTTTAAGTTTATTTATTTCAGTCTCATCTATAATACACAATACAGTACATTCAAGTATTAAATCACAGATCAAACATGCATATTGCCATTCTATACAGAATTATAAGAGACATTATATAAAATCACGTTAATACACCTCAATGAATTCAAATAACTTTGCACAAACACATAACATTGCATATGTAACAAATGTATACTTGGAAAACCAAAATGTAAATTTCGCAATTTCATGGAATGTCACATTGTCACAAATATGTTATTGCGCATAGTGATGGTTTGAGTAGACGCTAATTGGCAGCCATTTCTGTGGTGGGTCCCAACTCAACCCATGTGTTGAGGTAAATATATATAACACCGAGACTCGTTTATTTCTAGACACCCCGGTCAGCAAGCATCGGCTTCTCTACTTCTCACTCATTTAGTAGCTTGGCTACATACCGTAATTCTTCTTGTAAGTACATTATAAGTTAGATTGCCGAATTGTTGTATATTATGATGCCAAAAGAAGGGAGGCAATATGTCACACAAGTGCCTTTTTTCGAGTAAAGTTATCTCCTTTTATATGAACACTGAGCGGTTAGTAAGAGAGTCGGTTTGCTTTTAATCTCGTTTTTGAAATGTAAGTTTTCATGATGTTCATTTTTGACAACATTAATTTGGACTCTCGGCGTTTTGACAGATTATACTTGTAAAATCGGCTTTTTAGCAATAGTAGCATGGGTGTTTGGCTTTTTAAAAGCTTATATCTAGACTGTCGGTATATTGCCAGTTGAAACTACATGGTCAGTTGTGTGGTCAGCTGGACAATCATATGTAATTAATATTTCCCAAGCACGTGTTGAAAACATAAATAAACATGACCTATAATTGACTTTTGGCCTATAACCCGTATTGAAAGATAATGACGCTGTGAGTAGACCATCATTGCTAATGAGAAACTTCAGTTCAGTGTTAACTTCACATTAGGACACGAAGAAACATGTAAACTCTTTTTCAAGATTAAGATTCATTCAGAATTTTAGATATATGTTACCCAATCTGTTAATTACAGATATGAACTATTCTAGCACAGAGATCGTTTTAAACTTTGGTTTTGGTTTGCAACAAGGGATACGCGAGATAATACCATATATACGTATGTTGACCTTTAACACTGGGTACACCGTATGTTTCTAGGACAGGAAAACCCGTTACTTGGGATGACTTTTTTCGGTTTTGACGAAGTAAATATTTGATTTATTATCTACCACATTGAGTCATGTACCGCAGCATTAGCATTAAGGGAGTTCAGGAGGTCATTATTATCAGATTCCTCAATTAAACAAAATAGACGGTACCATTTTTTCATTTGTTACTTGGGATGTGTTTGAAAAAATTGTACCGGCGATTTTGTTTCATAGAGGAGTCCTTTCAGCAAAAATGATGACCCCCATGAAGTTGGCAACCCATAATGTGTACTCTGCGCAATTGGACTTTTATGGATCACAATATGGGAGAAAGAATATCAAAAATATTTACCGGAAAAACATGCGTCCCAAGTAACGTTTTTCCCGTTCTAAAAAAGAGGGTGTACCCAGTGTTTAAATCATATCGTCTGGCGGAAAGTTAGGTAAGGTGATACTGAAGTTTCCAATGATATGACACATTGTGTCAAAATATATAATGGCATTGGTCAAAAAGATTATGACAAGGAATAAAATCCCATCTTTTACGCAGCATGTAATTCGAAAAGCACTCATAATGAACCGAGTATTTGGTTAGGGTTTTAACCGTAGTAAATGACTTGAAAGAAAACGTAAAGAATAGTCAATGTATAGTAGACCTATATTGAGAAATGGATTATTTTGATTGGGCAAATGCGTATATAAAATAGCTAACAATGTCACCGTACTAGATCGCTTTTTCCCGCGCAAACAATGGATGAGTTACCGTTTTTGATGGATCACTATTTAATAGACTCAGTGTATAGAACATTTTCATGATATTATTCAAGCGAATAATGTGAATTTTATAGCTCGACTAAACATTGTTTACGCGCATACGACTGATAGACACCGTACAGCGGAAAATGACCCTACTTCTGGCGCACGTATACGTTTTTTGCACGTCAATTGAGTTATTTTCGGTCTTGTATAATTGACAAGAATTAACGAAACGAAAGAGCAAATGACTATATTGTAGCTTTAAATTAAACCTTACTATACGTAAATATGTTCAATTTAAGTGGATCACATATATATTTACAAAATATATATTAAAACCTCACCGTCATCTGAAATAAATTTCCACTTTTTCCGTTTTCGTCCGAAGTAGGGGGCTATTTCCGCGGTGCAAAGTCTACCAGTATATAGGCTAATGTTAACATGTTAGGCAATAATGTTTTGTCGACTATTAAAAAAACTTTTGTTTCTACTGAATCGTCTTTGTACGTGTATGTGATATTTTTGAGATTGTATGAGTACAGGTAATTAGGCAATAGCGGACCACTATGGTCTTTATTTCCTATTGTGTTTAAAAAAAACTGGGGGGTCACGATATATTTTTTTACAACAAGGATGCCAAATCCTTCTTCTTTTAAAATCATAACATTTCATTTGAAACTGATAGTAACTTATTCTACAACAAAAATTCCCGTGACATCACTAAATACGTCAGTAGCGGATTTCTTGGTATATAGCGAATCATTTTAGGATGAAAATAACACGCTCTGTGGCACTTCTGAAATTTCTTATCTGTGTAAAACTTTAGTCACATTGAATTGACAATTTATAAAATTGAAAATATCGCTGGCTGAGAATAAGAAGGTCGTATTTGACACTAACGATCTTATAACACAAATGCATATTTGAAATCTACATCATGATGCGCTTCTTATGAGCCTGTTTTTATAAAAATCGGAACTTGTCATGTTGACCAAACCGAAGTCAAAAAAGCTAGTTTTACCATAAGTAAATAGTGATTTTCAGACAGGTTTTCTTGTTTTCACAAATATTGATTTTGTAGTTTCGACCTTCTCATTCTAAGCCAGCGATGTGTTCTTAAACAATATACCTTATTCACATCAAGCCTTAAACTGCTATTTTAATAAATTATAAAAAGGTATGAGGAAATCAGAAACAGGGGACGTAGCACTCAACCAAACCAGCCGAGCGCACAGAATTCAGAAACACAACTACATTGAGCAATGGCCACACATAAGCCAAAGAAACATTCCCCGCCGTAAAAAATGCAGGATGACCCAATTTCACAAATAAATTATAGATAAGTGGTTATTGCACGAGATCGAATGAAATGCAGCCAAGACCCGACTAAGTTACTAAGTTACGTTAATGCGACCTAAAGAGGCAAACCTAGACTTCACATAGTTTTACATAATGGGTAAGGTGGGAATGGGATGGGAATTAACATTACATATTTCTAGATGCATAATGCTCCAGAATATGCCAACGAGGTGACCCTAGCAGACAAACAATGCATTACAGCATGGTCAACAGCTGCTCTATCCGCGAAAGGGGCAAACCGCAACAATAAAAGAGGGGGAGGGGAATATTATAGCCTTGGAAACCTCTTTGCAGAATGAGGCAATTTAAGCACTTTAGTTGATTCTCAAATGTGGAAAACACCATAAGATGGAAGAAAATATAATAGAAACACCCAGACGATTTGTTGACAAAATGAAAATTTATAAACAATACATGCATGATATAAGGTGAGCAACTCTTACAAAATGAGTATTTTGTTCACCATACATTTTACTAAATACGATGTTTGGCCTACCATTTTGACAGATAAAGTAGACATTGTCGAGCATTGGTCATTTATCAAAAACAGACTAATGGTTTCGGCAGAGTGATTATATTTAATGGGATGATTGGAAAATTATTGTGGGAGCGCTAATGTGGCTTTAAAAATTTTTCTGTGTAAAGCGGATCACTTAGATTGACGAATACGATGTTCTCCACAAATCAGTTAACTACAGACGTCATATTTTATTCCCTTATGGAAACTTATAATTATACCAAAAACAATTAAATTCCTTCCATCGAGTTTTCTTAACCTTTAGTGATCCCCTATACGCCATGATTTGTTGTGTGAGTTGAAATGTATTTATAAAGGTTTTCCACTTTGCATTTGTGCAGAAGGAGTCTACAGAATGTAATTTAAAAAAAACAACAGAATCTTTTGTTTTCAATTTGAAGTTTTCTACGACAGCTTCAAAATATATAATT